>OY735261.1:597515-1077563 GCA_963457715.1 Argyresthia albistria | reverse complement strand
GTGGTACTCCTGCCAAGTCCGATGTAGTGGGCTAGCGCGTGGTACTCCTGCCAAGTCCGATGTAGTGGGCTAGCGCGTGGTACTCCTGCCAAGTCCGATGTAGTGGGCTGCCCATCCAAAGCTATTAAGGATAGATAGTGAAATCGGACGTAACTGACCCGACATTCCAAGCTACTACTTTCGAGTAGCAATAGTAGCTGGGCCCGAAACAAATGCCACGTACACACTGACAACCAAAGACATGCGAATACCGCCCAGCCACGATCGCTACGACCATTTATATTCATACAAAAGCTAATATCCTTCGTCTCCCACAGGAACCCAAGAAAGCCATCACGGACGAACTCCTATCGTTCTACAGCGAAGTCGCGGAGCTAGACAAGCCTGTAACCACCTCACCAGAGCGCAAGATGCCGCCCGCACCCGTGCTGACGGTGCCAGCGGTGCCGGCCGTGCCAGTAGTGCCGGCCGTGCCAGCGGTGGCAGCGGTGCCAACGCCACCGCAGAAAACAAAGAAGAGTTCTAAGGTACTGTTATACAGGTTGTAACAGATTAATGAGCACGCAAACTACTCAAATTGATCTGGTTATCGTTAAGAACGAAAAATATCTACACAGCGAATCTTTCACTGGATATTATGTAAATTTGGCTATATACAGTGTCAGTTTCAGTCAGATCACTTTACTTATTACTCAATTACATTGCATATTAATTCTAAACAGTTAAGATATCCAAATAATCACTGGAGCATAAGGATCCGCGAATTTGTCGCCATCCTTTCCCAATAAGGTATCTACGTTGAGAAAACTAACACGATTTCAAGGTAAAGCTAAACATCGTGAGGAAAACATCGTGAGGAAACCTTTCACCCCTGTCATGCAAATGGATGGACGTTATTTAAAGACTGGCCAAAAGTGGGCACTAATTGTGCCTGCCTACCCGTATGGAAAGACGCCCGATGCTAGTTTTTGTATATTATTTATAACTCGTTGGCGTCATAAATATCTACATACTTCAGTCTATTCTTATACGAGTAGATGAGAAGCACATTCAGTTATGTCTAACGCTGTTCATTTCTGCCACAGGTGAAGATTTCGTCCGCGCTGGGTCTCAAGCACAAGACTGTGTCGAATCTGGTCGCGAAGTGGCAGCAAGTCGCAGAAGAAATCAACTCCGACTAGAGTAGACACGTCACCGAATACACGGAACTGCTGCTCGAGTAAATTGCTACTCAAATAGCCATATTGGTGCTGGGTTGTTTTATAAGAGATACAGCAACGGTTAGGCTTTGAGTTACAGTTTAAGTTTGAGTTGGCAGTTCTGTATTAGAGCCCAAACTTTTTTATTTCATTATCGAATTTTAACAATGCCTTGGTCACACTGACGCGAATGTTTGGGCGGGGTTGAAGAGTATTTTAAGTATTTATAGGTAGTGTTCAGCCGAAGGTAAGAAATGCTATCTTGACATTGTTAAGACACAGAAATTTAGTATTTTGTATATAACATAGAGTTATGTTAGATTGTAAATATTACAACGAAAGAAATATAGATTGTAAATTATTATTTGGGTGTTTGATTTAATACATTTTCTAATGGGTACATTATTCTAGAACTCAAAGCGTAATGGAGGCCTTTATCCAACGGTAGGTAAAGTAGGCTGGTTTGGATAGAAATATACATAGACATAGTCATTAGATGTCTATGTGCCTGGACTGTGTCACCTCCGGCCATCCCGACAGAATCTTGTCGAGGTCGTCCCGCTATCTCCGTTTAGGCTTTCCGTATATACCATGTATACAGGGCTGTTTGAAGTATGGAGGGACAAAACATTTTGAGTTAAGGTCATCATTTTGAACAACTTTTACTATCAAAACCGATTTGATCAGAGCAACTGGGAGCATACGACTGACGTGGGGCCACCTGAGTTTCACTTTAAAGGATATATAGATAATTTTATTTATAACCGACATTCCAAAGGAGGAGGTTCACAATCGTCCGGATGTTTTTTTAAATTTATTTTTTATGTATGTATCCCCGATACCGCCTAGACGGATGGACCGATTTGGAAAAATATTTTTTTGTTTGAAAGGGTTTACCTTCCCATTGGTACTATGGACACCCAGGTCAGGATCTGATGATGGGATCCTGGAGAAATCGAGGGAACTCTTCAAATATTATAGGCAGACCCATAGTGATTTTTGTGTTTTTAGTAATAACTCGTACATTTTCTCACGGTAAGCATAATATTGTGATGCGGAACTGCTGATGAAGACCACACATGGCCACCAGAACTGCTCAATACTAGGTACAAATACAATGCGTGGCTGACGGGCAACGCATAGCCTAAACCGGTGGACCTAGAGCCATGAAACTTTGTACAGAGGTTCCTTAGTAGCGTGAGCTAGCACTGAGATGGGATTTGACAAAATTAAGTCCCCAAGGGGGGGGGGGGATAAGGGGTTACAGTTTGTATTAAACTCAATCTAATCAAATAGGGTTTGTGGAAGTCGGTTTTTTCTATAGTTTACTTTTTGTTTCAATTATCCTATCTGGTATTAGCATCTCTCGTAGACAAAAGATTCGGTTTGAGGTCTCGAGTGCGTGAGCGTCAATCAATCGGTGGTATCGTGAGCGTGACCCACCGTTCCACCATTGGGTACGGTGGGTCCGCAGTGTGGGCGGATTAAGAAAGGGTCGTGTCCAAAACCCGTGGACCAATCTGGCAAAATTAGGTCATCCGTAAAAACAGGTATACCTTTACATAAGCAGGGAGCTAGGAATATAAAGGTATCTCAATATTCAGAAAATGTCCCCGCACGATTGAGGCTAAACTCGTTGACAATTCGAGGTCAGGACCCAAAAATGAGACCTTAATCTCGACGTGACAAGGCCGATAATCCCTCGAATGATTAAGGGTTGACTTGCCCAGCGTTCGTACGCACTTGAACAAAGATGGCGAAATAACCCCGATATTCGCTGTATTCTTATTTTGTTCGGTCCATTTTCGGACTTTTAATCTTCATGAGTTGGGTGGCTGGGGGCAGATGACAGTTAAATACGGTCGTGTCTAAAATTGTTCGCTGAATATTTAATATTCTCTTTGAATGATTTATTTGGACAAATAACTTGGTGCCAGGTTTTTCCTCCGAAAACGTTTTATAATTAATACGTAATTACTATGTGTAGTTATAAGATATTTTATAACTACAAATAGTAATTACTTTTTTCTCTTTTTTTTTGTTAATAGTTGATAACGTGTACTATTTAATAACTTTTGCCCTAAACGAAAGAAACTGATTCCCACTACATCCTAGTGTGGGGACCAGGGTTAAACTACTGTTTACACTTTTTTTTTTGTTCAATAAATGATTTTTATTTATTTAGTTACTTCTAGATATGTTATATGGCCGAACCTGGAATATCATAAAGCGATGAAATCTTTTATATTAGGGCAATCACTGTGGTAGCTTAGGTGAAGACTAGGGGACGAGCGCAGCGAAGCACCCGAATAGTCTTCGTATTAGTTTGACATGTATAACACAAAAAATCTGTCAAGTGCAGGTCGGAATCGCACACGAAGGGTACCGTACCATCGTACAACAAAATGTAAGCACTCAAAACAATAAAAGAAAAATAAAATTAAAAATATTATGCCCTCACGGTGATTTGAACTCACGAACTACGGATTGAGGGCCTACAACATACTTAATTTGGGGCGAACCCATCGCCGCCGTACCTAATTATAAAAGCTCAAAAGCCATCCTTTTTAATTAAATATCGTATCGGGCATTGCAGACTAAGCTTTATTCAGACTTAAGTAATTAGTCACGGTAATAAACTTTAATGCAGACGAAAATGGATTCGCTCAGAAAGCTTCGACATGCAAAATAATTTAGAGATAAAAAACTAAAACTCTAACTCGTAGCCGATTTTTTCCACCAATAGGCTTGTGGCCATGGTAATCCAATAAATCTAGGAACAAGTCTTAAGTTGAAGCATTATGTACAAAATGGCTTGACATTCTCAGAATTTTATATTTCCAGCAAATATATTTTATAAAGTCAATTTTGTGCAAAGAAAGAGCATTTGATGGCACTTTTACATGACGTCATTCTGTTGTTATTTCATAGAACTCAGGAGCAAAAGTTCCGTTTTGACAGTTCATAAAAAGAATCTATTTTGACTTGACAGGCCACAAGCCTATTCTGTTTTACGATACATGTAAGGTAAGGTTACTGCGTGTATCTTTGTTTATTTCAGTAATTATTTCTCAGTGTTTCAGTATATTATATTGCCATAAACTTCCATATTTACTGTAATTGTTTTTATCTGCTCAGGCCGGTAACAATAAAAACATACTTTTTACAGCGTTTTTCGCTCGATCTCGGTATCTTGTGCGAGTCCGAGTCACACTTGGCCGGGTTTTTTTAACAAATTGTTCTTCAACAAAAGTAGACATTAAAATCTACGTTCTAAGTTCAGCCGTGCAGAGGCCCTATTCCGATACACAACTACGGCTTTTTGATTGACAAGGACGCATCGACGATACGGCCACCTTTACGTAGTGTTTCTAATGGACGTTCCTTTTACGTCCATTTCCAATAAGCTATCTATCCATGGTTTTTACATTACTAGAGTTAGATCTGACAGTTGCGCTATGGAACGGCAAATTTATTATTATAGTCAAACGGCAGGAAAGTTTCTGAAGAATAACGTAAAATAGTTTGAAGGCTGCAAAAAACCGAGTTGAAAAAATAGTGTCAGTGTGATTTGAATTAGGAGACCTTCCGGTATACCAAGGCCCTTATCGGCGAATTACCACGCGCAAGTCCTCATTCATGGAAGATATTAAGGAAATTGCTAATCACATAAATAATTTATTAACTAAGCAGTAACGGAGAACAAAAATGTAAAAAAAACATCCTTTGTAAAACGGTAGCCCCTGACTAAAAGGATTATCCAAATGCCAAGTAATTAATTAGTATATAAAGTTTACCGTACCGTTGTCGCGGCATTGACACCGAACTGTTGTTGTCTAACGGAATAGGCCCACAGCAACAAAGTGGGGTTAAGAACCGACTTAGTTTAGTAGGTCTTAGTTGAGGTCATCTGCGGTTTACGAACACCGGGATAATTATCTTGTAACTTATTTCTGACATTCGATGACTTTGGACACTTAAATCGAGGTATTTGATTATAACGTGGGGTTCTCAGCACGAATGTGTTGTTGGTGATAATTAATTAAAATTGTCTCGACGCGTGGTGGTTCTATAAGGAGAACTCATAGCATTACTCCATTACTGCGGCGATGGGCAGCCCCCTGTCACGCAAAAAGGGGTATTAAACAAAGGCTAAAAGTGGGAATTTCTACGCCTTTGCCAATGAAAAAATCACTATCCTTATGTTGTTATCTCAAAACATTAGCCTTGCCCCCAATTCTCATGCTATCGAAATCATCTCCTAAGATATATCTCTGTTCGTCGTCGTAATGCGGGTTGTGAGAATAGTTTTTTTTTTGTTTTTGACGGAGATATTCGGTAGCTAGAATCGATATTCCGACTATGGAGATGATCTCGACAGCGCGAGATTTGCCCTCATGGCTTTATAGCGAGGTGTGGTGCAAGTATGTTGTTGGGCACCATGCCACCTGATTTTGCGGCTGACACAACTCTGGTGCAAATGAGCTGTAAATAATGACTACCATCGTTAGATTAATTAGGTTAGGTAGGTGCCTACCTGTAACTTCATCCTATAAATGTATAGATTAGAGTTAGTCACAAGGTTAAATGTATAGAATAGAGTTTGTTTACGTGTAACGACACAATAACATCAGTACACTATCATTATCACACACACCTGTGCGAGATACATGGTGATGACTCGCACGAAACATAGTGATTAATCATTATTAAGTAACAATGGCTCTGAAACTTCTGTGCGTAATAGTGTACGTCTACACGCCTGTGGTATTAAGGACATATGAATACAGGTACATATAAATACTAGCGGCTCTGTGAGCTGTAACCTCGCGAGCGACACCGGGAATTAGAGGTTTTTTTCAATATTTTCCATCCCCTCACCGCTCACAACGTACCTGAAGTTTATGATGAACAGGGAATTAAAAAAAACAAATAACCCGACTGCATTTTCTTTCAATAACACATACAAACTACAACAAGCTTTCAAGTCAAGTCCCGCAACAAGCTTTTTTATCGTATAAATCGTGTAATGTAGTAAAATGACGCATTTGATTGAATTGAAATTTTATTTTCTTCTTTTTAGGGAATTAATTAAAAGCTTTATTTAAAAACGCTTTTTTTTTTACTTTTAATTTTTTTCTTTTCCCCAGCCAGGATTCGAAACCGGGACCTCCCGCTTGGGTGGCAGAGTTTTCCATAACGCCACAGAGATCATCAAATCGTATGCATATGTACTGTCTTACATGATAAAGCCTTTAAACATGGTTTCTTTGTTTATTTATTGAAAATGTATAAATAAAACGTGTGTAGGTAGACCATTGAATATAATAACTGGCTGAATGTGGGTGGAATTATGCCTCTGCCGCCCATATAGGAGAAAGGAATAACACTGTAGTTTATGTAAGTATGTATTTTAACGCGATATCCGAGATATTGGTTATCGTAATCGAAAACAAATATCAAAATGGTTATGGATTAGATATTGATTATTATTATTATACTTGATTATTATCCATTATTATAATTTGGCTCAATAAAACAGTATCAGTATTCAAAACGCATCTGCAGCGAAGCACGACGAAGTCGACGTAGTTTATTGTTTTAATTCACTTATTTGATGTTGTGCAATTAGGTCTACCTGTTGTCAATTATTTTCTGTCCATCCTAGGTTTGCTGGAAGAAATCTCTTAACAGAGATAAGCTCGCCTTTGCCATGTGTTCGCCACTTTCCATTGTAAAATGTGTTATTTTGTGCAACAAAGTATGGTGAAAGTATATTGAAGTCTAAGCTTGCTACGACTTTGCTACGGCGTAGCTACGAAACTGCTACGGCGTGGCTACACGCGTAGCGACAGCTTATTCGACATTCAAACGTACCAATTTCGCTGACAACTATGGTCCTAATGAAATATTACTCTAACTAACAACTTAAGAGGATCGTGTACTCGCGAGCTTCCATACAAAAAGCGTTAACGTTTTCCACCCCCTAAACCTTGTCCGATTTTCACAATTTTTTTACATGTTTGAGATACTATGGAAAACTATGCTCGTACGTTTTGATTTTTTTGAAATATTAGATAATTTAGGAAATATTGGAACTTATATTTTTATATGGACTGGGTTATGTTCTTATATTTCCTAAAAAAATCTAATATTTAAAAAAAACAAAACGTACGAGCATAGTTTTCCATAGTATCTCAAACATGTAAAAAAATTGTGAAAATCGGACAAGGTTTAGGGGGTGGAAAACGTTAACGCTTTTTGTATGGAAGCTTGCGAGTACACGATCGTCTTAAACTCTTAAAGGATCGAGATAGTCGTTTGAAATACAGAATAAAGCTAGCCGCTTAAAATTCAATCGGCCTCTGGTACACATGATGTCGTGTAAATCAACAATTAAGTCAGCTTCCACAGCGGTCTATATAACAACACTGAGAACCGTGCTACACAGTTGAACTAACCGTAGATTAGGCTTGTGTCCTGCGAGTTTAAATACTTTTTAGGAGCTGTCAAAACGGTACTTTTGTTCCAGTTCCATGAAATAGCAGCAAGAGACGTTATGTGGCGAGTGGCATCAAACGATGTCCACAAAATTCACACATATGATAATTCTGAGATTGTCAAACCATTTTGTATAATTATGTCACCGTAATATTGTAAAAACCGCGAGATTACAATCTAACGAAAAAAAACTGTAAAATTATAATCTGTCGATAACTTGTAAACAACATCGGCGAGGTATAGCATTTATGATTTTTTTGTCAACCTAACACGAGGAATAAACGAGGATCTGCTTCGCTCATCCCCTATATACTTCACCCACCCTGACCCAGCACTATTCCCAGTGATTCGTCATTTCAGTTTATCAACTAACGCGTTGTATTACATGAAGTTCGGTACAGTTCACAATGTATCGACAGATTACATTCTAACGGATTTAGAACCGTTAGATTGTAATATCGCGGGTTTCACAATTTTATTAAATTATCCTCTCCATCCTAGGTTTGCTGAAAGAGATCTCTTATTAGAGATAAGCTCGCCTTTGTACATGTTTTTTCTAATGTAATTAATATTATCAATAAATGATGTCTATGTCTATGTCTAATATTATGTTTCTGTGCAATAAAGTGTAAAGTAAAGTAAAGTGAGATATAAAATGCTTTAACTTCGGACTTGTTCCTAGATTTATTTAATCACCTACCTTGGACACAATGACACAAATATTTTACCGAATAGGAACGGATTGAACCCATTAAATTGATCAACCCTCGTTCACTCACAATATCTGTATACCCGCTCAATCGTATACCTCCCCTCGTATACTTTCCCTCTTATTAGGGATTACTGGAAAAAATCTCTTGTAAGAGATAAGCTCACCTTTGTACACTGTTATTCTTTCATGTATTTTCTGTGTATCTGTGCTGTGGAGTACAATAAAGAAATTACAAATTAAATATCTACAGTACCACCAAAGAAAATTAATAAATTTAATAATCAGCGCAGCTACCGTCGTCGTCAGTTTAACGCTCTCATAAAGAAATTCAACGCTTTCATAACGAGATCTACTGCAATTAAAGTTCAAGACTTGATTCCTTAAAAGCCACTTACACTTTGTCTTGTTTCATCCGGCAGAGATACTCGTATTTAAATTGCGCTGAAGTTATGAAGCTATGTGAGATTATTACCTGTGCAATACCCGAAAAGGGTTCTAAGTCATAAGCTCCTACATATAATGTAACATCTGTACAACACTTAGAACGCAATAAACATTTGAGTTTGAGTTTGAGTTATGTACCTTCAAAAGGTTATTAAAAATTGTTGTAAATAAAACCTATTTGTTTATAAATTTTGTTAGCTGCCCCCCTACACAAGACGCAAAACGCTATTATCGTTCGCACGAAACCCTAAGAATATGTATGCGATTTGACATTTGCGTTACCAAATGTCAAATCGCATACATTTTGAGTTTTCGTTTCGTTTCGTTTTCGTAGCGTTATTAACTTTGTCTAGGCCTACTGGTTTCATAACAGTTATTATTACTTTTAGATTATGATCGCACTGAAATTGCTCTATAAATAATCATAATAAGTAATCATTGTGTTCAAGACCGTTAAGGGACCGACACAATAAACGTTAAGAGACCGACACAATAAACTGAATATCCGTATTGTTACGGATTATTTTATCATTTTAATGGGTTGTTGTGTTGAATAAAAAACCACATAATAACTAAAGCCTACTCATAAAACATGTTGGCAGTAGGTAATTATAATTTACGTCATCCAATGGGTAGAAAAATTACACCACCATTCTTGTGTGAATAAAACACAACGACTTTGAGCCATACTAAAAATACTCCTAAAATATATAATTCAATTAGGTGCTTATGTTACCCCTTGTACCTATTCTAACAATAGATTATTCTTCCGAATACTTATGTATAATATACACACTACTCAGACACCCTGTATCCCCTGCAACAATTTAATATACACACTTCTCAGAGACCCTGTATCTCCTGCAACAATTTAATATACACACTTTTCAGAGACCCTGTCTCTCCTGCAACAATTTAATATACACACTTCTCAGAGACCCTGTATCTCCTGCAACAATTTAATATACACACTTCTCAGACACCCTGTATCTCCTGCAACAATTTAAACACCTTCATTTCCCAAGACATAAATCTTCTTGTCTCAGAACCGGGTACAGTCCTGCGAGGATTAATAGTCTACCGTTTACCGCGTGGCCTTCACGGGGCGGGCGCCTCATTTGGTGGAGTTATGGCACGCAATGTGATGTTAGGACGTGTTTGATGTGTACTTGGCTTTGATGACACTTGAGCAAAATGATGGAGTGCTACAAATACTAGTAACAGGGTCTTTGTAGCAATCCTTACTTGAGTGTATGTGTTCGTGTGTGTGTAAGAGTTAGTATACTTCCTTGTTTTCGGTTTTGTAATGCTTATTTTGATTTTGTTTGGAAATGCTAGCTCGAGTGGTAAAGCTGCTGCTTCTACTGATTCTAAAAGGTCCTCGCTTCGTAACATGAACGAGGTGAAACACTCAAGAATTTCGGCTGCATCCTAATGTGGGACTGTAAGGAAGCATGTATTTTTGTCAGTTTTCCTTTGTCACTGGTATAATTGCAATAGCAACATTTATTTTCTACCTCTACCATTATATTGATGATCCGATTAGCCCAACAAATAGTAAAAATTGTATTCCCTCGGGCGCTAGTAGTATTTCTGCGTAGAAAAACATTAATCTCATATTGTATCAAACGATCCTTCCTTTGATCTCAAAGGATTGCGTAAAGCCCGAGTTTTTGTAGCGCAAATCGAACGAATAGTAACTCTTAGGCCTTCCGCACACGGGACTACTCGAAGGCGACTCGTGTTTATCCGAAATGATCATGAAAATGACAAGACAATAAAGTCCACGACACGAACTTAAAAACATCCATTCGCTGTTCATATAATTTCATGCGTCTGACGTCAGAATGCGTGCGAACAACGAAATTGTATAGATACAATGCCAGATCTGGCAAATTTATCCACTACTATACTATACTTACTGACATTTTAAAGTTTTCATGGTTTTGAATCTTACGTTTCGTATTGTATTTCCGTTTCACGATTTCTTCTAACAGTAAAATAAATAATAAATAAATAAATAACATGCGAGGATGCTGATTTGAATCTCGGTGCTGACCATGTTCCAATGAGACAAGGAATCTTCATCGGATGTTCCGGATGACACTTTAAGTTTAGCTTAGCTAAGGTTTCGGCTACTATCGCTACTTGGTAGTAGTAGTCGTAAAGGAACCAGCGTGAATCTTATTCGTAGCCGGGTATAGGCCTGTACCCCTTGTTGGGGATATTAATGGACTATATAGATCTAGTTTTTATCAAAGAGTGGTAAAGTTAGGGCAACGCGTAAGATATGCCTAGGTATATCAAACTCGAAGTCACCTTTGAGTAGTCCCTTGTGCGGACAGCCTTATATTAGGTTAGAATCCCATTTGCATATGAAAGAAATAAAACCTTGGAAAAACAAAATAATGCGAGAAGAAAAATATCTTACGTTGAGATCCGGGACAAACGTTGCGAGATTGATCAGTGAATTGAGATCGAAAAGGTTTTACGATGGATCATCGAAAGCCTGGGCTAATCTTAAAACATACAAGTTCAAGTTCAAAAAAAAAATATCGACCATAAATCATACAGATTACTTAGTCAACGTCAATATAATATTAATATTTTTGTATACTACCGCCCGTTCGGAAGTTGTGGGCTTAGGGATGGAGCAAAGAAGGGCAAGAAACTCCCCCGTACCTCTTTTAAAATGTCAGAGCCTTAAAAATACAATGCTATGTATTTCTTCTTAAGTCTAAGGAAATACACCGCAGAGAGACGTACTGACTCAGTACATAGGTACATACCTACATTGGTTTGCTGGAAGATATCTTATCAGAGATAGCTTTTGCCAGTCTTGTTGTCGGTACTTTTTTTTTTGAGTAATAAAGAAATTATGAATCATTTTGAATAGGTATAGATAGGTACTAAAGCGTAAGGAGGCCGTGTTGCTCTTTGCATTATTATCATAAGCGGTTATATTACTGGTATCATCAAGTTATCTAACTTTATGACTAAGCGTAGGTATAGCTAATAGTTGCCTAACGGTTAGCAATTTATTTTCATTTGAACCTGCGGAAATATCAATATGAATTATGTGTACTTATTAGTAAGTAGTCTATTATTATAATATGTATTTATCGTTGTGCACATAGGTAGGTCTACCTAGGAAGAGATCTCTTATTAGAGCTCAGAAAGGTGAGCTTTGGCCATATTTTTCCAATAAAAGAGTAAAAAGATGTATTGTATTTTTTGCTGCATAAAATAGGTACCGAGAATATCGACACACTCAATATGGGAATCTCAAAACAAAACTAAAGATTTTCCTAGCACACATTTCTTTGCACTGAAAATAAATCCTATTCTATCAAAAGTTAATAATCGGCCAAGTGCGAATCGGACTCTCACATGAACGCACCATCTTACAGGAAAAAGTATAAAAAACACATTTCTTGTATGGGGATATCATTATTAGGGTTCCGTACCTTAAGGGTGCCAAACGGGACCCTATTATTAAGGCTCCGCTGTCCGTCTGTCCATCTGTCTGTCAGAGGGCTCTTCAGCACGAACCGTAATAGCTAGAGAGTAGAAATGTTTTACAAAATGTGTATTTCTATTGCTGCAACAACAAAAAATACTGAAAGACACGAAAAAACGGTGTTCAGAATTAAATAGTAAGTATTATTAAGTCAATTTCAATACAATAGCGCCTGGCATTTTTAATAGCAAGAGACGACTGACGTCGAGATTGAAGGTATTGCCATTTTAGGCAAAAACGACGATGGTGCGGAAGCCTTCGTGTGTTAGTCTGACCCGCACTTGACTATTTTTTTATTTTTATTTCGTGTTGTTCATATGTTTCTTGCTAATTCGGCAACAGTTTTAGACATTCTGTGAAAATTTCATCTCTCTACCTATAACTGTTCGTCCGCTGACAGACAGACGGACAGACAGACCGACGGACGGACAGGAAGGCTAGTAATAGGGTCATGTTCGGTACCCTTTAGGAACGGAACCCTTAAAATCACATGATCGCCGCTTGATCTGTCAATCATTCTTCAATCGACGCAAACCGCCGCCCGCCGCCCCGGTTACATAAACATCTCCCTTTGCGCCATATTTTATCGTTTTCCCTTCACATAAAGGGGGCTACCTACACTTCGTATTAAGTCAACACACACATACATAGCTTTACTAAGATAATAACCCTAAACACGTTGGTTTAAGGTCGTAAGCTGCAGTATGCGATTGGAAACAGCTTACTCGTCTCAAGCTGGGTGCGATAAAGTAAAGGAAATCTTTATAGCACATTTTCTCCGCGGAGTGCCTTCGACTATTCTCTGGAGCACTATAGTCTACTATTTACGTCCAGATTTGCTCTCACTGAAGTGAATTTAATTGAGAGAAACCTCTTGTGGTTCTAGCTTTGTAGGTGCTCGTAGGTTTATTGTTGTACACAAAGGTCTACCCTTGCTGATATATCAAACTCTCTTATCGGAACTTGGTTTACTATAGAAGAGATCTCTTTTTAGAGATAGGTTCGCCTTTGTACAGTGTTTTTATTTACTTTTTGTCCTTGCAATTAATTGTGTGCAATAAAGAAAGAATGAAAATTATGAAGAATTTTCTGATATTACTCCGTATTGGCTTTGTATTATGATCTTACTACTTAAATGATCAAAACCAATTAAATGATAGGTTTTTTTAAGTTTAATTTATTGGGTTTATTTAATTTATTTCGATAATCGAATGCACATCGGTCAACTTACAGGTTGATTGACATTTAGTTGTGCGGATTACAAATCTACTCGACGGACACTTCAAAGTCGTTTACAGTCTTTCAACAATCTTTTGGCTGTTGAATGACGTTTACAGGGAGGTGCCAGCTCAACGCAACTTAATGCAACGAACCTGCCATCACGGACCTTTATTTATTGCAATTAATGGCCGATTTCACCAACCATCCCTATCTTTAGGGGACACTTTCATAAATTTCATAATTTCTTTATTGCACACAGAAAAATTACAAAAGGAAAAAAAATACATAGTGAAGGTGTACAAAGGCGAGCTTATCTCTAGCAAGAGATATCTTATATATCTAGGTAGAAATGTCAACTTAATTTACTATTGTATATATGACCTAGCAATGTGTGTGCCTGTACATAAAGGTTATGTTTTTAATAGCTTTATTAAGATATATGATATTGAATTCGGTCAGACACCTGTAATGATATCACGAATTGTTATTGTAATGAATAAATAAATAAATCTTCCAGCAAACCAGTTATGGATGAGACAGGTGGATTTGTGGTGGACACTTTATCTCCTTTACCCCTTACTTTAAGAGGCCGGCCTCCAAAACAGTCGCTAGGCAGCTAAGAAAAAGAGCTAAGTGACCCCTAACTGTTGGTGAATTCGGGCATAAGTGTTATTGTGTTGTACAAGATGTTACATTACATGGTTGTAGGAAGCGGAGGCATGGAAGTGGAGGAGACAGTCGGGCATATGTTGCTGGCCTGTCCATCCACAATTGAAACCAGATTGGCGATTCTGGGAGAAGCATCATCGACCCATGAGCTCCTTGAACACCCAGGCCTCCTACTCCAGCTTGTGCAGGAGTTGGGTTGGCTGAAATAAGGAAGTGGGAGAAGGGGACATGCACAAAGGCCCCGCACATGTGGGCCAGGCACTTCAACCCCCTCAAAGAAGAATAGAAGAATAGAAGGTGGTTGTAGGAACTTATAGTACCTATACCCTTTTGGAATATTGAACAGGTTGATAATCTTGAATTAAGGTTTATAAGGTTTATTTTTCTGATAGCCACAGCGTTTACAATGTATGCATACAGTTAAATCTTAAACTTTCTAACTTCTGACTTCTTTTAAGTTTAAAATGCGCCATATCCACAATTCTCTTTAAATTGTTTTAAATTCTGCTGTTTTTTTAAAACTTATTTTTAAATTGTTAGTATTTTCTTTAGTTTGCACAATTTGTAGTGTAATTTGTGTGCATAAATTAAATAATTACTTTTGAGGCTAGGGGGTGAGCCGACGTGAGGCTGGGGGGTGAGCCGACGTGATAGGCGTAAACTTCGTAATTTCGTAATTTCTTTATTGCACTCACATAAAATAATACAGTTAGCTTATATTAGAATAACCGGTCAAGGGCAAGTCGGACTCGCGCACGAAGGGTTCCGTACCATTATCTATAAAAAAAACCCAAAAAAATCACGTTAGTTGTATGGGAGCCCCCCTTAATATTAAATTTATTTTGTTTTTTAGTATTTCTTGTTATAGCGACAACAGAAATACATCATCTGTGAAAATTTCAATTGTCTAGCTGTCACGGTTCATGAGATACAGCCTGGTGACAGACAGACAGACAGGACAGCGAAGTCTCAGTAATAGGGTCCCGTTTGGCACCCTTCGGGTGCGGAACCCTATAAACCATGTAAAAGGGCGAGCTTATCTCTAAAAAGAGATCTTTTCCAGCAAACCGCGGAAACTTCATTGCGTTTGAGCTAGGAAGAGTTACACAAAAAAAATAGGATTAAGTTTTATTAATTTTCTAAGCGAATGAGGGAGGCTACATTTTTATAGATATACACAACTTCCGAACGGGCGGTAGTGAACAAAAACATTAATATTATATTGACGTTGACTAAGTAATATGTATGATTTTATGGTCAATAAAATTTTTGAACTGGAACTGACCAACTGGAGAATGATAATAATAATTTTAACGACCTCGTAGTGTTGCGATCGTGGCTTGGCTTCCCATGCGGGAAATAACTACATATTTTGAATATTCGATATTACAAAATATCTACTAGTATCACAAACACAAAGGTATTTCGCAAAACTAAAGCATTCCGACCAAAATCCACTTCGAAGAGAAAGATTACAGGAAGCGAAGTTCCCGCTTGCAGTAGACACAAGAACGCGGGTTATTTTGTCAAACACCAAATGCCGGTTTCAAAATACAATACAATACCATCTCGTCGAATTCTCTCACGTTTGTGGAATTGAAGTTCAAGGAGGCATGGAATAAGAAAAGCGAAATTTTAGAGAGTAGAGCTTTTTCATTCGCCATCCATCATTTACAAAATGGCTTATAAAGGTAAAAGACATATAAGACATACCGCCGAACCCAGAGTCATTTAATAATTCATTAAGGATTAATAAGTAAAGGATTTTGTATGTAAATTCAAATTTGGAACTGACTTTAACTCACGTTCTAGCTTGTGGACTTACACAATAATAAGCTTGTGCACCCACACACCCCCATTATCCATTCAGTGAACATAATCATTCTCAGATACCATTCAGAGCATTCTCGCGATATAATAGTACGCTACCTGCATATTAAGGGTTCTGGAGCATGATTCTCGCGCATTCGATTTACGATATCTACACCTATATTTCGTATGGGAATCTGTCAATATTGGTCTCGATATCCGAAAGCGCGAGAATCGACCTGCTGTTCCGTATCCTTTTTATTTCCGGCGCGTGAAGTTGAAGGCGTGGGTCGTAAGACCCCTGGGTACCTCGGTTTGATAAAGTAAGTTTATGGTTAGTTTTCAGGCTGTCAAAGTTTCAGCATGTTGTGGGCTGCAAGAACTGGACCTGTCAAAATGATGAATTATGCATGCAGATACAGTGCGACAAAAAAGAGTAAAAAATAAATAATGGCATTACATATTAAAGCACTATTGCGTGCTTTGATTGACAAAACAAATATGGCATTGTAGAAAACACGCAGTAGTCTGTAAATGTTGCCATCATTTCATTTTTACTCTTTTATGTCGCACTGTACTAGTTTTTCTTGGCAATACAGTTGCCTGTGCTGTTAACTGTTCTCTTCTAGCCTATTATGTATTTGATAAAGTTCATCCTGCAAACATACAGTACGTAAAACCCACAAAAAATTGCGATTCAACATGTAGATAAGCATTTTATGATGATATGCAGAAGTCAATCGCCTATCGACTGCTGCTATTGTGAAAAAAAAACATCGAGTTCATTAAAATATTCCTGCATTTGAAGATATTTTCTATAATATAGAAGAATAAAATTTCTCGCCGGAAGCCCACTAAGGGAATCAGGAGGAGATAACTCGGCACGTGTTCAAGTTAACAAAATAGTAGGCACCTATCCAATTACACTTCAACTAGCTACCGACAATGCTCCGGAACTTGGGAATCGGATATCCGAGAATCAAACATTCTTAGGAAGCCTCTGACTACTCTACTTCTAACTTCGATAAGGGCAAACCTCCTCTCTGGTGGGTTCTATCTAACCGAGATTCTGACTCCCAAGCGAGATGCCGCGTTCAAAGCCTGGCTAGGAGGGAAGAAAGAAAGAAGATCTAGTCAGGTTTTGGATGTGTATACTCTGTTAATTTTTTCTGCGTGTCCTCTGATCTCGCCGCCCCCGGCCTAATTTGAAAGAGGCGCCGACACTCGATCAAATAAAGCCATTGCCCAATTGACACACAGAAAATGAATGCAGTATATATACGGGGTGTCCCAAAAGGTTGTTCGTCAAAGCGACACTGAAGGGCTAGATGTAAATGTTTATATGAAAACCGAATCTAAAAGCGGTGTCATCCCTAAAACTAGTATTTGTGCAACGTTCAACGTTTTTCATCAGTCAGTCATATACATGATACCTAACATTAAATTTCAATCAGAAAACCTACTCCTCTTAAGTTGCCTATTTGGAATATTGATGACTTTGTTTCGTATCTTGGTGACTTCCTTTGTTTATTATAGGCAGGTCGCTTTGCGCGTTGCATTAAAGGCTGTATCAAATGTGCGTATCGAGCGTTCCATTAGGGGCTTCATCAAATGTTTTCACTTCTCATGCTCGTAAAGTTCGTCTTTATGTCGGGTATAGCCAGCATAAAATCAAATTTTATGTTCTAGAGCATAAAGTAAAATCTTCGTCTAAATCTCAGACTCTGGCAAAGGTCGTCAGGTAAACAGCCACATACACCTATGCTAAGTGCCACTGCCGGCGGCCAGAGCCGGCTGCGGAGGCACGTCCAAAAAAAAAAGTTTAATGGCGGGAAGTCCTTAATTTTTCTCGGTAATTTCAATTTGCAATTATTTCATAATATTTACTTTTTTTGCAATAATTCTGTTTAATTTCCTCACAATCGAAGTGAAAAGCAGAGTGTATAACTCGTACATAAAACCCATTTTACCCGAGACGTATATATCCACCCGAGCCGCAGGCGAGGGTGGATAGTCATGTCGAGGGTGCGTTTTATGCCCTTGTTGTACAATCTACTATTTGCTGTGTGTAACAGGTTTTGAAGCGAGAACGCTTTGCTGATATTGAGAAACGGTGTTATAAAGCGGTTTAAGTGTACGTTAGATTGTGTTTTTTTTTTACTAGGACAGTCTTGGGGTATTATTAATTTATTTCATTCTTGGGAAACTCTCCTATAAAGGATACTAGGATAAGCCGTGACTTCGCATGCGTTGTTATACTTTTTGGTCAAACTAAGATCACACATACTTACCAGTTCATTGAGTCCATATATTATGAATTTCCCATTAAAAAAAACAACAGGAAAATCGTTGCTTTGGGGGACTCTCCAATTTTCAACCTTCAAGCTATAGCCGTTTGGTTTGGCTCCATTGATGTCTCGGTCAGTCAGTGTGTCAGGACTTGATCTTCTATAATATTCATGAAGATTATGTTAGAAATTAGGAATTATATATCTTGCTGGTACTGTGCCGTAACTGTGATTTCACTGTTGTAAAAATGGCTAGACCATAAAGTCGTAAAGTAATTTTTTGATAGCGCTAGGCGACGAGGCCGCGGAATATGGCGGACATGAATATCTGAAAGTGTCGTATAGTAAAATGAAACTGGGTCATTGTTTCTGGCGACAGAATGTGCGGGCTTTATCTGAATTCGGTGGAGTCTTATTCGTTATAAGAAGGAATTATGAGTAGTTTTTAATTTTCGATGTTAGGATTTAAAAACCTGGGATTTTTTGTAACGACGATGTAGGTACCTGAATAACCTACCGTTTTCTAAAAACAAATATCAAAATTTTAAAGTAAGTAAGCAGTAAGTTTGCAGGTTTCTCTATCCCAGACTACCTCTAGCCATTGGTTGTTTGTAGTCCCTTTTATCTCATCTGCTCAGCTCTCCAGTCTCTCTTCCTTTTATATCCTGGGCCGGCGACGCGGTGGCGGGCTGCGGCGGCGCCGGCGGCCGTTCCAAATTGTAACTTTTTTTTCGTCCATCTGTTGTCTTGTGATCTTGCAAAGTATCCGGCCCGTCTCCATTTTAAACCTACCTTCCTATATTTATTTAAATTTTATTGTATCATTAAAGCGGCGATACCTCATAAGCAAAATTGAATAACTTACCGGCCTTAAATGTTCAATTAATGACTCTTCCAGCTCGTAAAGGACCATTGTTTTATAACAATATTTGTAACATAATTTAAATTGACGCATGAAACGTTATTCATTTTATGACTAAAAAGTTCCCTTTTGTCACAGAGTGTAGCTTAAGCGTTAATAACGCGCATATTCTATGTTCCTCCAACTCTTCGCTTCTCGTTATTAAATTCTCGCCATTCTACAACTCTAGAGCCTGTAGCACAACGTATTATACCGATGCAGGATCTCTAAAGTATCAACATCACTATGGCAAGCATTTTTATTCCATTACTCAAATGGGCTTTAATTTAGCTATACCAAAAGTTGTTTTAAGACCGTTATCAATGTTGTCAATGTTTTGAATCACATCAGTGTGGGGCTACAGCGCATGTGCCGTTGGCATTGGTGTCGGCCTGTCGGCTTCATTTTGACAGCCGACGGCGATTTCGTACCGCGCAAGTTTGGATTACGATGACGACGGCGAAAGAACGAATGATATTGTGGGACGAGAGATATTTTGACAGTTGATTTGACGTCCAAGCTACCGCGCAGGAAAAACCGACGGCCGACGCCGACGCGTCGAATTGAAGTGTCATTTCAATACGGCATCTCTTGGGTTGCCTTCTTTATAGTACAAAAAATAATATCTATAGGTATTAGTGTATTTGCCTTTTGACACCCTTTTGATTCAATCCGTGCGAAAAAGGAAGACGGTGAAACCATCGCTTGGGTAGCCTTGAGGGCTGCTGATTTATTTATTATTATTATTAAAAAGGTTGTGGTAACTCCCTGAAATCGGAAATTGCGGTCTTTAACCGACAAACCTAGAGTCGTCTAATCATCCTCAGGATTACCAGAGAACGGTTTTGTATGTAAATTCTAAGGAATCAGTTTATTGGTTTGCTAAATGGCTTGGATAACGGTGATGGATGAGAGACCGTTTACGTAAGTAAGTACACTTAGTAAGTACTCGTATTATCATCATCGTCACTCGTACAGATCATCATTATTTATTTATTTATTTATTTATTTATCTACCTATTTATTTATTCAGGGGTTACAGATAGGATAAGTTACAATACAAAAACAAACAGAAGACAAATACACATTCAATTAAAATCTAACTTTTCCCCTATGGTATCCCCCTAATAGGATAAATGATGGACAAAAATTAGCTCCGAATGAGCAACAACTAAAGTACTTATACGCTAAGAACATAGTACAACCTAACTAAAATCATCATGCTTAACCCACATCAATGATTGCTGCTGTGGATAAACGCCAGTTACGGTGGCAGAGGCACACTTGTATAAACGCTCAGGCTGGATTTTACCAACAAAAAGTTATACGAGAATAACTATCCCGGGGATAACTTGTATGACAATGACAGTTCAAAATTAGGTCTGGGTGTTACTAGTTTCTATGAAAAAGTAGAAGATACTCTCGAGTAAAAATTACTCTTTCGTTGGTAAAATCCAGGCGTCAGGTATTCAATATTAGCGAACGCGATACACGCGAGGACCTCTGTGGTGCAGCGGTTGTAGCTCTGCCTACTATGCGAGAAGCCCCGGGTTCGAGTCCCGGCTGGAGATAAAGAAAACAAAAAAAAAACCCTGGATGTTTACATGCTTGTGATGTCGCTGTTTTTGGTTCCCATGACACAGGGTATCCTAGTATGGGGCCAGAAGCAAAGTATGTGCCTTTATTTATTAAAGGATCATGCAATTGGTTATGTACAATGTAAATTAAAATGTCATAAATCCACACAAAGCTCCATCAAATGTGTATGTGCACGTATGTAAATGTTCATATTTATGTTATACTGAAGCGCTTTTTGAAATACAAATACAAAACAAAACACAAACATGCCAACAAAATCAACCTCGTAACAATCAAAAGTCATGTCAAA
This sequence comes from Argyresthia albistria, assembly GCA_963457715.1. Taxonomy (NCBI): domain Eukaryota; kingdom Metazoa; phylum Arthropoda; class Insecta; order Lepidoptera; family Argyresthiidae; genus Argyresthia; species Argyresthia albistria. The sequence continues at coordinate 1,056,411 of OY735261.1, read as the reverse complement.
TTAACCTAGAAGGTATTTAATTAAAACCTAAACTACGAAGTATTTTGTAGAGTTGTGCTAAAGTTGAGTTGAGCTCAAACTGTAATTTGATGACTGTATCTGATCGAGCGAAACTATCCTGTGGCGAGACCGCGCCGTACACTGCTACTACGGTCAGTTTACAGTAGCGATTAAGCCATCATTACCTCAAAGTTTAACGGTCTTTCTTTATATAGCTGTAGTTACGTTACACAATTAAGTCGCTCTATCTATCTACGCTATATCTACGTAAAGTAAAGTAAAAATTTAGTTTATTTGCAAACAAATGAACATCATGGATGGAATGCCCTGTCCCTCAAATTAGCGTGAGCTGTGTCTTGAGAGACAGTTTCTTCCCAATAGTAGGTAATCAATAAATATTAAATTTTTGAGCACGGTTCTCACTTTAAGGCTAAAGTAGAATTATAACGAAATTAAGATAAGGAAAAAAGATATTTTATTACAATACAAAGCAATAGTTCTTATCAATTTAATTTGGGTGTTTTTGCATGTAGAGTATTATTATGGTAGTGTAGTTTGTAGAACAAAACTACTTTAAAACAACAATGTAAAATATACAGATAAATAACAATCCTACCCTAATTTTGCTTTCTGGCTTCCCCCGCGGACGGGAAAGCCAGAATGCTATTAAATCCACCTACACCTAAAAGCATTGACGGCGCAGACGGCGGGCACGTTTTCATTGTCTGTCGCAAAAATAACATGTAATAAAAACAGCGTTATCATGACGCCTACGTGACGTCATATGGCTCGGCCGTGGCGTCCATATTTAGTTAATTAATTCAATACTTCATTTATCAGTCCTTTAATCATCTAAGCACTCATTTTCCCATACGATATGACAAAGGCCGTAAGTTTAGATGGATATTCAATACTTCATTTTGCGTGACAGGGTGCTAGCCTTCCGCCACGATTTAATTTCTAAAATAATAGCTTTTTCTAGATTTTTCTATCCAGAAACAGCGTAGTTTCATTGTAGTGGCTTTTCGCTTTCAGACAATTTGTGATTGTCACTCTAAAATGCACAATTTGACGAGAGCCCGTCGAGCTCGGCCATTTAACTAACGCAGGTCAATGACATTGCAATGGAATATTATTATTCCCGGTCTAATAAGGTATGGCGGTGCATTGCACTAAGGCTACTTTGTCTGCTTCTGGGTGTTATTTTACGATAACGTAGAACGTCGCTATTCTATTCTGCAACAATACTGTCTGCATGAAGTGAGTAAGGATTGTGAAGATTGGAGAAGGACTCTGTCATCAAAGTTAAATTTAGCTGGAGAGACAGCCCTCTGACTAGCAGTAATACACCCCCATAGGGTGCATGATAGGGATATGATTCTCCCGCATTCGATATATGATATTACACCTATATCGAGTGATTTTGCATGGAAATATATATATAAAGGATCGGAATTCTAAAAATAAATAAAAGACTACAGAAGTCACAAAAACACAACCCTCCCGCATTGCTCCTTTATCTCTTCGACAGCACAAAGACACTCCCATAGGATGCATGACAGGTGACACCAAGACGTCTGAAAATATCTATTTTAAGGGATTTAAGCATAACTTCCCCTAATTTTAATGTCAAATATTTTTCTTTTTCGGCCAGGAAAACGAGCGGAAGTGTTTGTGTTCAACTTATCGGCACCGTTTGGAACAGTAAACATATACATTTACATACAGGCACAGGCACCATACAAAGATTCTGGGCCCATACTAGGATACCCTGTGTCGTGGGAACCAGAAACAGCAACATCACAAATATGTAAACATTCAAGACCTGAGGGTTATATTTTTTTTTATTTTCTTTATCCTCAGTCGGGCATCGAAACCGGGAATTTTCGCGAGTCACAACCGCTGCGCCACAGTCAGTTGACAACTGTCGTGTTTATCATACTTATCGATTTAGAACGCTAAACTGAATGGGTGCCTATAGACGGACACCGGCGCAGAGGAAGGCCCATAAGGAGATGGCGGGACGACCTGGACACGTTCGAACCAGAGTGGGTCAATCTAGCTCTGACTAGAGATGTGTGGGCTCGAAATGGAGAGGCCTTTGCCCAGCAGTGGGACACATTATAGGCTACGTAAAAAAAAAACGTGTTCAGTGAATATCGCGCAAGTGGACCTAAGACTCTGAAATGAGGTTACGGAGGCGAAACGTTCCCATTTAGCACCAGCGGCGGCGGCGAGGGGAAAACTTCGCAAAAAGCCTTTCAATAATCATGAGTGTCAAATGTGACGGCTCATTTAACCAAATAAACGGATCTATATCACCTGCGGTATAAACACAGGCGTTAGCGCGATTTTAATATCTTCTATTTTTGTTCTGATTTTAATACAATCATTATATTACTCGCACGTCCCTCCAAAGTCCACGGCCCGCGATTTCCAACCTACCCACATCGAGATAAAGTACAAAATCTATAAATAAACAGAACAAAATATTTTTTGATATGCATTTCAGTCATTAGATTCTTCTGTGGACGCTGCTGGACGTATGAATGAAACATCTAGTGTAAAATAGTCACTCACAAAAAGACGAATCCAACAACAGCTCATTTGATAAATCCGTAGCCTTTTTGGACGGTAGCATTACCCTCCTTCTGGTACTGTCGGGTAAAGACGCTTACATGGATCTAACATTGTTCTGAGGATCTAACATACTCGTATAACAAATATGGAATGTTTGTTATATGGCGCCAACACTTTTCCCACACGGCGCCATGCGTCTACTTTTAGCTAGGTTTTCACTACTCCATTTTTCGTGACAGGGGGCTAGCCCATCGCCGCAGCTATGAAGGTTTTTTAAATGTTTTCCATAATCACCTTTTTAAATGGCTCGACTATTAATAAAACGCCTACCGTTCATCACGCACACTACGCGCTGTGCACAATATTAACGATGCGTTATCATCAGAAATACATTAACCCAATTGATGGGCGACGATGTCAGCCTACTTTTTTCAATCAAAGGTCAGCGCAGTGTGGTTCGATTTGTCACATTATGTCGTCAAGCTTTTCCCTGTAAAAGGAGGGTGGCAGGGAGAGACTTTTCCATCACGTTTCAGGCAGGAGGGCAATACAAAAGTCTAAGACTTTCTTTAGGGTTTCGATCCTTAAAAGGAAAAGAAAGGAAACCCTTATTTATAGGATCACTTTGTTGTCCGGCTGTCTGTCTGTCTGCCTGTGGGTCTGTCCGTCCGTCCGTCAAGACATTTTACATCGAGAACGCATGGACTTATGAATGACTTACGCAAGCTGAAATTTATATCAATTTCTAAGGTCTGTGCATGGTCACTTATAGCTGTGAAAAAATCAACCGTCTAGTCTAGGCCAACGCAATCGAAGGCAACGACCGTTCATACATGCTGTATATTTTGTTTGATTTTCATAGTAATCGCAATGGACTCAAAACCTATAGGGTACTTCCCGTTAACCTAGAATCTTGAAAGGCAGAAAGCAAGCAGTCTTATAGCATAAGTAGGAAAAAATCTAAAAACTGTAAATTTCTATGTTTCTGCAAAAATATATTATTTGGTTTCCATGGATGACATCATACTTTTATCATTTATGTAGAAACCTAATTACACAAGTTACGAGGTAACATCTATAAGTGTAATCGGAACCCTTGGTGTGCGAGTCTTACTCGCATTAAACCGTTTATTTATCTGGAACAGCACATTTTGCCTAAACTGGCTTTAATCTCAAGCATCTTTTGTGTTACTTCAGCCAGCCATACAACAGCTGAGTATATTGTATGGGAACATTAAGTAGGGCGTACGAGTATTACAAATTCGCTGGGTACTTGAGCCTCACATAAATATTGCCTACTCAAAGTCAGAAAGCTGCGACGGTTTTACATTTAATAAGGCAGACGCATACTAGTCGTAATGTTTTCGTAATTTCTTTATTGTACTCACACGACAGTAAAAATAGCTTAACATAGAAAAAATATGTACAAAGGCGAGCTTATCTCTAATAAGAGATTTCTTCCAGCAAACCATGTTGGGTAGGAGACGGAGTTGATAGGTAAGGGGAAGAATTGCGCGTACAATAAAACTATTCTAGTACCTATAATACATATATATTATTATTACACATAGGTACATATAAGAACCTATTGCTAAAGAATAGACTACATACACAGTTATGTCACACTAGTCATGTTGTCTGCCGAATTATCTTATTTCACTGTAACAGAATGCTGTGATTAAATTAATGAACTGAGAAAACGACGGGCAGTAAAGTTTTGACAGCCACTTAATGGAGTACAGCACGGTCTTATATAAAATATAATATAAGACATAACAGAGCGGTCTATATATAAAATGTAAATAACGTTCCGTAATTAGTTAATAAGAAGTACCTAATTATAAATTACGATTACGTACTACCCGTTCGCTATAAGTTTGCCGGTGACGATGTGACGTCACTCAGAGGTAGGGTTAGCAGAAATATTACACATTTACAAAACATTTTATTAGGCAACATTTAACACATTCGATCTATATTAAATAATCTACAACAATAAAAAAAGTTTAGTCCAGTTAGGCTTACCTACGAGTGTATATTCCAAATTCTAATTAGGATCAGGGGTCATGAATTTTTTCCAATGTATTGTACAAACTTTGCTATAAATAAACCATTATTTCAAAATCTTTGTTTTTTATTTCAATAAATACACATTAATACACATAAATAAATAAAAATATCACGCCTCCCGACTGCGAGTACTGCGACGCGTCAGCGATGACGTTGCTAACGGTGTGTGGATAGGGCGACTCAGGGGTGCGGTTGGCGGTTGGGGGAGGGCAACCGCATTCCACGCACCGGCAAACTTATAGCGAACGGGTAGTACAAGCGCGTTCGGTGCTAGCTGGTGTGCGTTCAACCTACGCATTGCCATATGAGAAAATGTATTCAGGAACTCACAATTATCTTGCCTCATATACTTACAAGGTGTAAATGAATTAACGCAAAATGCGAAACTGCTTTGTATGGGACGTCATTCCGAGCAAATTTCATTATGAAAACGATTTGAACAGAGCAACTTTTTTTTTTCACTAACGTAACAACGAAGAATTGATATTATACATACTTAATTAAATATTCCTTCTTAGATATGAAGACATAAAAACGCAAACATTGTTTTTTCTATTTGAGCGTTAATCAGACTTATATCAGACAGACAGTCGTATTGTTTTCTCTATTACGCAGGTACGTCAACGGTAAAAGGCTAAATATCAATTTCATAAAATTCCCTCCATTTCACTCCATTACAAACAGGAGAGGTTTACCACAGGTTATGGAAATTACACATACCCACTGCAGGTAGACATATAGCTGACTGAACTTTCAGCACTCTAACTATAGGTTAGAAATGTCAGGAACTGTAATTAAATTGGGAAAAACACATTCTGGGAAACAAATATATCGGAAAACGGATTATTGAGGAATGGGTAGTGACTGGGACGGATGTTTCGGGAACGGGTGTTTTGAGAAACGGATAGCCTGGACCGAAAGGTAGGTACCTTATTAAATTCTGTCCTAAAATTGTTTTTTTTTGTATAAGCTGAATGACATAATATGTAATCGATAAATATAATTTATAGTAATTAAGTATGCCATTTATAAAGTCTTAAGTAACCTGCTAAATTAAAGTCATAGTTTCATACATTTTCCTGTTAAAATAAAGCTACAATCATAATGCGAAAAGTCAAAAAATGCTGAACCACATAAAAGAAAACGCCAGAAATGTAAGGCACATAATTATTATTATTATTATGGGCTACAGCCTCCACGAAGCATAAAACTGGATAGGTGCTTCAAATTCTCAAGTACCATTAGAAAAATGCGATCGAGACCTGCTACGTACGACTTTCTACGACGACGCTACGTAGCGCCCCGTAGCAGTGGCGCTCCAATACTCGAGCGTTACAGACGCACGGCCCGCGCTCTCGGAACCACCAAAATGGTATGAAAAATTCACATAACGAAATTATGTTTTGAACTTTCGTTGCTTAAAAAACTACTTTCCGCCGCCAATGCCGCTATGAAAAAAGTGTAAAACTGCTGGGAGGTAATTAAAAACTTGTTACAAAGTTCCGAAGAAAATTTTTGTTATCTAATCTGGTTTTTTGAGACAGTGTTGGTTACATATCACCGTGGTTACAGGTGGACGGGGTGTGATGTAAAATTGAGAACTTTAGCCACGCCGTATGACATTTTGCTGTCGGTGCTTACCTTTATTTGCGCTGTGTACGAGGGGCGCTAGTTACGCTGAGGAATTTCATATTGGTGAGTTCTTATTATAAGACAGCCCTGTAGATTGCATTTACTATAGTTTATTTGTTATATAGTGTGTTCAATCAATAGAATGGTTATAATACGCATTATAGTGTATCTAATATAACAGGGAACTTGACAGATGTCAACCTTAGCCTGTTAGTGAGGGGATATTGCTCATAAAAATCGATTAATCAAAAGAATCGATACACCCTCTAAACATTTGTGAATCGGGAATATTTTACAAGATTTGCAAAGAGACACTAGAAAAGATAATATAATTGAAAATTAACTAATTATATTCCTAAGTGCAGATAGCAGTGATGACGATGACAACTCTTCTGTTAGTTTAACTAAATAAGCAAATTCGATGCTTTCCGATTGTTTTAGTAACATCCCTAGTGTTTAAAAAGTGGATTTTATGAAGTTTTAGGTTAGCCGTCAAGTTGCTTCTAAGCATGGATAGAGTATAGGAATATTTTTCTAAGTTTGTACATTCATTGGATAAATCTCTAGTAGCCTGACTTTCACGTGGCTGTTTAATCTAGTCCCAAGAGGATTACCGGCAAAGGTTGATAGCGAGACAGCACTTATCTTGAGTTAAGTTTGACATTCCATCATAACACTTTATATAATAACTCGCCAAGATAAAAACTTAAAAAAATCGACTTCATGACCTATCCCTTAATCTTCCCCGCTCGGGATGCGGATGTCATCTATAAATACGATAATTGAAACAAAAAGTAAACTTTAGAAAAAACCGACTTCCACAAACCCTATTTGATTAGATTGAGTTTAATACAAACTGTAACCCCTTATCCCCCCACCCTTGGGGAATTAATTTTGTCAAATCCTATCTTAGTGCTACCCCACGCTACTAAGGAACCTCTGTACAAAGTTTCATGGCTCTAGGTCCACCGGTTTAGGCTATGCGTTGCCTGCCCGTCAGCCATGCATTGTATTTGTACCTAGTATTGAGCAGATCTGGTGGCCATATGTGGTCTTCATCAGCAGTTCCGCATCACAATATTATGCTTACCATGTGCATTTGCACGAGTTATTATGAAAAACACAAAAATCACTATAGGTCTGCCTATAATATTTGAAGAGTTCCCTCCGTTCTCCAGGATCCCATCATCAGATCCTGACCTGGTGTCAATGGGACCACCCTTGAGGTATTACCTATACGCCGAAAAAAGATTTGTTCAAATCGGTTCATAATTGGCGGAGCAATCGCGTAACAAACATAGAAAAAAAAAAAAAAACATACGGGTCGAATTGAGAACCTCCTCCTTTTTTTGAAGTCGGTTGAAAACAAGCCCAAGTCCACACATAGAGCACAATATAATCGAATATATTATGATCCTAACAAGCAGAATTTATTTCGTGATGTGTCTTTAAACTCCGAAAAGTCACGGAAAGGCTGGATGTATAATGTCATCCAGTTAACAAATTATACTTCACAAATTATTATTTAATATTATTTGAAGTCGGTTAAAACATTCCGTGCAACACAAGGTAAAAGTGGGACATTGCTTCTGCCACTACACACCATGATAAAGTTGCCTAAATTTATGTAATTTGCTATCTATCTCTGTCGACTTTGTATAAAACAAGCTTTTCTAGCTATTTAATCAACTGAATCTCTACTACTGACATCTTATTGTATTCTTACGAAATAAAGGCAGAGGAATAAGTATATTATATTATTCAAAGAGAACAAAGACGAGAGAAGTATATTTATTTAGTCATTTATTATGCACTGACTTCCCTATCTGTATCTGTTTTTTCCTGTAATGCCTAGTTTTGCTAGAAGAAATCTCTTTTTAGTGATAAGCTCTCCTTTGTACATACCTTTTTGTAAATGTGACGTGTCTTTTATGTTCTGTGCAATAAAGTATAAATGAAATGAGAAGAAATTGAAGTGACAATCTATTTTAGTATTTTCCTAACAATGTCTTCGCTATTAGGGTATTTCTTTCTTCAGACCTCCAGTAACTCCATTATTCTGAATTCTGAATCCAGTAACTCCATTATTGTTTAGGGGTGGTAAACACAAAGGTCAACTCATGAAACATTTTGCTTACTTATCCAGTTTTCTCTTTAGTTTCTAACTAATACTGTCTGTAACCACCAAATGATATCTATGCACTGTGCATTGGTAGAAAGATTAATATTAACATAAACATTTACATACAGGCACATACATAGCTTCTGGCCCTACTCTAGGATACCCTGTGTCGTGGGAACCAGAAACAGCGATATCACAAACATGTAAATATCCAAGACCTTGGGTTATTTTTTTGTCCCCAGCTGGGATTCGAACCCGGGACCTCTCGCATGGTAGGCAGATGCGCAACCGCTGCGCCACAGAGGTCGTCGAATTATAAGGTTAATTTCGAATGAAACGTCTGTTTGTCTGTGTGTGAGGGTGTGTTTGTATCTGCCCATTTGGAGAGTACCCTATAGAGGTCTAACGACTGGGCATATCTTATTACGTTTTGTAAATGGTAGTAGAATAGAAATGATTCGTAACTTAACGAAAGTTATTCCAAAACTTAACAAGAAAAGTTTCCTTTTGTGTTTTAAATTGTTCATTTATACATATGAAGTTACATCTGGATTCGCTTACCTAAACAATTCACAATTCTTTATTGCACACAATAATTTAAACAGTAACATTAAAAGAAAAAAACGCGAGCTTATCTCTAAAAAGAGATCTCTTCCAGCTTCTCACCTATACTTATGCTATCATCCTAAATATTCGTCATCGTGCCTAAGGCCACTCTATATTTTTTGTAGTTTAATTAACAGTTCCAGAACCACCGAAACATAGTACAGATAACGCAATGATTAATCTCCATCAAATTCCTCATTATGTAAATGTCCAAACTACCGAAAACTTACTCCAAACCAAGTTATATCTTACAGGGAAACTAACAGCAAAGGTCAACTTGGAAACGCCATGGAGTAATAAGTAAATAACATCGACCCAGAGTTATTTTAGGTCAACTCGAAGGAACCGGAAACCGGACAGAGGCGACTTGCTTTGGTAGATTAAAGTTGCTCCTACTGTTTTATGGGCCTATTAGACTACGCTGTCGGCAGGGCCCTGTCTGACTCACTGTCTCTTTCTAGTCGTTCCATATGAGTGAGACGTCTATACAAATCGTGCCCTGCCGACAGCGTAATGTAATAAGCTCTTTATTCAAGAATCAATATACCTAATTGTTAGACTTGTAAGTTTACGGTTTAACGTTGCATGCAACTGCACACCTCGGACACTCCATAGAATGCTCGTAAAATAATCACCTATTACTACTACATAACCAAATGATGTTGCGTAAACTTTGCTAGGGCTGGTGGCGCGGCAAATGCAGCCATATTAAGTATACGCGTCGTCACTCTTCAGGCGTTCAGCCCTGTCTATTGATCCTTTAACCAATCCTTTGACGCCAGGGGTGGGGTTCGGTATCAGAATCAGCGCGGGGATGGGAGTGGCCGTTCCTGTACGGAGTACTATTGTCTCTTCTGTGGCAACGGTGCCTACGCTACGCCATATGGGAAAAAGTGTGACGCAATATTTTATTAACATTGTCATGGCAAACTGAATGATAAAACATTTTTGATAAAGGTTATATTATTACTTCTTCAGTCGAATCCCTGGGGTGCAGTATTCTTTTGTTTTTGTCTCCCACAGATTTTTTTAAATACGTTTTAAAACGTTCTTTATGAATTCCCAACGGTTACACGACATTTATGCGAAGTATCTTTTGCAAAGGAAGTTGTTTAAAGACATAAATATTAACCCGAACATATTATAGCAAAGACAGCATGATACTATACTAGCTCTTACTGAATTGAATTACGTCCTATGTTCGAGAAATGCTTCTACAACTAACCAGTAGCTTTGGACTGCATAAATAGATACTTCAATAAATTGACTTTATTGAGTTCTTGCCTTTGAACCATAACTTTGTTTGTTCTTCAATAAACTGTACTTCATTGACATTGTAGGTCTCTATAACCTAACGTGCATAAGAGAGCACAACTTAATTTGATGATGTAGGTTTGACCAGAGCGAGCGGAGCTATTTATCTAAAATACGATACTTACAACGTGCTCATGCCTTTTTTCAGAAGAGGGGTAGGCAGAGACCAGAGACTATATACAATTGACTGCGCCTGCGGGGGAATGCGGCTCGCCAAACGTTTGTTGTATTCAACAAACGTTCGCATACGCAACCTATGTACGATGACGGGCCGCCAGACAGTTTCGCAGCGGCTGACCAATCACAGCTCTCTTACCTCATCCCGCGCCGCCCGTAAATTGGTGAGTTGTGTTTCAAAGAAAAATGTATCTATGCGCTCTCCACTGGATAAGTGCTCCCTGGCGGAGACTAAAGACCTCCACTTGCTACGATCCTGGCATACATATCTCGCTTCCTAATAAGTCTCTTCATAAGTCTCTTCATAAATGCTCGCCGGTTGCGGGTGCTTAATTAGACCTTTACTAATAACCCGCCAATTTGGTCTGATTGAAATACGAACCTTATGAAAAAATATTATTCATTTGGCTAAGAACGATTAGGCAACTCAAAATAACTTGCCCGACCGACCTTTCCCTTAGTTATACAGATTTTACGCCGAGTTACACGAAATAAATTTAAAATTTAAGTTCCTAAAGCAAAAAAAATAATCAAAACGTACGAGCATAGTTGTCCATAATATCTCAAATATGTATAAAAATTGTGAAAATCGGACAAGGTTTAAGGGGTGGAAAACTTTACTGCTTTTTGTATGGAGGCTCGCGCACACATAATCCTCTTAACTGGTTTGCCGACACATCTTATATAACAATAGTTTGCCATTGTTCGGTCCTTCAAGCGGTGGGCTTCTGCGAGTGAAGGGTAATAGAAACACATGACAATCCTGAGATTCTGGCGCTTAAATTAGTTAAAAGACAACTTTCATTTATAAACTGTTTCGTGCAACTCAGAGTAAGTGCCTTTTATCGAAACGGCGGCGGCGACATAACAAACATACAGGGTGACATTTAATTAGCTGACCATATTTTTGGGAATGATAGTACCCATCATTATGAAGAACTTTCCCCGAGGCACATAAGGTCGCAAACGAAAAAAAATATGGGTCTCCCATAGTAACTTGAAATCAGCTGATCGGGGCAATGTAGGGGACAAAAATTTCTTTTCACTTGCGACTATATGTTTCTTTGGGAAAGTTGTTCATAATGATGGGTACTATCATTCCCCAAAATATGGTCGGCTAATTAAATGTCATCCTGTATAGGTAAATTTCGATTACTGGTATCCAAGACAATTTACGTTACGTATTCTATTACGTTTAGCAACATCAACTGTACCTACTAACTCGCACACTCGAACGTCCCAATCCTATATTAGTGAGCATTTACGAGTACGTCGTAATATTGGAGTGTTCAAAACGGGTGTGTATGTACCTAAATACTACCTACTAATATACTTCAGTTTGTACCTACTATTTCGTCAATCGATACCGAAGTCGGGCGGATGCCGCGTGCTTACAAACCCTTCTTCATTTCAGACATACCAGCCCCTGTTTACTCTCGTGGTTCAAATGAATAAACCTACCTAGCAGGGCGCAATTTGTGATTGCCATATAATATGAATGAAATGACTGCTATTTTAAGGTATGTTTCTTTTTATGTTTGTCCCCTGGACAACTTTTGTCATTTTCGCATCAAAACTTTTCATTAAAACAAGAAATATTAACAATTAAAAAAATACTACGAGCTTAATTTGTTTATACTGTACCTCATCTTTAAAAGTTCAGCGATCTAATCTATAATAAAAAAAAATATATCAGGGAAATAGTAAATAGTCGTTGGACAAAAAAAAGTTGATTAACCCAATTATGTAATGAGTTTAGTTTACTTGCTTACCTTACACTGAAATAAAAACCACTTACCGATTTAAGAAGTCAAATTACTTTATTTTTTGTTTAAACTCGTGAAATATAAGACGTTTACACAACGAATTAGTATATTTTCTTAGTATTTAAGCGAGTACACATCTGCGATAAGGTACCCCAAATGTTTATTTAGGTAATTAATTTGTATAGCAATTTTCGGGTATTCAGGGAATCTTAAACTAGAGATTTTCATTGCTTTACTATACAGGGTGACATTTAATTAGCTGACCATATTTTGGGGAATGACAGTACCCATCATTATGAACAACTTTCCCAAAGAAACATATAGTCGCAAGTGAAAAGAAACTTTCGTCCCCCAGTACATTGCCCCAATCAGCTGATTTCAAGTAACTATGGGAGACACAAAACATTTTTTCGTTTGCGACCATATGTTCCATGGGGAATGTTCATAATGATGGGTACTATCATTACCCAAAGTATGGTCAGCTAATTAAATGTCACCTTGTATAATGGTCGTATAGTGAAGCTGTTGATAACGTTCTCTTGCTTCAATGTTCAAGGATGAATAGGGTTTGTCATCTCGCGGTGGGGTGTGACAAGGACGACGGCCGGACAATCCTTGATATTTATTTGTAACATCTAGAGTTATGGCCTTGAAACATTTGCTAGGAGTGAAGGGCGAAAGTTTTTTCTGTCTGTCAAACATGTCATTTTTAACCGAACGGATGGACCGATTTGGAAAATTACTTTTTTGTTTGAAAGGGTTTACCTTCCAATTGGTTTGGGTAACCTACTCTATGGACCATTGGCGTCATTGTTTTTATTCAGGGCCACCGATATCTTTATCATTATTTGGTAGCAGTATCATAATGATATTTAAAGAGGAAGCATTGCTGTAAACCATTTCGAAGCTGAGATAATAGAGCTTCAAGTAACACTTTTTGTAGGTTCTGAAAATACTTTAAAGTGAGATATCTCAGCCCCGAAATGATTTACTCCTTAGTAAGATTAGCTTATATTTAATTGCTCTTTCAAATAACTTTCATGAGTGGCCGCCAATACTCAAAGGCGACCAAACTCTATGGAAACGTCAAAACGACGCCGACATTACCCAATGCCATTTCGTAAATTGCCTAAACCTAGAAGTAGTATTTATGTTTTACAGCTCCAAGTTCTATCATAGCACGGTCCTAACTCTTTATTAATCTGTGGTACAGTGTCAAATCTGTTCCTAACTCTTTATTAATCTGTGGCACGGTTCCAATTAATTTCAACTTGATTCCTGAAAAATGGATTTGCTTGACAGACGGACAACGAACCTAGCTTGCCTACCGGTTTTTGATGCTAAAGCGCTTTCCTCTGTGTGTGTTTCCATAGGTTTTGAGCTTTATTACCAAGTCATATGGTTGAAAATCGCAGGCCGTGTTACTAGGCAGTTGAAGGATTAACCCTTCTGCTCGTTGTCCTGGCCGGAAAAGAAAAATATTTGACCTTAAAATTAGGGGAAGTTATGCTTTCATCCCTTACAAATCTTATAATAGTTGTTTTCAGACGTCTTGGTTTTACCTGTCATGCACACTATGGGGGGTGTCTTAAAGGTCGTCAGGGGGTGGATTCGTTTTTCTTTACAACCCTACAAAGAACGGTTGTCGGTTCCTTTTGAACCGACAGACCTCACGCTACATTAGATCTCCCAGTGGAAAATTACACGCCGTAGACTCAAATTATAAATTAATCATTTCGCATAATTTGCGGTTAGCGTCCGACATTTTGTCATAAATTAATGAGAGGCTAATTGGAAAACCAATTACAGCGCATAAAATTATAACAAACTGCAAAAATTATCAGCATAATGAAGTGCCTTCTCTATCGTAGCCACGAATGTTCCCACCGAGGGACATAGGCCCTTACCCGGATATGCCTGCTAACTCTATCAGCCACCACGCTGGCTCAGCACAGGTTAATGGGGGGTGGGGATTCACTACTACTGTATACTACCAAGTATCGACAGTAGCCGGGACCTACAGCTTAACGTTTCATGTGAAACAGTAGAGCTCGTCTATGCTGAAATGACGCGCCCCACTCCTTGGTTTTGTATGAAAAGTAAATACAAAACCAAGGGGTGGGGCGCGTCAGTTCAGCTTAGACGAGCTCTATATCCGATAAAGTGCTCTAATTAAGTCATACATATATTTATCAAAGGCGGCAGTCTCCACTAAAATGGCCTTCAAATCTCAATCTTATGGCTTAGCAATAAAGTTCAAATCCAATGCAATATCTTTATTAGAGACAGCCGCCTTTGATATTATATGATTCTTGGTACATGCTGCGGGTCGATTCTCGCGCCTTCGATATACGGATATGGCATGATTCTCGCGCATTCGATATACGATATCTACACCTATATCGAGTGATTTTGTAGGGGAATCTGTCAATATAGGTCTCGATATCCGTTTATCGAAGTCGCGAGAATCATGCCACAGGTCAGTCAGGTCAGCACCGTGGTCAAGCCTGCGTGCGTAAGAAGCAAGCTTATGAAATCTACTAGAACTATGTCTCTTCTTATATTGCTATAACGCAGCTAAAGTAGGTGTAGGTGGTTTCAACTCAAGCATTACTATTGATTCCAACTTTGAATGGGACTTGAGTACTAAGTAACCAAGTATGTAGCCTCGTACGTGTATACTAACTATGTTAGGCTAACAAAATGTATTCATTCAGCATCTTGAAAAGAAGCGAATTCCTTTAAAAGTATTCTGCTCCGCTGTAGTCGTAATATGTGAATGCACACGCTCGTAAAACCTTAAGTTGGTTGCGGCACATACTTAGTACTGAGAGTATTCTTTATAATTATAACATAGGTTCGATGACCTTGGCATTTAGTAGAAGATTTTGATAAAACCAAGGAGCGACATGGTACGGATATTATAAAAGGTTTTTTTTAATCCTACTTTCTAATACTGTTGTTTGATCGTCGCTCCTTGTTTTTTTTTATTCATCCAATCAAACTTATTCTGTGAGGGATACTGTATAGCACTGCTCTAAAGGTTCTTGCATAAATTTCCTCTAGTTCCAAAATCTAGTAAGAATAAGAATATATTTATTTAGAAAGAAAGACTTAAAGCTAGGTTTACAAGTTATCGTTTATCCAAAAAACAATATAAACAGGAATTTGACTGCGGCCCCACACTAGGATGAGCCGGTATCGTGGGTGCCATTGTATGCTTAGCAGAGTGGGAATTGTTGTTACTATGTTGATAGTAATTTACAAACAAAAAATAAAGGTTAAAATACTTAGAAACATTTAAAATATTAATAATATACACATTAAAGTGATAGTCATAGTGATCATTAAATTACAAAGCGGAGGTGTAGCGTGAGAAGTGGCCGAATACAAGATAGCTGCTCAAATAATGTCGCTTAAATGTCAATAGATGCTAACATTTGCAGACTGAACATGAAGGGTTGGTATCATAATGATATCAATGCCAAAATAACTAAAATCTCAAAAGGGCCATCACTGTAGAAAGCCAATATATCCGAATGACTTGGTAACAAAACGTAGCGATTTGACCAAACCTTCTGTGAGTTTCTGTACAACTTAGAATTTTTGGTTCTGCATCCGGGCTTGCTTTTACCATAGCCCTTACCGGGCTTGCTTGGTTATATCCTTGACGACATGCTTAATTTCGGGCTCTAATAATAATATATCGCTCTTAGCGTTTGGGCTAAGCAGGGAGCACTTATCCAGTGGAGAGCGCATAGTATAGATACATTTTCCTTTGAAACACAACTCACCAATTTACGGGCGGCGGGGGACGAGGTAAGAGAGCTGTGATTGGTCAGCTGCTGCGAAACTGTCTGGCGGCCCGTCATCGTACATAGGTTGCGTATGCGAACGTTTGTTGAATACAACAAACGTTTGGCGAGCCGCGTTCCCCCGCGGGCGCAGTCAATTGGCTATATAGTCTCTGGGGCTAAGGGATAAAGGCGCATTGGGGCGCGATAAGGGTGTGTCGCGTAGAGCTCGTCTAAGCTGAAATGACGCGCCCCACTCCTTGGTTTTGTATTACAATTAAATACAAAACCAAGGAGTGGGGCGCGTCATTTCAGCTTAGACGAGCTCTACCCACCACGACGACAAAACAAATTAGTCGTTCCGTATATTTCATCGTGGCTTGTAAAAATAAATATATATTTAAGTAAATAAGCAAGTAAGTAATCTTTATTCATAGTACATAACAAAGAGATAGTTTTGTCGACTATTATCATAACTAGGCTCTCAGGTAGCCTGTATTTATGAAGTAGGCCCACGCCTCTTACGAGGATCGTAACAGTGAATCGGTGGCTTCATGTTTTAAGCAATACATGAGATAACAAGCAAGATATATTGAAAATAAAAACAAACAATGTTAAATTATTAAACAATGTGCTAAACACTTAGGACACAAAAAAAACTAACATGCTGCAAGCCTTTAAATGTGGTGTTTCCATTGGGACGATACGTTTCGTACGGCTATTACGACGACGGTTCGTCCCACGACTGATTAATCGTTTCGTTATTGTGGAAACGCACTCTTTAAGTTTCTTTATTATGAAATCAGTAATTTTCAAGCCCATGAGATAACTTACAGAGCTGACAATAGAGTAATGAATAACCGGCTTAAATGGCGACAATTGTGCCTGTGCCACCCTGTGTGGGAAACCCGTATGCCATGTTGCTGACAGTACTTTATTATTACGCGCCTTGCAAATCTTTGCTATGTTTTGTTACCATGACATTTCCTTCCCTATACCCTATACGACCTTTCCATTTAACCTTTCGGCTATTGAGCAGTTGTATTTAACCAGGCCCCCAATTCTACAAACAGATGGCATGACGGTTGCTGCGGCAAGGGCGCGGAAACCCGTGTTGGGCTTAGCGACGACGACGACACCACGCCAGGTTCACTTAGCAACGACGACGACACCACGCCAGGTTCACTTAGCAACGACGACGACACTACGCCAGGTTCACTTAGCAACGACGACGACACCACGCCAGGTTCACTTAGCAACGACGACGACACCACGCCAGGTTCACTTAGCAACGACGACGACACCACGCCAGGTTCACTTAGCAACGACGACGACACCACGCCAGGTTCACTTAGCAACGACGACGACACCACGCCAGGTTCACTTAGCAACGACGACGACACCACGCCAGGTTCACTTAGCAACGACGACGACACCACGCCAGGTTCACTTAGCAACGACGACGACACCACGCCAGGTTCACTTAGCGACGACGACGACACCACGCCAGGTTCACTTAGCAACGACGACGACACCACGCCAGGTTCACTTAGCAACGACGACGACACCACGCCAGGTTCACTTAGCGACGACGACGACAACGCCAGGTTCACTTCATACAAAACAGCGAGAGAGACCGCATACACACAGCTACATTGCGTTCCGCATAAGCACACGCCGCCACACGCACATATTGCCGAGTTTCGATCGGTTGAGATTAGTTGAGTGAGATGAGATTGAGACAAGGCTATGTAATGCATGCGTCACGCGTCAACGTCATTCGTCCGGGCGGCACGCACGTGTAACTTGGTTGTGTTGTGTGAACTTGTGTGTGATTGTTGTGAATGTTGTGATTAGCGCACACAGCATACTATATTATTATTATTTTTTCATTTCTTTTGCAAGATGAGTAAATATTGTGCGGTATACGCGGTTTCCTCAATAAGGAAGGATCTAACATTCTTTAACGTACCCCGACAAAAGGAAATGTGAGTATCCATGCTTATACATAGTATAGATAGTTGTTTGTAAAGTAAATTTTAGGTTTTACATCTGTGTAAACACAAAAAAGCTACAATTTCACTAACTTTATTCGCTAATAACGTGCAATGGAATGGCGGCGGGGCGGGCGGGGCGGCGGCGGCGCGGCGCTAAGCGACAACCCTGGCCGTCAGAGCAAGAGTAGGTAGTTATCATGAGAACAGGGGCTTAGTGAACTTACTATTTCTTGTTTGTCCTATGACGACACGTCGCGCGTCGAGACGTGCCGCGCCGCCGGGCTACAAACATAACTGGTTTTTGCGCCCTCGCTATGGACACTGCCAAGCCATCTCCGTTCGTAGAATTGGGAGCCAGTTGACTAGATTTGATCCATGAAACATGCCGATTCAATAAGCCCTTCTACCCGCAGACGGTCACGTCTGGTAGTGCAAACATATAGCTATAGCTATAGGACAACGGTATTGGCAAGCATGATGAAACCTTACGTGCAACGATCAACCACGTAATCTGAATATAGGTCAGGATGAATTTTCTTTAGTGGATTGAGGTTATCAGTTTTAATAGGTTAATAACGGTGCAGTCACGATTAGTTTGGGTAACCCCAATAAGGCTCGCTAGTCGGTTAAGTAGTGTTGTCTCGCGTTTGAAGTAGTTTCGTATATACATATTTCGTATATATTTATTGCACATTAAAGACAAAACACAAAAAGATAAAGAGAAGGAATGTACAAAGGCAAGCTTATCTCTTAGGATTTTTTGATGCTTGAAATAAAACACATCCAGTAAAAAAAAAAAAAAACTAGGCCCGTGCTCCCGGCTCGCTGGTCGCCCCGGTGATGAAAGGAGGAAATGTAAACAATAGCTTCTGTTGAAGAGTTCAAATGTCTATTCCAAATATTCCAAGAATACAGCAAAATGTTTACCAACAAAAACAGATATAGCAACTAAATCCTCAACAATATTACAATCTACAATCTTTCTACAAAATTGTTATAAACCTAAACATCTTATTTCACAATACTAGACCAATAAGGCTGGATTTTACCAACAAAAAGTTATACCGAGAATAACTATCCCGGGTATAACTTGTATGAGAGTTCAAAATGAGGTGATCTGATCTAGGTGTCACTGGTGTCTATGAAAAAGTAGAAGATACTCTCGAGTAAAAGTTACTCTTTATTAAAAAAAATTGCAATCCTTTGGTATTGTTATACTACATATTAAGCATACACTAACAAATATTACGATAAATCCCTCCCGTACCTTTACATAATTTTTGTTGCAAAGAAAATAAACTCTTTAATAATTTATTTATTTATTTCTCCACTTTACATCTAACTTTACAGGATTTACCTAATGCGATAGATGAACATATCCATACTTTTCTATTAAAAAAAGAAGTACTTATTATAATTACTTAATTATTATCATAGCAAATAGTGTCTACTGCAGTTCGTATGAATTCACTCAGTGTACAAGAAAATAGATCCACCTTTTCATTAATGCGGTTGAGCGTGTGTAGCGCGCGTGTGAGCGGTGCGTGCTGCAGCAGGTTGGTGCGCGTGCTCGGCACGGCCAGCAGCCGCGGCTGCCGTCTGCGGTGCACGTGCTCGTCCCTCACACACAAGCTCAAGCAAGATAATATATCTGGATAATCTCTGCATACATCAAAAAAAGTCCTTCGAGATACTTGTCATTCAGTAGATTCAGAGCAATTTTATTAACTGATCTAAAAAATAAGGTAACAAAATGTGTAAAAGGTCCCAGCTTTATTCTGGCATAACTTAATTCCCCCGCCGCCGGCTCCCCCCCACTCAAGGGGACTTTTAGTCTGGACACCTCAAATCTCTACCAATTTTCAAAACTTCACGAACTATTCGACCTGAGTTCCTATCGAACTGTTTGACCAGGCTATCTGAAACCTTCCCGCTTAACGTAGAAATGACTGTACCGATTGCTTTTATCCCGGAGTCAGGGAGCACTGGTGGACAGCGCATAGATACATTTCCCTTTGAAACACAACTCACCAATTTACGGGCGGCGGGGGACGAGGTAAGAGAGCTGTGACTGGTCAGCCGCTGCGAAACTGCCTGGCGGCCTCTCATCGTACATAGGTTGCGTATGCGAACGTTTGTTGAATACAACAAACGTTTGGCGAGCCGCATTCCCCCGCAGGCGCAGTCAATTGGATATATAGTCTCTGCCCGGAGTAGTCCCCTGGCACTGGCAGCTTGTTAAGCCATTCATCGCGATAAGTGCGGCCATGCCTCCACGAGCCCTCTATCTTTACAGCGCGGGCAAGGTCGCCGCTTCTAAGGAGTTCCGCCAATTGGTGAATACGATTTTCGTAGTCGTAAATATAATTTATATCATAATATAAATTGATAAAAAATCACGACTTTTCATACAGGGCGACTGAGGCACAAATATTTTTCCTCGTTTCCTAAAAAATGTTATGATGACCGACTGTCAACTGTTGAATTTTACATACTAGCCGGACAAAATCGAAGCAGACTTATAGTACAGTATCCTATACTATCCTAAGCGCTGGGTATAAAAACATAACCAAAAAATAACTAGGATGATATCTAATATCATAGCATATCTAATTTATTGTAACGCAAAATGACATAGCGAGGTTTTGTCGCTAAAACTCTACTATACCTTCTCGTTAAGTAACTTGGATTAACAGAATGTAAAACGTAAATCAAACATTCGCCGCTGAATGCCGCTGATGTAATTTCGAACCGACAAAAGTGTGTAATATAAAAACTCGTCCCATCAGCCTCGAACGAATCCAATATAAATAAAATGTTATTTCGGTTTTACCCTGAACATTCCATTACTCGTTCTGTTCTGATCAGTTAATCTAAAAAGTCGACTGAAAAAGGTACAAAACAAGTAGGGGTAGTATTTATTGTATAGAAATTTCCGCGGAATACGGCATCTGAGTAGCCAAAATGGATACTTTTATGGAGATGTCAGAACGTACCTAGTTTTCTTTCACAGTTGTATTAGTTTGTGTTGTGACGATCTTTATTATTGTATTTAAACATAATTGTATTTACATACTATCTGTTGACACAATGTTTATTATTGTATTTAAACACAATTATGTTTAAATACATTGACACAATGTTTTAGGGTCAGTCGTAGTTTGTATTTATTTGACTACAAAGTGAGGAGTGTTTATAAAAATATAATAATAATATTGATGACGAAAGACTGTTTTTCATTTGTAATACCTTTCTGCAAAGCACTTCTCTGCAATAAATCAAATTCAATTTATATAATTGGTCCCCTTATTGTTAGAAAAATGCTATAGAGCTGTATTTACGTAGGATGGCAGGATGTGTGTGGGTGCATTCTAGAGTTCCGTATTGGAAGTTTGCAAACGAGACCCCGTTGTCCTAATCTAATGACGTCTACTTTATGTTTCATTGTTCAGCTATGTTCTCAAGGCTGAAACAGTGAACAACAAAATAAAAATAAAAGTAATTTAAAAAATAAGTAAAGATACCTAATACATTTTGACTATCAAAGATTTTTAAACAAAAACAGTCATAGTTTTAGCCTTATTTGCTTGATCCTGGTACAGAACCATTTGTATTCTAGTTCAACTCACACTTGGCCTGTATATATTCTAAAGGTCGTAACGTTTGTGACATTAGAACTGAGAACAAAAAAATACCTAACTATGTGAGTAAAAGCTTTTTTTAATATCAGTCTGGAGCAATCCTACGCATTAGCTTCCAGGAAAGTTCTTCATTCCGCGGAATCGCGAATGCGTCAATAGTTAACTACTAAAGAACCAAAATGAAATGGCTTGAAATCCAGAAGCACTTTTGCGATTCACATAATTTCTAGGTATTTTTAAAATCTTTGTTTAGGGTTCTGCACCCGAACAAAAGGTGCCTGCCAAACGGGACCCTATTAGTAAGCCTCCGCTGTCCGTTCTTTTGTCCGTCTGTCCGTCAGCCGGCTTTCCGGGGTAAACCGTAATAGGTAGATGTGTATATCTATTGCCACTACAGATTTAAATAATGAACTACACGAGATTTTAAAAATTAAACGGGGACCCCATACAAGAGATACACCACAGATATTCTAACTACATTTTTATACACCCTGCAATATTTTAGTAGTAGTTTATGAAACTGTTGCATAATGAGGGATATTTTTTCTATTTGCTACATTATTTATCTCCATACTCCATAGCTACCATCCATTACATGCATAGCAATGGAATAGCTCCCTGTCATGCAAAATGTAGTAGCTGTACTGGCTGTAGGTACTAAATTTTTCCCGACTGTGCATCTGCCGGTCCGTACGGGAAAATGCGTGACGCTATATTTGTTTTATGTGTTTCCTACAGCTTAGTCCTTAACTACATAAGCATAAATAGTAACAACAGTCTACCTATTTCATTTGTCACCCGCAGAATTGACTCGGCCTGGTATTACGGAAACTGCCAGTGGACACGTGACCGCCGAATAAAACAAGAAATACTTGCTAAGTGGATAAGCAAGGCGTTCGCGTGGGAAACTACGTAGGACAGTGGCGATGGGGTCCTAAGAGAGACTGGAGACGGCATTGAGTGATAAAATAAAAATAAAAAAGCTGCCAAGTGCGAGTTGGACTCGCGTGGAGAGGGTTTCGTACAACAATAATATGACTAACACCAACGAAACACCCTAAAAGTACCCTAAAAATAAGTTTTTCATACAAACTTTGCCCCAGATTTAGGGGATTAAAGTTGTGGATTTCGGAGTTTTTATGGAATACGGATGCAAACATGTGCTTGCTTACCAAATTTCAGATTTTTAATACTTCGGTAAGTACCCTAGAGGTTTTGATGACATGCGAATCGGTCATATTATTGAGCACAATTTTTTCAAAATAAGTTCTGATAATATTATAAAAATATGTTTAAGATCCTCATACCATGCGCTTTCTTTTAATATGTCACACATATTATGAAGTTTTTACATTTTATTTTTCTTATTTGGCCCCCCAAAAGTGGCCCCCATATTCCATATTTATATATTTACATTGAACTTTTGTCTTTGGGTCACAGATATTGATATGTGTACCAATTTTCAACTTCATCAGTCTAATATTTTCTTAGTAAATTGCCTGTGACGTACGGACGGACGGACAGACGCAAAAGTGATCCTATAAGGGTTTCTACTCCTGAGACACGAAACCCTAAAAACACTGAATTGCTGACAGTAAAATGTTTGGCTTGCCTTACTGTCCGCCATTTTGAAAAAGTATCGATCGACCCCGGTAGTTGAGGTTGTTCAAAATAATTTCATTAAAACTTCTTACCCTGTATTTATCGAGGTAGAGTTTTACGTAACTAATCCGGTATTGACATTCGTACCAATTAAATATTCATCAAGCAGAGTAATGAAGGGAAGAAGCAACCCTCAACTACTTTTAGTAAAATTGATAATGATTGATGATGATGATGACATATCATTGGTCTGCACCGGGAATCGAACACATATCGATCTCCTGCGTGACAATGCATTTAACCTGTGGATCACAGACCTAGACTTGCAATACCACATATGTTTAGTTTTTATACCTTCTTGGTGCCGCTCAGAACTTCTCACAAACTTATTTTTTCTAAAGAAAAGTTTGCGAATGTCGTAAATGTTTTCGACACGAACAGTATTTAGCGCTTCCGTTATAAATACTGTAATTTTTCTAACGAGATACGATTTTATCACATAAAGTAGTTTGTTGTGTATGTAAGTAAGTATACACAATGTAACTTTATAATTATACTTAAAATTTTATTATTTAATAAAAATCTGTCCAGCCGTTTTAACGTTTAGATTAGAGACTCAAACATACAGGGTGTAACAGAAAGGTGTAGTCATATTTTAAGGGGTTGTTAGGGACATCATTATCAACAACTTTCACTACGAAACCGATTGGATCAGAGCAACTTTCTTTTACAAAATACGTACCGGGCGAACAGCTGATTTGTATGAGAAGTGAAAAATAAAGTTGCTTTGATCAAAAATCGATTTCATAATGAAAGTTGTTCAAAATGATGTAATGATGACAACCCCATAAAATAAGACTACACCTTCCTGTTACACGCTGTATGAACACACACATGCACAAACATTCGCATTTATATCTACATTATTATAAGTGGGATTAGTGGGATTGCACACAAAACAAGCGAGCGCGCGCTGTTAGAGATAAGCTTGCCTTTGTACATTGTTATTCTTTCATGTGTTTTCTGTATATCTGTTTCTGGAGTATCTACAATAAAGAAATTACTAAATTACAAATTACAAAACAATACATTAGAAAATGGAGTGTACATACTTGCGAACTTACCGCAAACTATGACCTATTTGTCTCAATTTTGCCTCAAGGTTCTCGTGACCAGAGCCACACAGAAATATTTTTCTACGCTACCGCCGGATGTCTGAGTAATCGCGTGAGTTTCGCAAGTTTAGCTCAGCTACCCCGCCTTACACACGAACCTGCATATCTGCTGATGAAGTATTCTCCTAGTAGCTGAGAACTTACCATGATACGGCTAGATAAGGCTCGGAAAACTGTGCTACTTTACGATAACAACACGGAATATCGCATTTCCCTACACGGGACCGTGGAAGTTCAGACGTGCCTACTTAGCCAGATAATAAATAGCCCAAGGCGAGCATATCTCTAAAAGAAGATTTCTTTCAGCAAATCAAAATGACAGGAAAAACTATGTAGAAAGAACAGTCAAAGCTTAATAACTCAGTTGTTTGCTACGAATAAAATGCCTGATAGAATGGAGGCTATATTAAATCAAAGGGTGATAAAAAAGTGTTTCGATGTATCGCTTCGTAAAAACCGTGTCAATTTTGTCGTGGTCCCATTAACAGGCGGGCTAAAAGAGAATCGGGACAAAGGCCTGAAAGAGGGACTATCGGAGAATTAACAATATCATTTTAGGAGAGGTTTTTTATAGTGGCATTATCCCGAACTGGCGATATTGGTTACTTTTATCGCAACTCACGAAATGAGACAACAGAAGTATCGGGTATATTATAGGCATGTTCCTTGTACTCATCAAGATACACTTAGCCTTTCCCACGTGGGATGGTATGAGTTTTGATTTTCATCTTGAGCGAGTAATTGTACACTGTAGATGTTTTCTCATATTAGTTTCCAACCAACAGTGAGATTTATAGACTACCATAAAAAAATATCCAAAAATGGAAGTTATGAAAAACTGATATCATCACTTCAAGGCGGGGAAATAAAAGTTAAAACTTGACATAAGAAATTAATAATTTAAGATCAACATACTTTATAAATTTTTCAAAAACACTTGTAACATGCAGATAAACGGTAAACAATAAAAATATTGTACTCATTAGTTCTGTGTAAGCAATAAATCAGTCCTACTACGCAGTGAAAGACCGGTCCTGAAGCGGAAATTAATTTACCGATATTGCAATAAATGACCTGTCTTAAACAAACACATAAGTATTCCAATCCATAAAGGTCGAACAAACAAAATGGACGGTAGGTAATTCATATTTTCTTTCAAACTAAACATCAAAAGATGCTGAAATTATATGTTTCGGGAAAACTGAGCTACGAAAATGATATTCTAAACGAGATTATTCGAGTCTTCGCAAAAACTCTCAAGTTCGTCAAAGATAATAATCAATGCAAATAATGATAGTCAACAAAAGTCTCATAATAATTATATTTAGAAAATTGCTCTGGTATAAAATAAATTTGAGGACAAAATTGAATGTTAAGATTAAATAAAAAAAAATTATGTTCTACATTTTGATAATCACCTATTATAATAAAGAAATACAATGAGGGTTTTTTGGGAGGTGTCAAAACCATTAAACTAAAGGCACTAAACTGACAACCTCAAATCCGACAGCTCTTGCGCGGTGGCCAAAGATTTCACCATTTTAATTAGTTTAGTAGTACCTATAGTTCGTGTCGCTTCCCAAATCGCAGGCATCTATTATTTATTCATAGTTCATATTAACTTTTGAACATTCAGGTGATTCTTTAGTTGATCGAGCAGCGATATTTTATATCTTTGCAAGGCTAGGTGAGATAGCAGGTGAAGTAGATCCTTGAGTAGAGTGGTGGCCGAAAGAGGGAATGAGAAGCGTGGGTTGACAGCCAGATGAGTCGGTGACATACCTAACCACCATGACGGGGAAACCCTGGATTTGATTGGCACAGGACAGGATAAGTTGACACAAAAAGTATGACGATGGTTACCTCAAATGCCAACTTTGAAAATTTATTCCAGCAGAATAAAACACTTCCTAAATCCAGAAAAAATATAATTATGGCACCTACCTCGCTCAGCAAATTAGCCTAGCGATACAGCGAGGTAATGGTGCCAGCATGTTGGGCACCCTGCCACTCGACGGCGGCGGTGACCTTAAGGATGTTTTTTATTTAATTTAATTGTGTTTAGTAGTAAGTCAATTGTATGTAAATAAAATAATAATACATTATGCTACAGAGACATTGCTTTCCTTCAATCACAATGTTTGAAAGCATCATAATGCCCTCAGCGCCCTCCGAGTACAATATAATAATGTCTTCAGGATGTTGTTGGGGCTGCCGCGATACTGCAGTGCATCGGGAATGTTTGCCGAAGCCAGGGTTGACGGTTTCGCTGCAACCATTCGAAATCGCGTGGCTTCTTTGATGCGCAGAACCCGCGACAGTCCCAACAGCATCTTGAGGGTGTTAAGTGCCAGGATGGACAGCTCGTTTTTGAGGCACCATTGTATGGTACACATTAATTAATAATAAAATAAATGTAAATAGTTAGCAAGTAAGTAAAATGTATGGATTTTTTATCTGAAATAAAGTATTAATAAATAAATAATGTTATTGGGATGGAAACACAGATAAAATGAAACCATTATGAAAAATAATAAAACTAAATACATAGTTGTTTATTCACGAGTTTTTCCAGGAGATCTAATAGGAATACAATATTTAATATTATGTTTGACATTTTTAAAATATATTATCTCGTGACTGTGTAATTAGGTTTCTACTTAAAGTATGGTTTAATTAATAGAAACAAGCCGTCGATGATGATGATGAAGATGATGATGTGTGGAATCTTAGTTGCTCTTTGGATATGGTACTAGAGCTGTTGGATTTTGATTCTATGTTTAGTTCACCGGTAATATTTGAAGACTACGTACTCCTGGTACGCTTTGAGATTTCCACAGATTTCCTTGTGCAAATTTTCTTTACAAGCCTGTTATCTTGAACTTGTTTTGAAGGTAAACATTGGATCTAGCTGAATGTAAAATGTATGTTTGTAATTTTGTATACAGAGTGAACTTCTTAATTTAATAAAGACGGAGTTGACGTAAGTATGTATAACAGAAATATAAATATATAGTAGACACAGCGACATCGTCCGATAGGCTAACCCCCTGTCACACAAAATATAATATCTAGCTTTACGTGGGCATAATCGTGTCTCTGCTACTCCATATGAGAAAAGGGGTGAAGCTATCTATTGTATGATTTATTAGGGTTCGTACCCGAAGGGTGCCAAACGGGACCCTATTACTGAGAATTCGCTGTCCGTCTGTCTCTCTGTCTCATGAATCGTGGTAGCTAGACAGTTGAAATTTTCAAAGATGATGTATTTCTGTTGCCGCTATAACAACAAATACTAAAAATCAAAAGAAATTTAATTTTAAGGGGGACTCCCATACAACAAACGAGATTTTTTTGCTCATTTTTGCTCGATATTGATAATGGTAGCAGGTAGACGCTTAAAATGTTGACGATATATTGAGTATATTACAGCGAACCAAGTAACATTTAATAAATTCAACGCACACTGAGAAAATAAAAAAAATATTCATTAATTTCAATTTTATGATATTTAGTTAAGGGCACTACTTCAAACTTTATAAAGTTAAAATCTCTTTTATCGCGTTCAATCTATGACGTTCGCCTCAGTCCTATTTGTTATGTATTTTTTTACAATTAATTTCGAGGATTTCTTACCACTAAATAAATTCTACGATGCGAAATGATTAAAGGCAAGCCAAAATAATATCACAGAATCGCCCAGGCGATTTAAAAAGTTATTTAAATACCTGTAACAGGACAGGATGAGAGGGATTGGATTAAAAGTGACATAACTTTTTTAATTAGTAGATAGTCGAGTAATACTCCAAACCAGTGGCAGCAACCGTCTCGTCGTCGCTTGGCTCCAAAGACTTACCATATAATTGAAAACTTTCCTTTCAGTTTAGTTTTACGTCGAAATATTTGGAAGAGAAATCCGTAGCACCTTTTGCGGAGAATTTTGGTGCTACATTTTTGCGCTCTAGAGAGAGTATTGTTGAGGTATATTTGGGGGTATTTTGGTAACCGACCTCATTAGGGGCTTGTCGTTATAGTCTGGTCGTTAGCATTGTGAAGGAATTAAGCTTTGAAGGCATCTTTTTATAATTGCCGTACCTACCTGAGAATGCTTCTACGTTGTTGTATTGGTTTCTTGCAAGTTAATATTGTTAGGTGCCTATCGATTGAAAGATATAGAAAATGCACTAGTGTTGATGTTAAATGACTGCTTGAGGCTAGAAGTAGGAGAAATCCAATATAGTTCATGGCATATCTATCATTAGTTAAAGTCGATAGATAGCCTTACAAAATATATTTTCTAACCGAAAATACCAACACAATTTATTTCTTCTTTGAAAGTTGGTATTTTATCAGGTAATTGCGATCAATTTAGGTGGACATAAAATATATTTTATTTCTTCTTAGCTTTGGACAAGTGAGAGCAATAAAAGAGTCTAGACATTTATGTGTACCTTTACACGTAGTAACTAAGTATGTAAGTCTAGTAAGTACTGTCGATATTATGGTAGTGTTTCTTTTTAACTTTTTCTTCAACCAAGCTAAAGCTCAAAAGACGTAAGACGTAATTTCTTTATCGTATTACTCACAAGAAAAACGGATCTTAATATAGGCGAGCTTATCTCCAGATCACAAGCGAACACTTAGGTCTTTTGCCTCTGCATAACAAAGGTTCTTTGCAGAAATTCAATATAATTATAGATAGTAGTATGAAATATTAATTTATCGAGTCACTGCACTATAAAGGTTTTTTTTTAAAGTCAGGCGTCTATTCAAATGGGAAAACTCATTTCAGCTAAAATTGCCCTGAGGTGCGATTCCAAGCACCGCGTCAGAAACGCAAGCCACAGAGTTCACGGTTAATCTCATACAAAAATGAGGATGTTTTATTGTGCTTTGATTAATGATGCCGCAATAAAAACAATCCACTCTGTCTGAAAACAGAAGTTGACTAGATAGATATACCACATTTGTTGGCAGTTGTTTATGCATGTTTAATTAGAAAATAAGTAATCCCGGCGCATGTTGCTATGCTGCACTAAGGAAGATCCTCTGCACAAGATTAATATCAGTAAGTTACGTTGTCGTATATTCGTAGTACAGCGCATTTAATTTCTTCGACTAACGCTTTCATCTAAATTGAACCCTCTAGCTTCTGAGATCTGTCCCTAAAATTTGCAGACGTTTCATAATTTCAATTTGTGAAAATTACTGCAATGCTTCACTGTAATGAGATTTTTTTAAACTTCCAAAGGAAAAGTTACCCTTGGGACCAGACAATATTAATTTTACCTCTCTGAACAATTTCAATGCAATCATGGATAAAATTTTCAACTTCAAGTCAAGATCTTTTGCTTTCTAATCAGCCCCCTTATTTGTACCTTAAATCTACTTATTATGGTGGTGAAAAATTATAGTTAACGTTAAATTGACATAAGTGCTTTATCAATTTAAGCTGCTAGTTGACGTCAGTTAGGGGAGGGAAGAGTTTGGGAACAAAAGCTGCATGATTTTCCCACCCAACCATTTTCTGCCAGTATTTTCGCAACAAAAATGAGATTTTTTAATCAAATCCATTGAGTTCGTACCGGTGCGCAGTTGCGGTTCTAATCATACTCAAACTCGAACTCGAATCATTCATTGCTTCATAAGTAAAGAAGCGACCGATAAAAAATTCTACTGACTGGAATACTATTCGAGCGACTAACACTACACTGAGCGACAACACCTTGAGCGACGTAATTGTAGTCTCACAATTAAGTTTTCAATCCTCTGATTTCCAACTTTCAATGAAAATAATAAGCTTCCAAATGATGTTGCTATTTTTTGTATCTTTTTCAAAGCCTAGTGGCTATAAATAAAGATTTAAGCTGTTATGTAGTTACCAGCCGATGCACTTCCCGTGGATTTTAATCTTGAAATTTTCCTCAAGGGGGAATTTCTCACGGTATGTCCTTGCCTCCTTATTAATATATACCATCATTCTCAAAGAAACATTATAAGCAAAGGCGAGCTTACATCCATTACATACTTACCTATACAATTCAGCTTATCGCCCGGACAAAAATGTATGGGGAACTATGCTATCTGACTATTCTATATCCGGCGGTAAACGCAAAATATGCAAACAGTTGGACCAATTTGGATGAACATTTTATTACTTTCGTTGAAGTCTCAGGAAGATTCTAACGGAGAGACAAAAATTAAAACGCAAAGGAAACAGCCGTATATTTGAAACTTCCTTCGTGCTATGCCCAAGCGAGAAAAAGGATGTGGTGCTGGAGGAAAATGCTTGGGATATCTTGGACAGAGTTCCGTACCAATGACTCCATTCTCATAGGCATTAAGCAGCGCCTGTCATCTATAGTCCAAGCTCGTATCCTCACCTTCTTTGGACACGCATCTCGACGCTGCCGTATGTCCATCGAGCGACTGGTGGTACAGGGCAGAGTAGAGGGCACCCAAATGCGTGGTAGATCACCAATGAGATGGACGGACCAAATCAAGGCAGCACTGGATGACCCCCTGTACCAATGCACCAAAAAAGCACCCCTCAGGAAAGAATGGCGACGAATTGAGAGGCGGGTCACCCGGCCGAAATGACGACCACGACCACTCTGCCAAGAGTGATACGACTGAGAAGAAGAAGAATGCCCAGGTTAAGAAGGGTAGGGGGTCAGTCCATCGCCTCAACTAAGAAGATATGTTGTATGTGACGTAGCCATATCAGGCCATATTATGAAAATGCCGGCTATTTCATAATATGGCCAAGCTACTACATAATATGGCCAAGCTACTACATATCTCTGACGCTTTTTCAGGTCAACGTCATCGTGTTGCGACCTTGTATGTATCGCTACCCACAACTAAACCCGTTTTATCCGCTAAAACCTTAACTTTGTCACTGTCACTTAACACAATTTACCTTCGACAGAGGTTCGATCGATTGAGTTAAAACTCGGTTAGTATACGGTAAAGATAAAGTCATCTGTATTTTACACACACAGACGGAGTGAGTGTCCGCGATTTTTAACCTTATGATTAGGTAAATGTATTATAAGTAAAAAAAAACTACGAATAAAACCTTAATCTGAATACATGGAATTCCCATTACGGAGAAGTGTTAACCATTTCCTCTTCCGTTTCCTCTGAAATAAATTACCCCCAATTGGCCCTAATGAAAGTCAAACTACTGCACCAATTAAAAAAAAAAGAAATTGTCATCGACGCGAAATTTTTTCTTCTTTGATGTACTTAAACACATCTATTAACAAGTATCCTCTCTCCACTTCTTTTCTCTATCTTCATTAATTCTATCTCGGATGGTCTCTCCTCGTCTTATCATCTTTATGCCGACGATCTCCAGGTTTATCACCATTTCTCTCTTCACGATATGGCCTCAGCTGTAGAACTGTTAAATGTTGATCTTGATAAAATCAGGAACTGGGCCATTTTTTATGGGCTACTAGTGAACCCTAGTAGTTTATTGTGTTTACGCAATTTATATTGTGCACTCAGGTCTATTTGTTGTCAATTATTTCATTTCCATCCTAGGTTTGCTGGAAGAAATCTCTTAATAGAAGTAAGCTCGCCTTTGTCATGTGTTCTCCTTTTTCCATTGTTTAATGTGTTATTTTGTGCAATAAAGTATATCGAATTAAGTATGTATATACGGTTTTCAGACAAAAAAATGAAAAACGGAAAAATGACCTGATATTTTCCAGTTTTTAACTGTGATCCGGAGGGCTGTCAAGGTGGAAAACTTGGTTTGTAATTGCCCATTTTATCACTAACAACTCATAAAAAAATCAGAACTACCTCATTTGATGTAAGGCAAAGTACCAATTCCATGGCCTATTTAGGTATAAGCACAGAAGAGATAATTACTACGTACAGAACGGCCACTCCCTTCCCCGCGCGGATTCAGATACCGCACCTCACTCCGGAGTCGGGGAGCCTCTTCGGGAGACACTTTGTTTAGGCGCTGAACGCACACATTCACAAACGAACGAGTTTACGCACACATTTGCACATGTACAAATGTCATTAGGCTATGTAGTAGTAATAGGTGATTATTTTACGAGCGTTCTATGGAGTGTCCGAGGTGTGGTATAAGTAAGTAGTGCAGTCGATGCACTCATCTCCATTGCGGTTGGGGAGCAATGTGGTTAGGGGGAGTGACTGACTAACTAAATACGACGACCACCCCCTATATTGCGGTCTCTACCGTGGATGGCTTAATATCGATTGTATAAATAAAAAATTAGAGCATTCTATTTCTAGTTCTGTGGATTTCATTTTCAGCGTCGTTGGGAGTCACCTTGATACGACTATGTTTGTATTTGTGATTTCAACCCTCTTTGGAATAATTCACCAAGTTAAAAACTTAAAAAAAATACTTCATGACCTATCCTAGCGGGATGCGAATTTCGTCTATGAACACGATAATGAGCCTACGATATCTGTCTTCCGACTTCACAATACTACACAAAATTAACGAATATCGGTCCTTATACAGCCAGAATTCGTTTCAATGACAATGAGTGTAAACGCCACAAAGTTACTTAAAGACAAAAATAGATAATTTTTGTTACCTGGATGCGACATTCTTTTCTATGTAGAAATCTATGTACTGAACCGATTCCTGGTTTTCAAAAAATGGGACCAACCTGAAGAGTTGCCCTTTCGTACAAAAAAATATTTATTGAAATCGGTTCATAAATAGTACCAGTTTCGACGTAATTAATACACATAAAAAAAATGATAACACAACCGAATTGATAACCCCGTCCCTTTTGAAGTCGGTTAAAAAGCACCCATTACAGGGTCATGTGATATTGTGTGATTGTATTTCCGAAGCTGTTCTTTATGGTGATCCTAAACGGGCCAGATTTTGCTGCAATATGTGGCCGGCAATTATTGGTGTCTTTCTCTAACATGTGAGTAAGATAAAGTAAGATTTTAGTAGTTCTCTCTAGTTCCACGTAAGGCTATTCTTGTTTTATGTTTGTGTTGTTATTTTTTACTTGTAAATTTATATGTTATTGTACATACAGTTATTTATTATGGACCTAGAAGACCGAAATAAAGAAATTGAATTGAATTGAATGATACTTAACTAGATACATCTGACTTACAAAAGAACGTATACAAACATAAACATTTATACACAAGCACATAAAATATTGTGTTTTGGGAACCAGA
Organism: Argyresthia albistria; assembly: GCA_963457715.1. Taxonomy (NCBI): domain Eukaryota; kingdom Metazoa; phylum Arthropoda; class Insecta; order Lepidoptera; family Argyresthiidae; genus Argyresthia; species Argyresthia albistria. The sequence continues at coordinate 1,022,734 of OY735261.1, read as the reverse complement.
AACAGTGACGTCACACATACGTACCTAAATAACCCGAAGACCTGATTTTTAGGGCTCCGATCATTAAAAGAAAAAAATAGGAACCCTTAGATAAGAGGATCACTTCGTTGTCCGTCCGTCTGTACTTTCGAGAAAGCGTGGACTGTTTATGCTGTAAAATTGTTGTATTTTCATATAGTAATTACAAGGGACTCAAAACCTATAGGGTACTTCCCGTCGACCTAGCATCATGAAATTTGGCACAGGAAAAAAATGTGACCGCCGGTTTCCTGGTTAAATCAGTTTTGACCGACGCTATTTTCAATAATAGAGGCACGTGATTGGCTGAGGCTGATTTTAACCAACCTGTTAACTTAATCATTGCCCAGAAAACCAGGGGTTAATCTCTCAATTTAACTATAATCAGTGTTAATTCAATCCTGAGCAATTATAACATCTCAGTTTGAATCATGAGTCGAATTCGACAATCCAAGCTAGTCTGAATGACATTGGCATTGTCCAAAATGAAGCCCCAATGGTTTATATACCTAGATTGAAACGTCCTTGAATGAGTAATGAGGAGACGGACGAAGGGAGATCTCCGGTTTATATTTTTTATTTAATGATTGAAGGTCTTCGCAAAGAACTTGCTTTGTGACTATCCCAAATTGGCAGTAATATTGTGACAAAATAATTGAGCTGCTTCCAATGTTCGTAATAGATTTTGTTAAGAAATCTTTTATTTCTTTATGTAGAGATTTACTACATAGTACTTACTTTATTTGGCATTACCATTATTGTCGGTTTAAATGGCCTCATCGAAATAAATGAAGGTAGATGGGCAAGTCGAGTCTCTACAATCGAATTTTATATCAGTCATCATCAACAATATCAGTCATCATCAACAATATCAGTCATCATCAACAATATCAGACATCACCAACAATATCAGTCATCATGAACAATATCAGTTATCATAAACAATATTACTCTCAGTCCACAACATCGACCCACGCTTATTTATAAACTTGACACTTTAAAATCGGGTACTTTCTCAAAGATGAGACTGCGATCGGGGATTTCGTTGCAAACCATATCAACTTTCCTTTTGATCAAAGAAACTTTTAACAATAGAGCTATTTTCAAAGAGAATCATTTTCACGTTGTTGTCTCATCTCTTGTCTAAATGCAAAGTGATTTAAATAAAGCTCGCTAGAATTACTTATCCTTAGGGTGAGTTAAAAATACCTCCTATTTGGTATTGAATTAAGATGTGTCTAATGTTATAGAATATCATTCTCTTATGTTGAATCTAGGATTCTCTTATTAAACGGAATAATCGGCCAAATGCGAGTCGGCCTCTCACAAAGAGGGTTCCGCACCACCATACCAAAAAAGTGCAAAATATCACTTTTTGTATGAAGATACGCTTATTTTTAATATAACGTATAGTTCATTATTTGTTGCTGTAGACGCTACAGATATACACATTCTGTGAGCGTTTCAACGTTCTAACTATTACGGTTCGTGCGCTATAGCCCGCTGACAGACAGACAGACAGACGGACAGCGGAGGCTTAATAGGGTCACGTTTGGCACCCTTTGTGTACGGAACCCTAAAACACACCTTTTCTCATACGGGGTGGCAGAAGGACAGTTTTTCCCACGACAAAACGGCTCAGTGCACAGCTACAAAGGTTGCCTCACGATGTTATCAATCACCGCTTGGATTCAATTATTCTCATAATAATTCAATTAGTAAATGGATTCAAAGAAAACTTCTTCAGGATTTTCCGTCGTGTAAAACTCTTATCTGATGCCATTAAAACACTGTGGTCCATCTCTTCCTCTATACTTTTGAATTTTGATGGAGTCTCTTTGAAGGCTTGGCCCTCGAGTATCTTTTGACTTGTAATTAAGAGTCCTCCCGGATGCAGGCCCGACAACTTAAAAGTTTTAAGAACATTCAAAGTCATGCTGTCGTTCGCTCTCACTTGGGAAGTGATAATTTATTGAGTCTGTGTTCGGCCATCGTTGTGCTCTTAGTGGATGTTCAGTTGTTCGTTGATTTAAAATATTCGTTCTATTGGTTCTACTTATTTGTCAAGAGTTTTTTTCATTACATACATAATATCTAAAAACTCTTGACAAATAAATATGTAGAGTACATATTATGACAAATAAGTATGTACAGTACATACATATTATGTACTGTACATACTTATTTGTCAAGAGTGCCGATAAAACTAAACATTAGCAACATTGAAATTTTCGATGCAACTATTAAAATAAAGTTCATAGATAAAGCTCAGCTCACACTGTGCTGTTGCGGCAGAAACTTCAACTCCATACTTTTTCGCACAAACAGCAGAATACAGACACCTTTTTTTGTCTAGCCTATTGCGGTGTCCCACTGCTGGGCAAAGGGCTCACCGGTTCGAGCCCACACATCTCTGGCTGCAGTTTTTCTATCCACCCCGGCAGAAACTTTTCCAGGTCGTCCCTCCATCTCCTAACAACAACAGATACCTAATAATAGAAAAAAAACATGTACAAATGCGAGCTTATAGAGATTATTCAATTCAATTTAATTCAATTCAACACGTTTATTTCGAGCCTAAACCCTAACAGTTTTAACAAAACATTGACACCATCATGGTGATAAGCTAAGATAAGAGATATCTTCAGATGTTTTTTTCTGGATTTGGAATGTGTCTTCTTTATTATGAATACCGCTTCAAAGACGGGCATTTGACTATTCCATAGTATAATCATCGTTGAAATGCCAAAACATTTTTCCCCACAGAAAGCGCAAAAGCGAAAAAAAAACCCACTACGTCTGCATCGGCTCAGCGCGTAAAAATAATTACGGGGGGGAATTCACTGTTACGTGCTAATCTGGCACCCGTATAAATTACTCTAGGACGCAATCCCCATAGACACAAAAATATTCAATCTGGTTTACATGGACGACATCATACTTTAGTTTTTTATGTGGAAACTTAATTACACGTACCTATTACGCTTTCCAATTGTGATCGGAACCTTTGGTGTGCTAGTTCTACTCGCTCTTGACCGTTTATTTAATTGAAAGCGTGAATTTCATCCACAATCTCATGAAATTGATCGTATCGTCAAAGGAACTCTTGAAGCAACAAGAGAACCAACCGTTGAGAATAAATAAAATGAATTGTTCGTCTTTGTTACTCGGTTTGTTTTAAATTATCGCATTGAGGAGCTTTGAGTTGAACAATTCCACAAAAGTTTTCCATTTTAGGGTTCCGTGGTCAAACTCGAAACTGTAGCTCGATAGCATCGCACGTAAAATAAGTACAAGAAAAACCTACGCAATATTTTAGAACAGAAAGGCTGGATCGATCGATATTTTTAATACGGAACCTCAATCATGCTTCAAATTAAATACTTGACCAGATTGTATTTACTCTTTGTACTTTGTACAAAACCATTTCTTTCTTCCGAATGATCGATCACTGAAATGAGGGAAACAGACCATTTTATTAGTCTGTTAGAAACTTTAGTCGATTCTTCTGTTATTATTTGTCACGGGTCTCGGCTTTTGTTATTGATAGGGTTTTATTTTAAATCGTTCTCCATTAGTCAAGCAAGACTCGTGCTTGGCACTTTTATACTCGAAATCGGAATTGTCTCTTAAGATTATAAGTGGTGACGTTATAAATATCAGCTGTTTTATTAATTCTATTATATATGAAGGGACCGAGGAAGCAGAAGAATTTATAGGCAAAGGACGTTACGTTAAGGACGAAGAATAATGTATTGTATAAACATACCCTATCCTTACGCCGTCTAGTCAGCAGGCTGGGGTTATATACTAAATAAGAATGTTGTTTTAAAACATTATGATACATAAATAGTTGCTTTACCGTAAGTACGTCACAAGAATTATAAAGGAGATCAGTGGGAAAGGAGGGGGCGGAAAGTGGAAACCTTGAGGACAACTCTTTGCGCACGTTATTAGCCATAATTAATGCATATCGCAAGTGATTTGTTCAAAAGTCACCGACATATCATCACCATTATGATTCGCCGAGTCCAGCATTAAATTTTTCTTTCCTTTCAGTACAATCAGGGATGCTCCAGAAGCATATTAAAATACGTAATTGGGTTGTCAGTACTAGTCAGTACCAATCCACTACTGCAGCTGCTGTAAGCCGGATTTCATGTTTGAATTTAAAGACGAGTGGCTCTGCTAGTCCACACTGCTAACACATCGGCTTAGCCTTTTAGAACTGTTGTATCAGGTCGTCATAAGATAAGTGTATATCAAGCTGCTATATTAGGGTGTCTGAACAGCTTTACGACAAATCAAATAAGAATGATAAATACCAGATCAAACAATCAATACCTATTACATTTCAAACATCAGAACCCTGCCATTACCTTTGGAATATTTATATTTGTGATATTTGTGATTTATAAATCACACTGGTATTGATGTCGACCTGAGCAATATAATTAATTTGAAGGTAACCATTATTTCCAAGGCTGTTTCCTCGTCCTATTCCTGGGTTATTTGAAACGTATCGTCGTTCATTTCAAAGTGAGTGAAAGCACACCAAAATGGATCGGCGGCGGCGTTATAATTTAATAGAATATGAATGAATCAATCTCGTGGTGATGTTTTTGGAATGAAAATGCCTATTTCATTTTTAACTCCCGACGACCAAAAGAGGATAACTGATAACTGTGTTTGTACGTCTGTCCTTGGCACTCTAGAGGTAAAATGGGTGGATGGATTGTGACGCGGTTTTCTGTAAATGGAAGAAGACTACCCTGTGATGTTTTGTCAAAATCGATTTAGCCGTTCGAATGTGACCTATAAGCTTATCACGGAATAGCAGTCAAACGGGTGGACGGATTTTGATTCGGTTTTCTGTAACGTCGAAACAATGTTGTGCGTGTTGTGTGTGTTCCGCTGCTAGGTAGAAGTTTCTCCCTCTATTAAGTGTATCATGTCATGAGTTCATGAGATATTTACTGGACCATATTTATTTTCAGGTAAGTGCGAGTGGTTCTCATTCGGATTGGGGTTCGCTTGGTTTGAGGTGAGACTTCACATAGATTCGTAGGTATAGATTGTATGTACAGTGGACGCGCGAGTTGAATGCAGTGGTGGCTGAGGTGAATAGGTCCTAGCCCTCTCCCCGCCCGCACGCCCCACCTCATGTGCCTGCAGTATCTGTAAGGACAGCCCATACTGATGCGGTTTGCAGACCAAGAGCTAAGTTAAGTATAGCTGACGCAGTTTTCCGTAACTATATATTTCCGAATAAATGTGAATACGGTGTGTGTGTGTGTGAGGGTGTGTTAATATGTTTGTTACTCTTACACGCTGAAATGGCTGGATGGAAACATCAAACGCTGGATGAAACAAACACGTCATGTCATAAATTATGAGCAAGATTAAAATATTAGATACTTTTTAACAAGTTCAAAGTTATTTTTTTTTAAATAGCCTATATGGTGTCCCACTGCCGGGCAAAGGCCTAACCGGATCGAGCCCACACATCTTTGTCGGTCCATCCTGGTAGGAACTTATCCAGGTCATCCCTCCATCTCCTTCGTGGCCTTCCCCTACGCCGTAGTCCATCTGTAGGCATCCATTCAGTGGCTGATTTCGCCCATTTGTCCGGATGCATTCGACAGACATTTCCAGCCCAGTTCCAGTTGAGTTTGGCGGTCTGCGTGCCCACAATGCCAGTTTTGGAGCGCAGTATGGTGTTCTTAACGCGGTCTGTACGTTTAACCATAAAATCATAAAGTAAATGTAGCCCATTAATGTCCCCACCGAGGGGCACAGGCCTTTACTCGGATCCGAGTAAGATTGAGCCATACTCCACCACGCTGGCTCAGTGCGGGTTGGTGGAGGGGTTTTTACGACTACTACATACTACGAAGTAGTGATAGTAGCCGGGACCTACAGCTTAACGTGCCATCCGAAACACGGAGTGTCCGATAATGTACTTAAGACAAATTAATCATCTCATTGGTACATGGTCAGCACCGGGATTCGAACGTGCATCTCTTGCGTGAGAAAAATGCAGAAAAAATTGCGAGCACCAGTTAGTAATAAATTAATATCAAATCGCCTCAACAAGTCTATAACAGGCACACAATATATCTCATCGTTGAACCCTCACGTACAACAAATCATGTAATTAGAACTACGTGTTTACACCTAAACGAACGAGGATTGCAATATAGACTAGCAGACTACATATTTATTGTGTCTACGCGCCGGCTCGTTCATTCTGTACCATCGGCCAGATAGTACCACCAGTAGCCAATCCAGGGGATGGTTACAACGCCCTATGCCAATACAGTTTAGATTAAAATTTCTAATTTATAAATTTTCCCTAATCTCGTGATTATTTAGTTCAGCCACTAATTTTAAATACTCTATTTAAGTTCGCAACAATACAAACATCGCATTCAACAAGTGTGCTCGACACAATATGGTCGGTCGGACAGGAAGGCGCTGTTAATCATAACAGGTTTCTTACCTAGCTTGGTTACCAACGCTGTACCGAGATATTTATCAATATACCCACATGATAACACATACTTGCTTGCTACAGAATAAAATGTACCTAGTTGCCGATGTCAGTTACGCAATAATTTTTCATTACTTCATTTCATTTCAAAGGATCGATCGCCATCACCGCACCACCATTTTCATTCTAATTGACCAACCGCCCTAAGGTTTTCAGTGTACAAGTATTGTAAGTAAGAGGAACTGATTTTAATGGTGGAGTATTGATTAACCGTACCTTTCCCGCGTGGTCAATGCATGATAATTCACAAGTCGAAAATAACCTTTCCTTTATTTACTAACCTTTCTAAAAATGGAGGCGTTTACTAAGACCGTCATAATCCCGTTAGGAACCGAATTACGTCATGAAACTTTCATGTAATGATGTTCTTAAGTACACTAAGAGTACGAACACGAACTAATTAAGAAGCCTTCACGTGACTGGGTGTCTAGATTGCCTTGGGATAGCCACATGCTTCAGAACAAAATAATAGAACTGGAACCGCCTTACGAATAGAGATCGTGCATACTATTATAATCATAATTTCTTTATTAAATTAAATCAATAATTAACTAAATCATTAATAATATATGATAATAAAAATAAACGGTCAAGTGCGAGTAGGACGTATAAAAAAATAAAATATGTTTATTCAATGACCAAATGTTACATATAAGTTTCGGCTGGGGCCTTCTATTAAGTAATAATACCTGTATCAGAAGACCCCGCTCCCTCACGTCCGTGACTGACTGACGTATGCACCAAGGGTTCCGATCACACTTGGAGAAAGTAATAGGTGTAATTAGGTTTCCACATAAAAAAAAAACTAAAGCATAATGTCATCCATGTAAACCAAATTGAATATTTTTGTAGAAAGACAGTGCAGTTTTCATATTTTTCCCTTTACTTGTGCTGTAACTGGTTCGCCGAGACATCTTATATAACAATGTTATATACAATTGGCCATTGTTTAGTCGTTCGAGCGGTGTGCTTCTGAGAATGAAGAGGTTAAGACTTTGCTTTGTGCTAAATTTCATGATTGTAGGCCTACGGGAAGTACCTTATAGGTTTTGGGTCTATTGCGATTACTATGAAAATCCAAGAATTTTACACCATAAACGGTCGTAGCGTTCAATTGCGTTGACCTAGAAGGTTGATTTTTTCACAGCTATATGCGACCACAGACCCTAATAATTGATATAAATTTCAGCTTTATACGTTCTTGCGTTCTTGATGTAGAAGGTCTTGACTCACAGACGGACGGACAACAAAATTATCCTGTTACGGCTTGGCCACGTAGACGGGCTGGGCTAAGCGCGGGCGCGGGTGACTTCTGCGGGCGCGGGTGGCACGCCACGTACATTCAGTAGCGGCTACAGCGGCTGGCTAGTGGACGTATTGAGGATGGTTCTAACTTTTGTAAATAACCCCATATAAAAAATTTAATTGCTCGCCGCACTATACAAATACCTACATTAAGTACCTAGATAGGTAACTTAGTAATAGAATTGCGCTGGCCTTCGTTGAGATTGAGATAGACTTTTTATAGGTACTGTAATTACCTGTGTAGATCTGCTGAATACTACATTGTTCAATATGACACCTACCTACTTATTAGTAATTAAATTAGATATAATTATGTAATAAAACTTTCTGTCCTGATCTGGAAAAAGCTGTTTGATTTCTTCCCATTAGTCTTTTGATTACATTTTTATACTTATGTTGTGGATGCTTGGACATCCATATAGGTGGACGGTTTAATATTTCTGTAATAAATGCCTCTGTATCCATGATAAAATCCTACCGCCCGTAGATTCGTTTAAAAAAAATTGTTTCGCTCGATCCGTCCCCCGCTAGCCCTTTTCAACCGCCCGAAAAACCGCCGCGCTCCGTGGCCAGGCGTAAACTAGCCCATAGCATTGTTTCCACCCGCCCTTCTCGCCCGCCACCGCTGGCGCCGACCGCCGCCGCCAGCCGCCACCGCTCTAGCCCGCCGCGCGCGCGTCGTGGCATGCTTTATACATTCTCATACATTTGTTCAATTAGCCAACCGCCGCCGCCACCCGCAACCGCGCCTAGTCCATCTCCGTGGCCAAGCACTTAGGGTTTCTTTTTTTCCTTTTAAGGATTGGAACTCTGAAAATGAAATCATTAATTTTTTTATTTATTTATATTGTAATGGTTTGATTTACCTTTTGGTATACGTGTTGTGGGGATCGCCGAAACATATAAAAAAAAACCCAAAAAAAAACAGTTGCTTATCAAGCAACGGGTTGCATTTGAAAGCAAAACGACAGCAAACTCGGCAAATCAATAATATATATGCGCACATTTAATGCAGTTTTTCAAAACTTGTACTTCTGAGAGCCCAGCGCTTGATGGCGGCTCCACAGCAAATTGTTTCAAGCTACATACAGATAGAACAAATGGCTGTTTGCTGTAAGAATTGTTGTTTCGTGCCCCTAAAAATATCTCGTGAAACATTATGCCAAGAGCGCGATCTCACGGTGATTTATAGTGGTACGTGGATAGCATGTTTTGTACTTGATAAAGGCCCGGCCAACCTAACATTAGGGATCCTAATCTACCAAAGTATCAACATCACCATGGAAACCATTTCCGTTCTCCGTAATAACCTGGGGGCACGGAAGTGCCATCCGGCCATCTTTATATTACTCCAGATCGAGACTTGTTTTGGGACGCTCATGGTCATTTTGCGGATCAGTTTAGTATCCTATTGCCCGATTTCACCAACAGTTAGGGGACACTTAGTTCTTTTTCAAAGCTGTCTATGGGTATACTTAATGACCTGCAATCCTGCAATAAACGTTAATTTATTTATTTTATTATTGCTCGTGTGTTGTATCCCTACCCTTTTACAATTATTTTCAATGAACTCACCACTAAAGTGTTTCTTTCGCGGACCTAAGCCAGATCCTTATTTTATTTCCGAGACGATCATCTATCCACGTCGGCAGAAAAGCCGTGCATTTGTAAACAGGGCTCTGAGCAGAGAATAAGTATAAACAAAATAATCTAAGATGTACAGACCGCGTCAAGAATTTTTGCTCCAAAGAGCGCAAAATGCCATTATCGACTATTATTGACTAAAAAGATCTCCCCCCTTACATTAAAGTACATGTACACAACCAATTCAAAATAATTCGCTTCGCCACCTCCAAGATCCTCCTGTACAGTGCTCTGGTTCAAAGCCACCACGAGTACGCTTCCGTTGTCTGGACTCCCATCTACGCAGTCCACTCCGATAGAATTAAACGCATCCAGCAGGCATTTACCAAACATCTAGCGTACAGCCAACCGGATTTTACACAGGGAAAGCTACGAACGACGATTTGACCACTTCGACATGGATAACTTTGAACTTCCGACGAAACCTACAGGACCTTCTATTCCTGCATAAGGTCTGTAACAATCACTTAGATGTCAGCAACATCCTGAGCCAGATTGGACTGACAGACCCCTACAGCTACCCACGCAAACGTATCTCCAACACCCTCCATACACCTCTATGAAGGACAAATATTTACAAGCACTCGCCGATACCCGGAATGTGCGACATATATAACAACATCTGTAGTGAAACCGACATATACATATTACAAGATCGCTTACCTGTCTTCAGGAATAAAATCCTGAAAGAGAAAACTAACTTGAACCTAAAATGATTGTTAAAGTTCATAAATATTATTATATAGCTACCTACTTAAATTCCAAATCCTAATTAACTCTTATTTATTACTATACTTACATTCTAAGTAAAAATATAAAAATATATCTAAGCTCAGCTATCAACCTCTCTCATCGAAACTTGGTTTGCTGGAAGAGATCTCTTTCTAGAGATAAGCTCGCCATTGTACACTTTATATTACCTACCGTGCTTTGTTAACTTTTTTTTGTGTGCAATAAAGAAATTATGAAAAAATTATGAAAAATAAAATTAAAATTTTAATACAACAATGGTCAATGCTGTGCTCATCTATAATAGGCACTCATATAAGAACAATACCGCCATATTTCTATTGTATAATTTTGTATATGTGTGCTGTTGATGTGCCTAAGTAATTAAATAAATAGGTACTTAATTATCTTTTTGTTCCTTTGGCCGTCGAAACCACTGGGGTATGGGGTTCTGAGGGTAGGGCCTTCATCAGGGACATCGGGCGTCGTTTGAGGGTCCGAGGTTTTGACAACCGCTCCGGGGCTTTCCTGGCCCAAAGGATTTCGCTAGCCATGAAGCGCGGTAACGCAGCCAGCGAGCGTTTTGGGCACCTTTGGTCCGGGCGATTCTTGGGGGGCGGTTTGTTTGTATAATTGATTATTTAGTTATTAATTATAGAAAATATAGTTTTGCCTCACCTTGGTTTTGGGTGTGACAAATACTCTGCTAATTCTAACAGTTAGTTGTATGGATCTAATCAGGAGCTCTGAACATGTCGTAAGATTCGAAAATAAACATTCAAAAAGAAATCGCGTGTCCGTCCACTTATACTACTGATAAACAGGTGTACACTATAAGATAGTGTGTTAATCGGTGTTTTCAACCAATGCCAGAGACGATATTCAGTATTTACAACATAATTGACCAGAAATTGTTTTGAAATTAAACATGAGATAAAAGCTGTCACAGTAATTTAGATCCCTAAAGAATTGCACAGTTTAACGACCTAGCCCTGTAGAATTCACAATGAGATTTTGAACAAGCCTCAAACGAACAGCAAAGTCGGTAATTGTAAGCATAATACCTTACCTTAGCATTGTTGCCAACTTTTGCACGCGATCGGCGAATAAAGTTTTCAGTATGGAAACACTGCCTTTTGATGTAACGTAAATGAGTCGGAAGGAATATCGCAGGAAGTTTTGACAGCAACTTTAGGAAACATGACATGTATTTTGGGTTTTTGAGGCAGTGAAATTGCTTCAGCATCTGGCTTTATACTCCAACTGGTTCAGGAGTTAGAATGTTTGTGACGAATAAAATTTTACCTCTAGATACAAATTGTGATCAAGTCTGTTGGGGTGGCAGAGGCACAAATGCAGTAACGCAGACAGATATTCAATACTACATTTAGCTTAACACCGCAATACATTTTAACTGGTTCACTGTCAGAAGCACACCGGTCGAACAAACGAACAATGGAGAACAATAAATAAGATGTGTCGACGAAAGAGTTAAAAACATTCGATATCAGAACTGCGGCGCAGAGCTACTCCCCGTCACGAAAATTGAACATAGTTGCAACTACCATCCTTCGTGGAAACATACTTTCGGTTTGTTTGGTTTGTACTTAGATGGTCTATATTTCACTAGATACAAATCGATATATTGAGCCTTACAGCCTACGCTCTTCTTGTTATTTCTGTCGCTTCTATTAATACCTCACTATATTTAACTCTATTCTATAGTCAGCAAAGCAGCCAGTATCTCTGGCTCTCAGGGTGCCTCTTTCCACATCGCTGACTCTGCTGAATACCTGTGTGACTCTCTGAACATTGCAGATACTCTGTGCCGTAAGCTCTACTAGTAAAGAGCTTATTACATTACGCTGTCGGCAGGGCACGATTTGTATAGATGTCTCACTCATATGGAACGACTAGAAAGAGACAGTGAGTCAGACAGGGCCCTGCCGACAGCGTAGTCTAATAGGTCCATAACATAAACAATGTATTTTCTTTAGCCGGGATTCAAACCTGGAATCTTCTGCTGAATGAACCCCAACGCTATGCCACAGGCCACAGATAACTTTTATATGTTAGATGACAAGAATGGGCCTAGATTAGCTTATAGAACTTGAACAGTGTAAAATTGCATTTTTGACGGCTATATGTTTGGCGACTGACTGCCAAATAGTGATTTAGCGTTCTTGGAAGTAATCGATAATCTCCTGGTTGTCTGCCAGATGTTAAAGCCCACTTTCATTTGATTTTTCATAGGTTTAACTGGTTCGCCGACAAATCCTTAGTTCGCCATTGTTTGGTCGTTCAAGCGGTGTGCTTCTGAGAGTGAAGGCTTTATGAGCTTTGCAGTCATAAGGTGATTTATGTATGCCATGTAGAGCCATTTATGTATGTTTATGTAAAGACTAAAGCTCTTTAAATAAACTAAAGTTAACCCACCAAGGGACATATGCCTTTACCCGGATGTGAGTAAGATTGAGCCTCCACCACGCTGGCTTAGTCCGGGTTGGTGGAGGGGTTTTACGACTACTACATATATACACCAAGAAAAAAAGATAAAAAGGTATTATAGTTGAAAACCGCGAGACGTTCGTTTTTTGCCAGATGGTTGATAATGATAAGAGTTAGGAGACTCGAGGACTTGTTGAGCAACACAAGGCCATTCTTTAGCTCGCGTGGCTCAATCTTCCGAGTCACTGACTCGCAGCTGAAAGCCTGCAGCTGTGTAACAGTGCGCTAGCAGCCTGGGTATTATATCTACATTCTCAGTGGTACGCCCAAAGCAGCGGCATTGTGCAAAATGGAATATTTTCAACGATCTTTTTGCGTGTGAGTGACGTTTACAGGGCGTCACTTCTACGCAACCTAATGCTATGAAGCAACCTGTCAAAAAGCTTTAGTTTCTACCTGTTGCACGCCAAAAGATCGTTGGACAAATTAGTAGTCCAGTTCCAAAAACCACTAAGTCACCTCAAAATTTTCATTGGTTTTGGAATTTACTACCAAGACGTAAGGTTGAAAATAAGGGGGCGTTCATAGCGGGTTTTGCAACTGGACTACTCAAATGTACGCAACCATGCAACGAACCTGTCATCAACACCGTTCTCTCATTCCTCAATGGTCATCAAGCGTTGTAGCCGCTAGCCCGCCACTCACGTGCCTGCTCCTGCGGCGATCTAGGAAGGAGGGCGGTCAAAGAGTGGGAATGACTTTGAATTGCTTCCTTGATTGTGAAGTGTTTAGGCAAGCAGGGGCAATTTTTATGGCTCGCCCTGCGGCAGGGGCAGCGATATTCTCGAGAGACGATCAAGCGAAAATTACATTTAGACTACTTAGGTACTTTGAGCTGGATTTTGAGTGGCGGAAGTAACGATTCCTTCCTTGCACAGGCGTGAGTGTAGAGCAGCTCCGACAATTCTCCGACCACCTCCTTCCTAGATCGCCGCAGGAGCAGGCAAGTAGGTAGAAGCTATTAGTTACACTACACCTGTCATCGCACGCCAAAAATGTCGTTGAAATGCAGTGAATTACTCGCTAACCGTTGGGCGTTGTTGCCATCGCGTATGTCACAGAGTAACAAGTAAATAAGGGAAGACCTATTTTCAACCGACTTCAAATAATTGAAACAAAAAGTAAACTTTAGAAAAAACCGACTTCCACAAACCCTATTTGATTAGATTGAGTTTAATACTAACTGTAACCCCTTATCCCCCCCTCCCTTGGGGAATTAATTTTGTCAAATGCTATATCAGTGCTACCCCACGCGACTAAGGAACCCCTGTACAAAGTTTCATGGCTCTAGGTCCACCGGTTTAGGCTATGCGTTGCCTGCCCGTCAGCCACGCATTGTATTTGTACCTAGTATTGAGCAGATCTGGTGGCCATATGTGGTCTTCATCAGCAGTTCCGCATCACAATATTATGCTTACCATGTGCATTTGCACGAGTTATTATGAAAAACACAAAAATCACTATAGGTCTGCCTATAATATTTGAAGAGTTCTCTCGATTTCTCCAGGATCCCATCATCAGATCCTGACCTGGTGTCAATGGGACCACCCTTGAGGTATTACCTATACGCCGAAAAAAGATTTGTTCAAATCGGTTCATAATTGGCGGAGCAATCGCGTAACAAACATAGAAAAAAAAAAAAAAAAAACATACGGGTCGAATTGAGAACCTCCTCCTTTTTTTGAAGTCGGTTGAAAAAGGAGGAGGTTCTCAATTCGACCCGTATGTTTTTTTTTTTCTATGTTTGTTACGCGATAACTCCGCCAATTATGAAGTGATTTGAACAAATCTTTTTTCGGCGTATAGGTAATACCTCAGGGGTGGTCCCATTGACACCAGGTCAGGATCTGATGATGGGATCCTGGAGAAATCGAGAGAACTCTTCAAATATTATAGGCAGACCTATAGTGATTTTTGTGTTTTTCATAATAACTCGTGCAAATGCAGACGGTAAGCATAATATTGTGATGTGGAACTGCTGATGAAGACCACATATGGCCACCAGATCTGCTCAATACTAGGTACAAATACAATGCGTGGCTGACGGGCAGGCAACGCATAGCCTAAACCGGTGGACCTAGAGCCATAAAACTTTGTACAGGGGTTCCTTAGTCGCGTGGGGTAGCACTGATATAGGATTTGACAAAATTAATTCCCCAAGGGGGGGGGGGATAAGGGGTTACAGTTAGTATTAAACTCAATCTAATCAAATAGGGTTTGTGGAAGTCGGTTTTTTCTAAAGTTTACTTTTTGTTTCAATTATCTATGAACAATGTTTGTTTTCCAACACTCTTTTGAGCAAAGATTTTCATTAATTTGAGCCGTATGGTAAGAGGTGCCGCGAATCTGCTTCTTAGTGGTCCCGTATCCGATCCAAAGACACTACCTTTTCGTAGGGCTAAAGCAGTCATACACAAATCACCCTCACAACCCCCCCCCCCCACACAACCCCTCATACAACAACATACACAAACATTCACACACACAACTCAATTCGATGATAACTCAACCATACACAAATCACCCTCACAACCCCCCCCCCACACAACCCCTCATACAACAACATACACAAACATTCACACACACAACTCAATTCGATGATAACTCAACCATAGGCTAACGGTATAATTACTTTTTTCCATTTTGTATTTGTCCATTCTGTAAACAGGTATATTAAAAAATACTGATTTTAGACTGCAATTAGTTTGTAGATTATTCCTTTGATATTAACTTTCTGCGAGACGGTCTCTGACCAGTGCAGAAGTTTTAATGTCATACTTTGAATAATATTTAGAACTTACCTATGCTTTAGATATAAGTAAACCTGTAATTAATATTCTTGATTAACTAGTGGCTCTGTGAGCTGTAGACCTCGCGATATGTCGGTGGGAAAGCTGAACTGCTAACACACATAAAAAAAATAACCCAAATAATTTTCTTTCAATAACACATACAAACTTATGAATGTACCTGGTTACGTACATGCAGTATGAAAGTAGCCGCACCAATAACTTTGTAAACTACATTTCGCGATCTTTAATACAACCTATTGACTTTTTACTAAAATTATATAGTCTGTTTCACTCTCATGGTTTTTACGAATCCAACGACACCTCATTTGTTAATATCCATCGTGCCGTTTGGGTTGTAGCGATTTTTTTACATTTTAAAACCCCATATCTCCGCCATTTTGAAAAAAATCTAAAAACTGGCTCGAGTAAAAAATTCTATTTATTTTTCCAACCTGCTCACAAAATTTCACGAGAATCGGTTCATAAATGCGACCTGTAGAGGAGAACAACCGGACATACGAAAGCATTTTTGCCCAAACCTGAAACGGAGACGCTTCGCTCGCTTCGCTCGCTCGGTCAATAAACACTTTGAACTTTGAACTTTATTATAAACAAAAAAAGCTTCTTGAATTCTTCCTATTTCCGTCCGTCACTCCTGAATCCTGAACGAAGGTACGACGTATAATTTCCTTAATTTCAGTAAAATCCAGGCCCAGGTTTGTATCGCGCTATCATTTATATTTCCATCATCATTACACCCGTCTGTCTAATTGACCGTCCACTTATCCCGGGCCCTAATTCCATCCGTTACAATAACGCGTAAAACAGCCATTCTTATGACGTAAATTTTCATCAAAGAGTAGTAAAAGATTAAGGTCAACCAATTTGTCTCAAGTACGCCTTTATTTATTTCCTCCTTATTATACGGAGTAATACCGGTTAGGAGAGCTCCAATTATATTATTTTAAGCCAGTAACCGCGAATAAACGCTTCGATAAATATTGGGTTAAAATTCAAAATTTGGAGGGCCTTGTTTTGTTTATTATGTTAATAATTTCTGGTTCGTTCGCCCCATCAAGCGTTACTTTACCGAGAAGTATTAGGTACCTAGGTATAATGTTTGGTAATGTTTCGAAAATGTCTTGGTTGACTGGTTTTTTTTTTTAAGTTAAACAGTGGGCTCTTCTGCGGCCAGTATTTTTCTGATACTGAAACATCGCTTCTTACTACTACTACTACTACTTATTTGGTGCTTACTTTATTGGCTAATTTACAAGTAAAAATACACCGGTATTTTTATGTTCATAACTTCAGATTGCTTTTCGGAGTTTTGTAAAAAATAATCGTGAAATTCACGATTATTTTTTACAAAACTCCGAAAAGCAATACCCCTGAATAGACGAAACCGTATTTAACGCCAGAGAATTCTGCAAGAGTTCTATTTACTTTCCAAACACAAATGAAATATAACTGTAACTTAGAACATCCAGCTGAACTTTCTCGTTTATTTTACTCAGCTTTTCATGAAAATATTGACATCAACACGATAAACCAATCTATCCTAAATTTGCAGATAGATAGGGTCTGACAACTTTATACAAATCCAAAATATGGAGTTGTTCAAGGTTTACCCCAGTTAGCGTTAACCTCCCAATGCCTCCTTTTTGAAGTCTGCTAAAAAGCGCGAAACTCGGAAAAAGCCATGGGGGGGATAATTTTTCCCACGGGGGTTTCTATCATATATAGAGAAAAATGGAGAAGACTCAAATCTGCTCTGACCTCATGCAAGGGTAATGGGATCTATGTAAATGAGTAGCGATATAAGTAACAGAGTTGTGTAGGTGTATTTCATTCCAGATTACTCCAGTTGACTTCACTACTGAGATACTCTGCTTCAAAGCAACTTTCTCGGAACTCAATAACACCTTCAAAGAGCATTAGTGAAGTATATCGAATGCACAATAGACTGTAACTAAGGCCTATGTCAGAGTTACAATAAAGGCAAACTAGTTCTGGTTTGAATGATAGATCCTATTGTTTAGAATTAATAGTATAGCTTCTAAGTCAATTTAATACAATAACGCCTAAATCTGTTTCGATAGCAAATGCATCTCTTCAACTCGTCACTGTCAGGCGTTCTTTGTCTCTTTCTTGCCTTTCTCTGTCTCACTAATGTAAACGTACTGACTGTATGTAATTACTGATAAATTAAGTCAGTATAAATCACCGAAACTGCCGTTTTCATCAAATACCTACTACATGGGATTCACAACACCTATAGTGTATATAATATAACAGTAAACTTGACAGTTGTCAATCTCAGCCTGTTAGTGACGGAATATTGCTCATAAAAATCGATTAATCAAAAGAATCGATACACCCTTTAAAAATATGTGAATCGGTAATAATTTTACAAGATTTGCAAAGAGACATTAGAATATGGTTGAAAATGAACTAAATAGAATAGAATAGTTTATTTCATGAACATAGGTTACATTTAATACAGGTCTTAAATACATTTTATTACCGCTGGTTCCTACCAGTAAAATGGTGTATGAATATTGTTTTCTATAAAACTACATTATTAGAACATTTATATCCCTAAATGCGGATAGCAGTAATTACGATGACAACTGTTCTGTTAGTTCAACTAATTAAACAATTTCGATTCTTTCCGATTGTTTTGGTAACATCCCTAGTGTTTAAAAAGTGGATTTTATGAAGTTTTAGGTTAACTGTCAAGTTGCTTCTAAGGATGGATAGACTATAGGTACATACTCTGGCTCAAACGGCTAGGGTTATCGCTCCAGTCAGGCGGGTGTCGGGCGAGCGTCGAAAAACGAATGGCTTTAAGATTGAGCAAGAAAGACAAGATTCTTTTTTTTATAGAATCTGTTAACCAACGTTTCCCTTCATTATGAAAGATGAATTTCGCCAATTTCAATCTTAGTCCTCTCCTACGATACATGAGAAACATGTACTT
Source organism: Argyresthia albistria (assembly GCA_963457715.1). Taxonomy (NCBI): domain Eukaryota; kingdom Metazoa; phylum Arthropoda; class Insecta; order Lepidoptera; family Argyresthiidae; genus Argyresthia; species Argyresthia albistria. Next base: position 1,004,202 of record OY735261.1, on the reverse strand, counting down.
CATAATTCTAGGAGTTTTATAGTATGACTTACCCCCAGTTTCTGAAACGCTAATGACAGTTTACGCTAACAGAGCGATTGACTAATTTCAGGCAATCGTGTGCCGCCATTTTGAATTAACCACTGATTAGTTAATCGTAACCTGTGATCAGCGTCTCCAGAAACTGGGGGTTAGCCACTGTGCCGGAAAGAACTGTGCCATCCCTGACATTATATGTCTAACCTCAACTTTATACTCCCCAGTATCCATGACAAGACAACCCGAACGCAGAACAAGTCTGGTAGCGAAGGCATCGATTTTAAATTTTAAACGCAAGAATCCGGCACGGTACCAATTTCCGCCTCCGATATTCCGAACACGATCCCACAGGCTTAAGACGGCGCCCTAGGCAAAAACAGCCTTTAGCAAAACACAAATCGCTCGGAATGATGAGTATTATTGCTGTACGTTTTGTTTACTAGCTTGTTTATCACGAGTGTCAGTGTGACTTCGCTTTCCAATAAACGTAATTTTATTAATTTTGCTCTATAGAAAAGTCTCCTGAAGTTGCCAGAAATTCTGTCTGTCACAATGTTTTATTTTTAAATTTCGTACTGCATCTGAATTTGTGTTCTTGTTATTTATTTAATCATTATAAAAATGGCACAGTGTGTTCCTCAGTTAGACTTACTTAGTTTGGCTTTAACCTTTTTTTTTAATTTAATTTTCTCTAAAAATAAGTTAAGGATGAAAATGTAAGTTCTGATTGCCTAGGGCCCGCCCTTAAGATTCTGACTGAATTATTGAGAACGTTTAGTCAGTTATACGGACAGCTATCCGACAAAACTGACAGATGCACACGATTGAACGACGTACACATAATGACACAGGGTATCCTAGCGTGGGGTCTTAAGCAATGTATGTGCCTGTATGTAAATATTTATGTTTATGTTTAGCTTTCCAACGATTTTTAGGCGCACGGTGACAGGCGGATGGAACTGACTATAGAAAGGTCTGTGTTGATGACAGGTTCGTTGCATTAAGTTGTGTAAAAGTGACGCCCCCCTGTAAACGTCACTCATCAGCCAAAAGATCGTCCGAATCTGTGCTTCCCATGCGAGAGATCCCGGGTTCAAATTCAGGCTGGGTAGAAAAAAAACCCAGGTCTCGCATGTTTTCGTGTTTGTGACATCGCTGTTTTTGGCTTTCCACGTCACAGGGTTTCTATCCTACTTATCCTAGCGTGGGGCCAGAAACAATGTATGTTCTTGTATGTAAATGTTATGGTTAAAAGCATACATAGCATCTGATGGCGAATGGGGAAATAAAAATTTGATGTGGGAAATACTGGGGAAATTCTAAAAGTCCATTCATTTCGTTAGTGTCACCCTTTTATCCCGCCCCGCCGCCCGCCGCCGCCTTTCCACCGGCCACCTAATTTGAAAGAACGCCGACACTTGGTCAAATAAAACCGCTGCGGAGTAAATCAACAATTGATGGTCTTGACTGTGCGCAAGACTGTTTTTAGTTTGTATCGATGTGGAAATGTGGGCGACACAGCCTGGGCGAACGCACTTTATGACGCGACGACCTGATTTGACAGGTGACAATAGACAATAATAGACATTTCCATATGAAAATCACAATTTTCATCTATGGTTTTATGCCATCAGTTTCCGGTATGTCATATTTTAGTGGGTGTTAACGACGTTCGAAATGAGGATGATATCCCTAGAAATACCCTAAAATATGACTAGACAGAGATATGCAGTCAAATATACGCCAAAATATTGGGTGATCTGATCGATATTAGTTTCAGTGAAAAGAGAAGCCAGATAGACACGCAAGAGCAATCAGTACTGGAAACGACATCCTTCTGATTACTTGCCTGCTGACGTGGGCATACAATCTTAAATCATATGCATTATTTAAAAAAAAAACAGTCTTAGTGTCTTTTGGGTATTTTAGATATTCTATTAGCTTTAAATTTAGCTCTGAAGGCCCACTTGAAACAACACACGGTAAATCTTCTGCGAGCATAATACAAAAACGAAATGTTATACAAAAATGACAAAAACAACTAAATATTGTATATCACTCCTTTTTCCATAAGGGGTGGCAGAGGCACAATTCTGCTTACTTTTTGACAGTTATTCAACACGTCATTGATATTCCTGACAGGCCGCACTATGTTTCTTGGCACCTATGTGCTGCGTGGAGTAACACGTGGTTAGCATATTCCTCTCTCACTCTCTGCGAGAAAAAGTAGGTGAATTCCTCCACGTGGCACTAAAACGATAAGGAACTTTGACGACACCTGTACGTACTCATACGTCCAGTGTCCACAAAATACGACGATCTTCTTCTGTTGTTTTTCATAGGTTTTAAACTTTATCTCCATGTGGGTAGGTTGAGAATCGCGTGCCGTGGACTAGACGGGTGAGCTAGTACTTATGGTAGTTTTCGTAGGGCGCTTCCAGCATAACCTCTTCTCGGGTCATATCGGTGTGTGGACAACTTTCATCACATATTCGGGTTTCATCCAGCAGAGGTTGCGCAGATGTGTAATCAATGGCACGTCACTTCCCGTGGTCACGTGAACCCACTAAGCCGGCTGTGCTGCCGACCACGGAAATGCAATTTTGGGATACAGCCTTCAATGGCCTTTATGCGGTCGTCGGTGGAGCGAATTGGATGGAGATCGGACTGATATGGCAACGAGTATCAATTTGTTCTTTAAATTAAAGCTTATTATTGCTCTTAGCACTACCCAGGAGAAAGATGATCGGATCAAATCGGATCCAAGTATTTCTACGGATGGACGTAAGCACCAGTCCACTGTATCAATTTGTATTGTATTACATATATCTACATATTCCCCTAGTTGTCTTGGCAAAACATAACTGGAGTTTAAGAAAACTAGCTGCCAAAAATTCTGCAGGGAAAGACAATGGTAATAATTCATTCGGTGTCGGTAATAATAATACAAGCCAGCTCTAAAGACCGACCTAATCCAAACATCAACCAGTCATTTTCCCGCCTTCGAGGAAGATTATTTAAACGGCCTTTGTCCAACCGCTGAGAAAACAGAGACTTAACTGACACTGCAATGCAATTATAGTATCTGTAAACACTTTCGCCCCGGTTTTCAGCAGACGCTAAAACAATGCTCATTTAAATCCGGTTCAAACCGGCTCTAATCCGACCGAATCCGGATTAGTCGACTAAACAGTGTGTCGGAAATCTTTGCCGACAGAATCCACCATTCATGAATTCAGGAGATTTGCCGAGGAAGTAGGAAGTTTAGTTAAACTGTTTGGTTAGTGAAGATTGCTGAAGTCTGTCTAACTAAGCTGGGCTAGGGGCTACCAAGTTCCTTCTCGGCTCTAGTGTGATGATTTAGTATTCTTATGTTATGTATCACTCAAAACTAAAGTACACTTTGGCAAGAAATTATAGGAAATAATTGCTTGTCGGACTGAATCCGAAATTAGATTATACCTTTACAATAGCTATTAGATTTTAAGTGATATTTTTATTTAGTTGGTATTTGGTTGACGCTTTGAAAATTTTACAGTATATTTAATCTTATATTACTTACCTTACTGTGTGTGTTTTGTGTTTTGTAATTTTGATGACGGCAAAAACGCTTACTTTATATTCTGAGCGAAAGTTGTCTCTTTTTATCAAAAGCTAAGATGGACGACGGTTTTGGCTCGACTACAACTTAATTTCGTTTTTCGAAATAAAATAAAAACTCACAATTTATCTTCAATTTACACAACCATTAGTGTTCCCCTCTAGAGAGACGAAAACGGAGAGACATTTGCTAAATTGCAATCAGTGCTACAGACTGCGATTGTGAATTTATGAAAAAAGAAACGGTATATTCTATTGTCTGAAAAATGGTTTAAAAAAAGAAAGGAAAGGCAGATTAGGTTATCACTGTCCTACCTACACACATCGCATCTGGTTTCTGTGTAGGTACAGGACAGGGCCATTGTTTTAGCACGTCGGGGCGGGACCCGACGACACGTCCCCGAGTATGATACTCGGCGTTTGACTTGGCGGGAGCGAGACCCAACGCGCCAAAACAACAAAGTTGGCCGGGTACTGTACTAAAACTCACTCATAAATAAACTCCCACGCTACTAGACCACAGACGACAGTGGTGACTGACAGTGGCCCGTACGCACAGCGATTCTTTTCCGCGCGAATCCAAAAATTCGCGGGAAAAAATCGCAGAAAACTGCAAAAAAAATAATCGCCACCAGTGCGGCTACTCCCATCATATGGAATTACGGGAAAAAAATCGCGCGGAAAAAAAACGCTGTGCGTACGGGCCCTACCACATCTGAATCGCAATTTAAAATAGCTGTACCACAGATTAATAAAGGCTGTGCGTAGGGCCCGGAGCATCACGCCTTTTCCCATTCGGGGTGGCAGAAATAATTGAGCCAACTTTTAGTCAGTTATTTATTATAGCACATGGAATTGGTACTCTTACATTAAATCGGTGCTAATATACATCAGCCTTCCGTCTTAACCTGTCACTCAACCCTTCCAACTTCCAGCTTGCCAGGCTAGACTCCACTACTTCACCCAACTTCGAAATGCGCAACGAGCCACGAACGAAATAAAGTGAAATTTTAAACCAGCTAGCTTTAGAGGGCTGGAATTGGATAACTTTTCTAATTGGATGCTCAACTCGAACTGAAAACCTGGTTTGCCCTGCACGACGATTTTAGGCGGACGCACATTACTCAAGCACCGTACCTATCAGTTATCGAATTAGAACGTATGTTAGTAGATATTTGTTTTGCGTGTTGGTAAAAAACTACCGACAACTTTCACTGCGCCCCCATTGAAAAAAATTAAAGTATTACCTATCAAAAGGCTTTGAAAAGGCTTTACTGTCCAATAAAATAAAAAGCTATCACTCTTTCTCGTAGAGGAAGAGGCGGCTTTAAGACATTTAAGCGGCACTTTATTTGAGCACAAGTCTGGTATTCGGCCGTATGTGTGCCAAACAAACTTTGCTCGTTTTAAGTGCGTCGGCAGAAAAGGAAAACATCATCCCTGTCGCCTTTCCCCGTCTCAGGCAGAAGGTAAACACATTATGCAGGTTATTTGCTTTTCTGTATTCCAAAAGCAATCGGAAAAAACTCACTCGGAAAATTTGGATTTTATCGACAAGGAAAGTTTGCTGAAGTATTTCGTGTTTTCTTCCAAGATGCCGACGCGAAGCGGCGATAGAAAACCGTTTTGAGGTGAAAAAAAGGTTTGAAAGGCTGTTTTGTTTGGCTGTTTGAACGCGGATAAACACAATGGAAAACAAATCTGTCATATCTTATAAGAACGAATATGTAAATATATAATGTGCAAAGCACACACTTGGAATTGGAAAAGAAAACCTTATCAAAGCGTTGGAAGCACTCAAGGGGGAGGGCGACGTCTCAGCCTCAGTGGGAGTTCGAGGGGAGGGGGAGGGGAAGACAAATCACTTTGCAGTAGACAATACATTTATTTACACGTCTAATAAAATACTACGTCAACGAGCTGAAGGCTGCTCTTTTGTGTATTGGCACAACCTATTTGTTGTGTTTTTTTACGACACGAAATGTTATTTTGGTGGGACTAGGAAAATTAGACCGTGGAATTGCAACTAAATTGATCTTTACAATCATTGGCCGTGTCAACGTTTTAATTTTGTAAATCTGTAAAAAATATTATGCCGGATTGTTAAATTTATAAAGTCCTCTGCTCTGTGTTTTGTTGTATAATTTCAATACTTCAATATACTTTACTGCACACAAATAAATACATTATGACAATTAAAAATTTAAATAACATGTACAAAGGCGAGCTTATCGCGTAATTATTGCATTGATCGACTTAATTACTTACTTACCTACATATTATGCACATACCTACTTTGTTAACTCCAAAACAAGGGTCTTATCTTCTCTTGATTGACAGCAGCAATAATTCCTTCTGGTATACAAAATACAGTTTAATTATAACGTACTAATTGTAACATAGTAATGGGTATTATTATGAAGCAATTAAAATGTCACTAAATTAATTAATATTTTCCACCCGAACTGCTGTTGTAATCAAAACGTCCGTGCTCCGCTCGTCACCTTACAGTAGAGTCAGATAGAAATTGGTACAATCACCTACACCTCGCATTTTCCCATTTTAGTGGCTAAAGCGAGGGAATAAGGCCGGATACAGGAGCTGATCGGCGCTGTCCCACAGTACATAGTAATTCAAATTTCAATATTCAAAATCTGAAGTTTATAGATGAATATTCAATTCGGTGATTGTTATTCGAAGCAGTTCGCAGTGCGTTGATTACTCTACAGTTCTCAGGGGATGTAGAATTTAACTATTCATAGTTATTGTAATTATAATTTCAAAACCAATTCGCGTTGATTAATTTTATGGCAGTGCTATTGAACTTTGGATTGTATGAGAAAATTATTATGACGATGTTACTCCCGACTTTGGCTTCGAAAACCATTTGGAGCGCGGTGGTGGCGGGATGGTTAATGTTGTCGATTGTATAGTCCCGCAGAATTGTAATGCGCCTGAAAGTTCCACACATTTGATAGATTTTGATAAAATATAGCTCTTATTCATAAAGACATAATGTTCATGACACTGTCAGATCTATCAGATGACGTGACGCGCATCACCATTATGCGGAGCGCGAGCAAGAGCCAGATCCCTGTGCGGGGCTGCTGTTATAAGGTGACAGGGTCAAACGCTGCCATAACAGTGCGGGCCCGTTGTCAAATCACCCCGCCGTGCTTGGTTGACATGCTTCATAGAGATTCTTTTGTTTTATACCCGGCCAGAGCGGGTCTAGAAAGAGAAACGATTCGCTCTCAATCGCACCGTCTTTGGCTGTCAAACGAACAATTTCGACGGGGAGGCAGTCGCTCACGTCGGAAGGAATTACTTGGAACCCACAGCTCTTCACGTCCTCCCTGGGTAGTGCTAACGAGCGACAAATCATCATCATCATCATAATCATCAAATCATCTCAAGACATTATAATTTCCAGGTTCTCAAATGAGAACCTGACCACTTGACACTGGCAAAATTAACCTCAAAAGAGGTTAGGATGCCATTTTAATAAAAAGAAGAAGAAGAAGAAGAAGAAGAAGAAGAAGAAGAAGAAGAAGAACAATTTCGACTGTCAAATGTACTGGGTTTGACAGGTTTGACAGTCGAATTCGTTCGTTTGAGAGTCAAAGACGGGACGATTGAGAGCGAATCGTTTGTCTTTCTAGACCCGCTGCTGCTCGACCCGCAGTCATAGACCTAGCGGCGGCGGCGGTGGTCATAGATTAGGCGGCGAGGTTGATGGACGTAACTTCTCATGGTCATGTGCCAACGAGCACGTAACTTCTTTGAGCGCTACGCATGACAGACATACATACCGACCCTACTCACTACTGAACTGAGGCTCCAAACTTATAAAATATTTTAAACGTCACGCCTTTTCCCATACGGGGTGGCGAGGCACAACAATGGTGCCCATTTTTAGCCAGTTATTCAATACTCTATTTTGCGTGACAAAACTGCAAAATAACTCTTTTACTTCGAGTTTCCTAATAAGTGACGCCAAAGAATAAAATCTCGGAAAGTAAAAATCTGGTTTCATTACCTAAAGCAAAGTTCTCAAGTTCTTAATTAAATCATTAAAGAGACTTTAGTCGGCCGCTTTTTGGTTAAATTAATGTTTCTATGTAAAAATTACTCCATCAAAGACTTTGTGAAATATTTATTACATGGCATTAAAATGTTAAGCAACTCATTTTTGTTGGCTTTGTTCTGGTCGCAAATTATTATCGAGTTAATTCTTGTGTTGTGGCGGTAGAGTATGGCTTAATTTTACTAAGATCCGAGAAAAGTCTACACCATTCGTTGGGGATATAATCATCATATATTTTGTTAGAAGATAGATAGGACGGGAATCCTCGTTATAAAGTAAGATTTAAGAACACAAAATACAACAAGGCATTATCATTCTCAAAATTAGTAATTGATTCATATTATCCCAGGCACATAACTCCACTAATATTTTTTTATATTGAAAATAATCGCTACAAAGTATCAAATAATGGCATCACGACAATCAGCAACTCACTGAGACTGTATTCGACCAACAAAAAGTTATCCGGAGAATAACTATCCCAACAAAACATGCATACGCATATACAAAAACGCCAGTCTCGCAGCCTGCGCAGTTTATTCTACCGTAAAAAGTTGTGAGATCTAATTTTAAACCAAGTCGGATAATTTAACCAGTATCTGTGTATGGTAGAATCTTTCCAACAACTTTATTATCGTATACTGTTAAGTAACTACCTAATTAGTTAACTAATAACATTTATAGTGATCGGATCAATATAAGACATCTTTATTTCTTCAATAATAATTAGAATGACTTGGCAATCGCACGTAGAAAAGTTGTCGACTATAGGACCGTGTGTGCAACGTAATGTACCTATTGCTCTCGCTCCGAAATAATTCGTTGTTTTCTTATTAGTTAAGTTTATCTTTATTTAGAGATGTGTTGTGTTGAGTAATAATATTCATTTGTGCTCTGGGTGCTATAGAGTGGTCAGTTGAGCGCGATTGCCAAGTTATTCTAATTATTATTGAAGAAATAAAGATGTCTTATATTGATCCGATCACTATAAATGTTATTAGTTAACTAATTAGGTAGTTACTTAACAGTATACGATAATAAAGTTGTTGGAAAGATTCTACCATACACAGATACTGGTTAAATTATCCGACTTGGTTTAAAATTAGATCTCACAACTTTTTACGGTAGAATAAACTGCGCAGGCTGCGAGACTGGCGTTTTTGTATATGCGTATGCATGTTTTGTTGGGATCTCATTTCTTTTTGTAAGTAACTTTCCTTTTTTTCTTTTCGGGTACTATTTCTTGTGCGTTAGCTACCGACTTTCTCAAAGCCCACTCCCTATCTCTATGGGCTCTTCTCTGTGGCTTTGATGTTACGATTTGTGACAAGTCTGGGCGGTGAATTATATAAATATAAATCATACCTCAAACCAAACCATACCGCGATTCAGGAAATGCACACCTAGCGACATCTAATGGGGAATAGCGATGAATCGAAGTAGTCGTGTACTGAGCTTATTGATAATTAATATATTATGAAATTGGGGCTAAAATTGCGCAATGTTTGAGTTTTCCTTGGCTTTGCAGGCTAAACTTTAACCGTGCTCAAAATTTTAAGCTTGTGGGTTCGCTAGAAGTAACCTTTAGAGTTTTCATGATCGTGAATCAGTGAGTCAGTGAGTGACAAAATTGAGGAACTTTGAATTGCTGTACCTTCAACTCTACTGGTTCAAATTTATTGAAATTTTGAGAATATGTCTTATGACATGGTGCCTTTTAGCCGCCGGGAATTCAGGTTTCTATCTTTATCCACAACGGAGTAACAGGTAGGTCAAATATGCTCTGAATGGCTTCCTGTAAAGGATGTTACTGCTGCGCCCGTATGTTTTGCTCGACTTGGCTTGGGGGCGCTGCCGCGCCCCCAGATCCCGGGGATAACTTGTAACTTTTTCATAGACACCAGTGACACCTAGATCAGATCACCTCACCTAGCAGGTGTCACTGGTGTTTATGAAAAAGTTACAAGTTATCCCCGGGATAGTTATTCTCCGGATAACTTTTTGTTGGTAAAATCCAGCCTGAGCGTGCTATGAGAACAAGCTTTACATTATGTTGCTACGTAGCGCATCAGCAGTGATAACTCGTAGCAGTGACAAGACAACTCGAAGCAGGGACAACTCGTAGCATGTCTCGTAGCAGATAAGTATGCTACCAGCTACGAGTCAAACTACGAATGAAGTAAAAAGTCTCTGTGTTTTTCATAAAAGTGTTTCTGCGCTGAACATACTCTAAAAACTGAACAGATATAGAATTGTAGTTGCAATATAGATTCTTATTGAAAAAAAAAAATTACACCTGTTACAATATCACAAGCCGATCTCAAAATTAGCGTCTCCCCAGCTCCATCCAATAACAGGACAGATTGAAAGAATTATGATTTCCATCGAGTCCTTCGTCGCCCGTTTTCATTTACTTTTCCAGTTTTCAATTATTCTGCGAAAGTGATTCCATATAATATTTTACGGCGCCTATCGGAGGAGTGGAGCCACGCGGAAACAATATGACTTCATCGTCAATGCCTCGAAAATGATATTTCTTTTATGTCCATCTGCACACGCAACTATAAGGGCTTATTTAATTACGGCACCAATGGCCCATACAAATATATAAATTATTTGGTATTTTAATGGTGGTGCGACCCGGGTTAATAATAATAGTAAAAATCGTTTATTTTCAGAAAGAAACTTGTTTAGCAAGGTAAACAAGGATGTGTCGCTACATGGCTACTCCCTAAATAAGGGCGAACCCTGTGTTTTAGGTTATGTTACTGCTTTTTCCCATTAGAATAAATGCCTCAGATTTAAATACTACATATAGTGTAGAAACAATTTGACATTTAGAATAAAAAAAAATACTGCTGACATGTAAAAATATGAGATTGAACAGCAAAAACGAAACGAAGACAAAGACATTTTACAGGCAAAATTAGGTTGAGGGTGGCTGATATATAGTTTGGTGTGTAGTGAAGGTGAGTTATTATGTTATTGGGGGAAAAGAAGGGGAGTGTGGTGAGTGTGCAATTGGAAGAAATGTGATGTGGCACTATTGTGGTACACCGTGAGTGTTAACTTGACTACGAGTATCATTAAAACATAAAATATAATTGTACTTTTCTTAGACGTTCATAAGTTTCTCGCAGTCATGATAATTATGTTTGTGTGCGCAACCAAAGACGTAGGTTTTTATTGTTATCAAATGTGTTATTAGACCAAATTTCAATGTGCTTACTCAGATTTTTATAAAGACAGGGTCCTAGTTTAAAAATCACTGCATAAATTTGGTTCTTATGGGTTGCGCGACCATTGCGTCCTAATGAAGTATGGCCCGTAGACCAGTTGGTTACAAAACTGAACGTACCGGTTGTAAACGTTTACTCGATGCTTTATTCAAATCAAAAGGTATTTCGGATGAAAATTAGTCTTTTATGAATGCTCCAAGAATTTTGCCCAAGTTTTGATTTAACAAAAATGGCTGCGACATACTAAAATGCATTTACTTTTATCCTGATACAGTAAACTTTGATAAGAGAAACTCAGAAACGTTACACTGGTATACGAGAGCTATCATAGAGAGCTTTCATATTTTATTAATACCTATCCTCCATGTCCAATGTCTACTCCTTCCTGTTGTATTCATTATAATTATACTACTCTTACTTCATGTACCGATATCACAATACTTCGTACTGTTATGAACTACTATATTATGTGGTTAGAGCAGACGCATGCAATATACACTTCATTTATATAGAGTTTTGTACCTAAAATAGTCAGTCAACCCATAGCCGCGATACTGAAAAGTTGTCTTACTTATTGTGAAAACTAATAAATCCGTGTGGTTAATTAAATAGTTTTTTTTAAAAAGACCTGCGGCACGGACCCCAAAACAAGTGGTGTCAGAAGTGGGATGCCAGAAGAAAAACCTTGCTTCGCGTAAGATCTGGCATCTAAAAGAACTCGCGGTCCCTGTCGCATCAAGAAAGGTCTGTAAAATTCAGTGCCGTGTTGCCCGACGATAAGTCTCCACCCCAGTCTCCGCCCTAGCGTGAGTCCGTGTAGCCCGCAGCATCACTGGTCACCGGTTGGTCGACAGTAAGCCTCAGCTCTCGAGCTTGAGCCTGCACTAACTTTCCCCTGGTCGACGGTCAGTCTCCACACATCCTGCTGTGCGAGCCCGCATCAGAAGAAGACAAGCAGATCATAATCATCGGTTCATCGAGTTGACTCAAACTTCATCTATATTCTTAATTTTATTCACACTTTCCAGCTCAATTCATCAAAACCAGTTTCGCAGTAATTATTGCAATACGTCGTGACTCCAACTTCAAACAGTAGCCGTCTAAGAATTCCGTAGAAATACGACACTTCCGTGTCGCCGGACACTTACCGCTACCTACCTCGCCTGTACCGACGTCACTGCTACAGCGTGACTACGCCAGTTTTGGTACTTCGGGTCACTTCCTTCTACATTCCCTGGTTCCCCGAGATGTTCCTGGTTCTCCTGTGAGTTGCTTCATCTCTTAACTTTTCTGTGAATTGTGTTTTTGTGTGTGAATTTACAGTGTTACTACGTTATTTTTACGTGAACATTTTTACAGGGTTTATTTTATACAATTTTACACTTTTACTTTTAAAAGTTTATTTCACAACATTTTAGCTTTGTGTGTCGCATATTCTGTCGTTCTGGATTCTAATTTTCACTCATGGTTCAACCGAAAAAGGAGGAACTTGTTGACGTAGAATCTGCCCCCGAGACTTCTGATAACTCTAGTAGCGAGGCAGAACCTGAACCGAAAGTAAAAGCGCCTAAGAAAAAAATGGCTACCTCAATAACTTTGTCGGTTCTTACTAAATTCATTCGGCCCTATAATGGTGATCGAGAAACCCTCCCAGCTTTTCTCACTAACTGCGAAAACGCAATTAGTTTAGCTACTACAGAACAACAGAACGTGCTTATAAAATATATTGTATCACAGCTCGAAGGCAAGGCTCAATTAGCCTGTTGTTTAAAAAATTTTGAAAGCTGGAGTGATATCAAGTCTTTCCTGAAAACTACTTTTGGCGAAAAGAAACACTCCACGCATCTCCTTGTAGATTTGCAAAATTGCCGCCAGAAAGCCGACGAGAGCGTGACGCAATATTCATTACAAATAGAGTCGTGTTTAACTCGACTTCAATCCGACATCCATTATAGCTGTGTGGATAAGAGCGAGCTTGTGGGAAGGCTAGCTGCGATGGAGGATTTAGCCCTCAACACTTTTATGTTAGGAATGAACACCAAATTTGCACATATTGTTAGGTGCCGCAACCCCAAGACTCTTTCCGAAGCGATCACACATGCTATCGAAGAAGAGAAAATCTTCAATCTTTCCCGGATATCTCAACGAGCATCTCTACAATGCTCTTTCTGTCATCAAAGCGGTCATTCCGCTTCCGATTGTTTTAAAAAGAGAAGACAATCTAACGAAGGTCATCGTGTCCATGCGATCAATTCTCCTCCCTCTCAAAGCGGACCTTCTTCTTCAAAATTTGACAGAAATAAAAGTTGTGCCTATTGTAAGAAGGTAGGGCATCTTATTACTGAGTGTTTTAGATTGAAACGCAAAAACGGTGAGTCATCACCGCCTCCTCAAGCCAGTGTCCACACTGCGCTTGAACACTCAGACGAAATCGAAACTGATTTAAACTAAAATCGGTTCCGGTTCCGTGTCTGCCGGAGCCCAGTACTCCTATTGTAAAAGACACGTTTTATAAAAAATCTGCGCCTTTACTCCCTGAGTTTCCACCCAAGGCCAGTTCTGCTAAGCCTCCACTTAAAAAAAGGTTCACCCCTAAGGCTAGCTCAAAAAAATCTAAGGCTAGGTCTTTACTTAAAAATGAGTTTCTACCCAAGACTAGCTCAACTACTACGCCTCTACTCAAAAATGAGTTCCCCCTTCAGGCTAGTTTTAATACTCTCAATGAGTCCACGAATCTCTCCCCTCAAGATAACTTGAGTTTTCCGGGGTTTACCCCTAGAGATTCTACATGTGAAGAAAGCACAGTATATACTGTTTTTAATCTCAACCCTAGGGTTTCGCTTCCTCACGTGTTTTTACAGACGAGCTGTTCACAGACACCTCTCTGTTTCTTAATCGATTCGGGTGCTTCAATTTCCATTGTGAAATTCTCAAGTTTAAATAAGCATTCCGATTTGGGACCTCAAACTATTAAAATTAAAGGTCTAAATGACGACGATTCTCATGTGGAATCTCTTGGGTCCCTTGAACTTGACTTATCCTACCGATTTTCTCAACAGAGTATAGTAGCGCTGAACTTCAATGTACACGCGATTAGCGACTCAGTGCGCTTGCCATTCGATGGCATTCTCGGTAGCGATTTTCTGGACAATTATAAAATGGATATTAAATATTCGACTAAGACTTTACAAATGCAAAAGTTCTCTATTCCATTTTCGCTTAGCAATCCCTGCTTTGTTATACCTGCTCGATCTGAAGCAGTAATTGAATGTCTTGTGTCTAATGACATTACGGAATTAGACTCTTTGCGCGAAGCGCTGATACTCGATCACACATTCTGCGAAGGCGTTTACCTTGCAAATTGTATCGTCACAGTTAAGCGGAACTATAGAGTTAATGTCTCTATTTTGAATACATTGGAAAAACCAATCGAAATCAAAGATTTCTCAGTTCGACTTACTCCTATGGATTTACCTGTCGACTCTTCTCAGAGTTCATCTCAGAATGTCTTCTCTACTTCTCATGAAGTTACCTCAAATAGAAAGCAACGCGTTCTCGATCAAATTCGTCACGAACATTTAAATTCAGAAGAGAAAAAGGTTCTTCTAGACTGTTGTACTCAGTACACAGATATATTCTATCTTGAAGGCGATCCTCTCACGTGCACAAATGCAATTCAGCATTCCATCAATACGGGTGATGCCCCTCCGATACATGTTAAATCATACCGTTTCCCCGAGGTTCATAAGCAAGAGGTTGAAAACCAAATGCAGAAGATGCTTGCTCAGAATATCATCAGACCTTCTATTTCACCTTGGAGTGCCCCAGTTTGGGTAGTTCCCAAAAAGATGGACGCCTCTGGCAAACAAAAGTGGCGCGTTGTCATTGATTATCGTCGTCTAAATGACGTTACCGTTAATGAGGTTTACCCTATTCCTTTGATCACAGACATTCTCGATCAGTTGGGTCATTCGAAGTACTTTTCAACCCTTGATTTGATTTCAGGTTTCCATCAGATCTGTCTTAATCCTGCTGACTCAGCAAAAACAGGATTTACTGTAACTAACTCAAATGGCACTTCAGGCCACTACGAATTCGTTAGGATGCCATTCGGACTCAAAAATGCTCCTTCGACCTTCCAGAGATTGATGAATACCGTTCTATCCGGCTTACAGGGACTACATTGTTATGTTTACCTAGACGACTGTATTGTCTATTCCCATGATCTTGATTCGCACATCCAAAAGCTGCAACTCGTTTTCGACAAATTTCGGGAATTTAACCTAAAAATGCAACCCGACAAATGCGAGTTTCTGAGACGTGAAGTCTCCTACTTAGGTCACATGATTACCGATAAAGGTGTGTCTCCTAATCCCGACAAAATCAAGGCCATTTCAGAATTCCCTGTTCCTCAAAATGCCAAAGATATAAAATCTTTTCTTGGTTTAACTGGCTATTACCGCCGTTTCATAGAGAACTTCTCTAAAATCACCAAACCATTGACATGTCTTCTAAAAAAGGATATTCCTTTCATATGGTCTCAAGAACAAGAATTTGCATTCAATTCCCTCAAGGAGAAATTGATCACGGCTCCTATACTACAATATCCTGATTTTACACAGCCTTTCGTGGTCACTACTGACGCTTCTAATTACGCCGTTGGCGCAATTCTTTCTCAAGGCGAGATCGGCAACGACAAGCCCATCGCCTATGCGTCCAGAACTCTGAACAAAGCCGAAGGAAACTACTCTACTACAGAGAAAGAACTTCTAGCTATTCTTTTCGGAATTAACACCTTCCGCCCTTATTTATATGGGTATAGGTTCAAAATTGTTACTGACCATCGTCCTTTAGTCTGGCTATTTAATGCTAAAGATCCTGGGGGTCGTCTTCTACGTTGGCGCTTAAAACTAGAGGAATACGATTATGAAATCGTTTACAAACCCGGCAGAGTAAATGCGAATGCAGATGCTCTTTCCCGTAACCCTGTCAACGCCATCTCTCATTCAAACTTGAACAAATGCTCTTATGAGATCTACTTTAAAAAGCAATTCACAAAATCAGTATCAAATGATACTCAAATTCAGGAACACAATGAGCCATTACATCTTTCTAAACATAAATTAGTCGCTTGTCCGACTTCTCTAGATTTCGACTACTCTATGCCGAGTTGCGAACAATTATTATCCACAGTAGACAATTCTGCTGACTTGCTATCAGTTGAGCGCGAGCCCGAGACCGTGCTCACCGCTCATTCTACTAATAAAAAGTTTTACTTTTTATTCACCAAGGTTCATCACTACGATGAAACCTCATATAGAGTCATTTACAATCTATTAATGAAATTACGTGATGTTGTTATTGCTGAAGATCAAACAGACTTAGCAATTCCCGATTTTTCAGAACCTTTCACGAAATTAGACTATACAAAGGTTTACAATATCATTTCTTTTGTGTTTCACGGCACTAATATCAAGATTCACATTTATAAAAATCAAATTATTTACCCCTCACCCGTCGAGGTTCCCAAGGTTTTGACCGAAAATCACGGTACCACTATTGCTGGTCACCCAGGCATTCAGAGAATGTTTAACAGAATTAGAGCCACTTATTATTGGAAAGGTATGCGCTCCGACATTGAGCGATTTGTTAAAGACTGTAGTCTATGTAAAATAAATAAACCCTTACGGAAATGTAACAAGGCTCCTATGATTATAACCTCATCTAGTACCAAGCCTTTTGAGCGATTAGCTCTGGACATCGTTGGTCCTCTGCCTGAGGCTGGACTTCAAAAGTTTAAATTTATCTTGACACTTCAAGATGATTTGACCAAATTCTCCTGCGCTTACCCTATGATTGGGTCTACTACAGATGAAGTTGCGCGTAATTTGATTCACTTCTTTTCTCTCTTTGGATTCCCAAAGATGATCTTATCCGATCAAGGTACATGTTTTACCTCTGAGTTGTTTAAACAACTTACACAAATTCTTAAGGTGAAATCCCTTTATTCGACTCCTTATCATCCCCAAACAAATGGTGCGCTAGAACGCAGCCACGCTACCCTTAAAGAGTATTTAAAATCATTCGTTAACGAAAACCACAATGATTGGCATTGTTATTTAGCTACGGCTATATTGGCCTATAACACTACTCCTCACTGCACTACGCAGTTCACTCCTTTCGAGTTACTTTACGGTTACCAACCGTCTATCCCAAGTAGTGTCTACGACTCTAATAACGGTACTACTTATCAAGAGTACATTAGGGCTCTACAATATAGGATGAAATATAGTAGACAACGAGCTCTCGAAAATATACAAAAAAGTAAAGAGTCATCTAAAACATATTATGATGGTTCCACCAAGGACATTAAATACAAAGCTGGAGATTTAGTATATCTCAAACAGCATCACAGGCTCCGAAAAGCCTTATCTCCTATCTGGAAAGGGCCCTTCAAAGTTTTAAAGGTCCACGACAAAAATAACGTAACTATTTGCGTCAATCGCAAACACGTGAAATATCACGTTAATGAACTGAAACCTGGTTGAAAGCCTTTCTCATTTGTTTCAGGTTTCTCCACTTTCAAGGTTCTATATCAGAACCCGTAATACAAGAAATAGTCCATAGTCCTGGAATCTATTTCGACCCGACTTCCGTTGCATACTCTTATGATGATTACTGGAATGTGGTCACTCACGTCGAGGTCTCACATATCAAGCCTTATCTTGACAAAATTGAACAATCTATGAATAGTATTTCTTATCTTTGTAAGCAAGCTCAGAACTTAGCTTATAACGTTGATTGTAAGGATACTTTTAGCCCTTTAGAAATATTACTTAATGCTGACTTACTGAAATTCGATTCCCTATTCCATATTATCTCTCAAGAGCCTCCGACTCGCTTTAAAAGGTCCTTAGAGGTCGGCGGTGAAATATTAAAGTTTTTCTTTGGAACATTAGATGCAGATGATGCTCGCAAGTATGATGCAGCTGTTTCAGCCTGTCAACAGAATGAAAACGAAATGTTTTCCTTGATGAAAGACAACATCCATGTTGTTCAATCTACGATTAATAATTTTAATGTGTCTATCCGTAAACTTAATGATAACGAAGATAGAATTAATAAACAGATAAATAAGCTTAACATGGTCTTATCTGAAAATGCTAAAGTTAATAATAATTATATAAATGTAGCTAAAATTAATGGTTTAGTAAATATTCTTGAAAGCTCAATGTTAGCTATTTCAAATATCTTAGATACTATTTTGAATGCTATTTTATTTTCTAAGTCTAATATTTTACACCCCTATATTCTTACCCCTACTAGGTTATTTACTGAACTATCTACTAATAGCAAATCAATACAGAAAAATGTTGATTTTCCTACTCCCTTAACTCAAGATAACATTCATACTATTATTGATCTTTCCAAACTGACGTCATATTATTACAACAAGAAATTATTTTTTATCCTGCAAATACCTTTAATTAAGCTTCAGAAATTTAATGTTTATAAAATGATAGCTTTGCCTACCCCTCATGATACAAGCTTTCAGACTTATGCTCTTATTTACCCCACTAAGCTATACATGGCAGTAACGGATGATAGGTTGAATTACGCACTACTTGATGATGTCAATGTATGTAAAACTGTTAATTATGATTATATTATATGTCCTTCTGTATCCGTCTTATCAACTATTAATAACCCGTCTTGTGAAACTAAACTGTTGACTGAAGTCACTTTGTCACTTCCTGAAATATGTAATTCTAAGTTGTTATATGGTAGTATTAATTTGTGGCAAAAACTTCATGATGGAAAATGGATCTATGTTCAATCCAAACCTAATAAGCTCACTGTTAAATGTAAAGATGAAATTAATGATTATACCTTATCAGGTACCGGAATAATGTCACTAGAAAATAATTGTGTTGCATACTTTCAAACTTTACAGCTTTCACCCTCTCATGTTTTTACTTCAACCCTTCCTCGTCAACTCTCTATTGACTTTGATATTACAGAAGATGAATGCTGTAATCGTAAGATTATTAATAACACTATTGATAAGTTATCTCCTATACATTTATCTCATATTAATTTAGAATCTTTAGATGTGGTCTCCCATAAATTGGATTATTTAGAAAATCAGATAAATCAAGCACAAAGCCAATCTCATATTGTAAAATATGCATCTTATTACTCTACTGCTACTTATATTATTATTGCTGTTATTTTTGTATATTTCACTTACAAAGTCTATAGAAAATGTTTTGTAACTGATAAAAATACTTCCTGTTGCATTCAAATCTTTAATCAATGTTATAATAAGAAAATTAAAAAGGATCAAAATAAAATTAATAATTCTATTGAACTAACTGAGTTCACTGATGATGATGAATGTGACAAGAAGTCAATCAAGAGCCTTCCAGAGGCTTTACCATTTAGTGATAAGAAAACAGCATTTCAGAGATCTTCCTCTAGAAATCTTAGTAACTTTTAAGTATTGGGTATTTAGGAATACTAAGTTTTCTTATTTTGTATACTTATAGCAGTTTACACACAGCCATCCCTTCTTTGCATTATATCGGTTTCTACCCTTCGTTTATCTTAATGATAACCTTCGTCTTATTGGGGGAGCTGTTATGAACTACTATATTATGTGGTTAGAGCAGACGCATGCAATATACACTTCATTTATATAGAGTTTTGTACCTAAAATAGTCAGTCAACCCATAGCCGCGATACTGAAAAGTTGTCTTACTTATTGTGAAAACTAATAAATCCGTGTGGTTAATTAAATAGTTTTTTTTAAAAAGACCTGCGGCACGGACCCCAAAACAGTACGCCCAATTGTATTTATCAAGTTCATTATAGGAAAAAAAAAACATAAATAAAAATAAAGTATGTATCGTGGAATTTCTTCGACCGATGCGTTACACGGTGATGTGATTATGATTAGTGTATATTAAGGAGAATGAGCACTGGAGGTGACATCTTCATTTCTTTATTGTACTCTACAAAACAGCTTAAGTATCTGTGGCGTATGTAGGAATTATCATGTCATAAATGTTAATCGAATTGAGATTACACCGTTTCAGAAACTGTTTTAACAATATAAGCTCATTTGTAGAGTGGGCGGGTTAAATGACGGCTTAAATAAATATGTACATTTCATTTATACTTTATACTTCATTTCATTTATACTTTATTGCACAAAACATAAAAAACACGTAACATTTACAAAAAGGTATGTACAAAGGCGAGCTTATCTCTAAAAAGAGATTTCTTCCAGGAAACCTATTTTTGAGGATTGTGGCTGACGGCACAAACAGCAGCTCAGAAAATGCGCCGCTCATATTTAAAAGCGTATCTTTCTAAAGGAGACAGTTAGCAAAACCAAAAAAAATTATAAAAATGAAAACTGGTTAAAAGCGCAAAACCCCTCTACCAACCCGCACTGAGCCAGCGTGGTGGAGTACGGCTCAATCTTACTCGGATCCGAGTAAAGGCCTGTGCCCCTCGGTGGGGACATTAATGGGCTACATTTATGCATGCGTAGGACTCGCGAACCAAGGGTTCCGTATATACTTGTAGATATTTGTATGTATGCTGTGAGTTGTGACGAAACTATTGTGGATGGTGGTGGATTTTTAATGTTTTATTTTGAATTTTTGTAACAGAATGTACGTAATGAATTGTAAATTGTAATGAGATTTGTAAATATATGTTGTTCGTACGTCAACAAAATATTAACTAGGTACTTTTTTTAGTTATTCGACTGCAATTTCGCGGTTACCAGATTTTTCTCCTTATTTGTGCGACGAGACCTTGCTTCATGTCATTTATTATGTTTCGTGGTCAATCGGAAATATCCTAAAAGTTTGGATTCCCTGGCAAGGTGATCAGGTGCCAAAGGCACTTTTACACGGCAACTAAAATTGCACAATACCGAACAATTACGACGTTAGCAAAGCAGAGAATACCGTTTGTTAGTAGCCAGCGCAGCATGTCTCGGCGCCCGTCGACAAGACAAAACCGGACTTTTGCGCTCTCGCTATAGCTATTGAGATGCGATTCGCGTGCAGAATCACGGCTCTGTTTGGTGGAAGAGCGTGTACAAAATGGCCGACGGATGTCCGTTGAGCGATTACGCGTAGGAAATTGCTAAAGTTTGCGGCGGCGCGGTTTATTGAAGATGGGAGCCGACGCGAAAGGCGCGACTTGTGAACAGATTGCGGTAGGATGGAGGGTGGAACCCTAAATCGGAGAGTAAGTGCTCCTAAGATGTCACTTACCCAAATCGGAATGCAGAAAACATAAACTTAACATGGTGAATAAACGCTTTTTTATCTTATCTTATACCAACCAAAGCCTAATGATTTTTCACATGCGGGTGGTGGATATATCTAAATTTAGCGCGACATTGCGTGACAGGGGGGCTACCGGACAGCGCAGCTAGAAGGCTTTCTCAAGACAAAAGATCTTGAGACTACCTCTATCTATACCGTTAATTTTCTCTACGAGATTGATTTGTCAAGTATTCATCAATGTAGAGTTATTTCAGCTAAAGAAGACACTTCCCATAATCCAAAAAAAATATAATCTATAATATAAGTATGTTTGCCTCAATAATATCTTTATTTATTTTATTTTATTTATTTACATAAGGAACACCAACAGTATATACAATTTACATTTCAATTAAATTTCATTATGGTTCTAGAGTATATACCTCTTACAGGCGATCACAACATTCACATAAATTCATTAATTACAGACATAATAATATAAAACTAAAATTAAAACGCACCTTTCAAGCACCATTGCATTATTTTTGCATTTCGAACGGCACAGTATCGGAAAAATTAGCACAAAAAGCAGGAGGCGTATTAGGCGGAAACAAGCTGCCGACGAGATGATTGCGTTAAAAAGGCATCATTCAATATCAATAACAACCCTCTATTTTCATCGATCGAGATTTGACACCTAATTTATACTTCAATAATTTGAACTCCAAACCCCGAACTGGAGTGGATGTCGCAGAAATGGAAATGAGTGATGAAACGCCTCGGCTCGCTGCGTACTTGAAGCTGAAGTGCACTTGGTGTTAGCTGAACGCCGAGCTTGCCAAAGGGTCTGGGGGTTTCAATTGGGTTCCCCTCTGTAACACTTGTTTGTTCTATCGTTTAGGCACGCTACTGCAAAATTCAGCGTAAACGTCTTTGCTCTTACTGGTAGTAGCATCGTCGTGTCTATGATTTACCAGATTCAATTCTCCATTTTCCATCGCCGTAGGTGATGTGAAGTGATTGAAAAGGCACTGATAGTGCTTCTGTGAATTCTAGACTCCACAGAGTCATACGAGTGCTTGCACGTACTGCATGGTACAAACTAATTGTTACGCTAAAGTAGTATAATATAGCAATTGTTATCTTTAGGTAAACTGCTGGCTAAAAGAAGGCACAACAATGGTGCATCTCGGATCCTAACTGTGGGTCTAGTCAACATGCAAAACGCAAAAAACGATGCGATTTGACAAATCTACGCGTCTCGAAATGTCAAATCGCATACATTTTCCTAGCGTTTCATGCGAACGTTATTTGCGTTATGCATGTTGACTAGACCCACTGATCTCTCTAGAGACCGCTTTTGCACACTTATAAAATTTCTTTATTAAGCATTTAAAATATTTTGTACAATAAAGAATATGATATGTCCCTTCGGCTGCCTACAATAACCGGCCAAGTGCGAGTCGGACTCGCGCACGAAGGGTTCCGTGCCATTATCTATAAAAAACCGCAAAAAAATGTATGGGAGCCCCCCCTAAATATTAATTTAATTTTAATTTAAATATTTATTTTTAAGTAAATAATATACTCAATATATTGTGAACATTTTAAGCGTCTACCTGCTACCATTATCAATATCAAGCAAAAATGAGCAAAAAAATCACGTTTGTTGTATGGGAGCCCCCCTTAATATTAAATTTCTTTTGATTTTTAGTATTTGTTGTTATAGCGGCAACAGAAATACATCATCTGTGAAAATTTCAACTGTCTAGCTACCACGGTTCATGAGATACAGCCTGGTGACAGACGGACGGACGGACGGACGGACGGACGGACGGACGGACGGACAGACGGACAGCGAAGTCTCAGTAAT
The DNA here is from genome assembly GCA_963457715.1 of Argyresthia albistria. Classification (NCBI taxonomy): domain Eukaryota; kingdom Metazoa; phylum Arthropoda; class Insecta; order Lepidoptera; family Argyresthiidae; genus Argyresthia; species Argyresthia albistria. Next base: position 981,096 of record OY735261.1, on the reverse strand, counting down.
AGGGTCCCGTTTGGCACCCTTCGGGTACGGAACCCTAAAAAATAGCTATGTAACCGGTATATGATACATGGTCCTTTTTCATACTCAGTTCTCTTCATGTTTAGCCCAGCCTAGTTATTCAACGGTCCATCTTGTGTGACACTGGAGCTAGCCCGTCTATTACATGTGACGTCATCATGAAATAGCTCCCATATTCAAAGCCAGAACAATGGTTCACTGTGGAAAAACTTTTTCAGTACCTAATTCTGAAGTATCGTACTTAATAAACGGCTGACCCCAAAAGTAATTTCTGAGCGCACAATTTGCGGCGAATTGTGAAATTCTTTCTTTGGGGACCCAACTTGTACACTCGACAGAACGTTATTGTCTAGAAAAAAAATAATAAGTAAGATAACTCTCATCGGAACTTGGTTTGCGGGAAGAGATCTCTTTTTAGAGATAAGCTCGCCTTTGTACACTGTTTCATTTACTTTTTGTCATTGCAATTAATTGTGTGCAATAAAGAAATTATGGATTTATGAATTATATATAGGTACTTGAGCTTTGAAAAAAGCCGATGTTGACAGCTGATAATAATTACTGATTGAACTTATTTTGATTTCTACAAGCTGACGATGAGAAAGGTTTACTGGATTTTACCAACAAAAAGTTTTACCGAGAATAACTATCCCGGGGATAACTTGTATGACAAATGACAGTTCAAAATGAGGTGATCTGATCTATATGTCACTGGTGTCTATGAAAAAGTTACAAGTTATCTCCGGGATAGTTATTCTCAGTATTCTTTTCGTTGGTAAAATCTGGGCTAAGAACTATATAAACCACTATTATTACTCGTAACTCTGTGAGTAAGTCTTCAAACAACAACACCCCCCTTTTTGTGTCACGGGCACATGAAAAAATCGTACAGGTAAAGCAGGAAAAGCAAATGCTAAATGTAAGTATACTGTCAAGTGTACTTAAATGCAAAAGGATAGGTCTGATCTTATTTTCTTGAGCACAAAGACTGAAATTGAATAAACGAATTTCCTCGGAATTGGTGCCGCCCTTCACGAGAACTTTTTAGGAATTGAAATGGTTAAGACTCTCATGTTGTTAGTGCTGCTGAAAGTTTTAATATACCGCCCGCGCATGGCTTGGTGCAAAACGCTAAGTTGATAAACATTACAGTAGAATGGGTCCCAATGCCAAATATGAAATGTGGATCGATGAATTATTTTTGATTAAGTTGTCCTTTTAAAAAATTGCATATTGAGTGACTTGAACCACGTGCGATAAATAACCTTTACTATTTCAATCACATATTGATTGATTATTTCAATCACATAATACTGGCAAGAGAACCACAGACTGGCTCCCAGTAAATGCAAAGAGAAAGCGTGGCCGACCCAGGAGGAGATGGAGTGAGAGTTGGCTCTATGGGATAAAGAGTGGAAGGAGACCGCTCAGGATCGAATGGAGTGGAAGAGGGGGAGAGAGGCCTTTGCCCAGCAGTGGGATATTACAGGCTCATAATAATAATAATAATAACGGTACCCATTATTGTATCTACAACCGGCGTCATCCCTAAATCATTACACTCATACTTAAAAACAATACACTTACACCCATCCACATTTACACTACTGCAAAAGGCCGTTATTTTAAACACTTGCCGGATCGTCCGCAAATTCATGGGAAATTCATCATTATCATAATCATTCATTCATCACTATGCACTTGGCTTAGGCCCGTGCCGTAAAAGAACCTCCTAGGAGAGAAAAAATAAAGAACTTCATAATAATAATAATAATACTGGCAATAGATATGCGATGATTTGTATAATTACTTACGTTGGTTGAAGTACGTTAGTAAAAGGTATGGTTATGTTAGGTTCTTTTTTTATTCCTTCTTACAATGTACAAGCCTTTGCAATGTAGGTCCGTTAACTGAAAAACTTGCCACACTGCCTTCTGGTAAAGTGATTTTGAATTAATAATATATAGCTATCTATTACCACATCCTGTGTTAGCAACGAGATTTATGTTCATTGGCTGAAAACAAACAAGTCCGGATTGCTTTCAAACCGCCTTATAAAGTTGCGTGATAAATTTACCTGGGCGTGAGTGAAAGAACAATTTCCTAATGTAACGAAATCTTTCCACGAAATTCTTCCTACGTAAACTCTCAAGATTGAATTGACTCCAACTTCTGCTTTTCTTTGTTACAGACTGGGAATTTAACCGCAACATGCAGTTAATCTAAAGGCTTCACAATGCTGCATAGAACATCATCATCGTCAAAGAGGAGGAGGGCGTCCCGTAGTGCTGCCACATCGCCACAAGCTCGGTCGCCAAGAGCGTCCACACAAGGGTCCAGAAGGGCCTCACTAGCCACCACAGAAACTGACGATGACTCAGACCCCCCACCACCACAAAGAAGCCCACGGGCCAGCCTAGCTCCCGAAGCAGCCATGGACATCTACCACAGGAGCCCCCGACACTCATTAGTCCCAGATAACAGATCTGCAAGAAATTCCATAGTTCCAGACCAGGAGCACAGATCCGCAAGAAACTCTATCACACCAGACACTGCGCTCAGCCCGAGAAACCTAGCACCTTCTAGAAACAATTTGGCTGTTGACTTGAATTACGGATCACGGTTGAGTCTGAACCCACAAGACTTTAATCGGAGCCCCAGAAACAGTCTCACGCCAGACGCAACAGCCAGAAGCCCACGACGAAGTCTCGTCCCCGAAGGTACAGCATGGAACCAACCCCGAAACTCTTTGGTACCAGATGTGGGTCGAAGCCCAAGGCATTCCGTCGCCAGCATTCAGATAGATCCAGCGCGAACTCAGAAAGACATGGGGCCCAGTCCACGGACGAGTCCAAGAGGAGTGACGCCTGAAGTTCCGAAAATCAAAGACGGTTATGAGTTTAACAGAACGCCTAGAGGTTCCTTGATTCCTGATTCTCAAAGGAGTCCGCGTGGGAGTATTGCACCGTCGGAGAGGTCAGCTCGGGGGAGTCTGGTGACGGTGGAGGAGGGGTCAGCGAGGGTCAGTCCTCGTGGAAGCTTGACCTTGACCTTCCAAGAGCCATTAGTCTCGAGGGAGCGACGTGCTAGTGAGGACAGCACAACAGCAGGTACAAAAAGTTTTCGTTATGAGATAACTAGTTTCCCCGAGGGACTGAACTCACGGGCTGTCTGTCACTGGGGTAACAATCTTTTTTGGGGTTCCGTACACGAATATTGCCAAGACATGTCCAAGTCAAGTCCATCTGTCTGTATGTCTGCATGATATCGCCCGAACCGTAATAGCTAGAATAGAAAGTCGAAATATTCACACATGTTTACATCTGTTGCGCAACAGCAAAAAATACTGAACTACACGAAATATTAAAAGGCTTGCCATATATTCTGTTCAACCTTCAACCTCCATTACTGCGGCGATGGGCTAGCTCCCCATACTGCGAAATTTTGTGAGTTTCGGATACCTGGCTAAACGGGAGCATTTGAGCATCTGCCATCTCATTTGGAATCATTTTCTGTTACCTCTTATCTATGCATATTCAACACCGTCAAAACAACACACTCACCCTGAGTTTCACAAAACAATTTTTAATTTATGCAAATGCTTAGCAACTGAAACAAATGACTATCCTATGAGATTCTCGCTATTTAATTAGTTAAGTGACAACTTAAATTTCAAAATAGTTTCGTGAAACCTATGGCTAGTCACACAGGTTCCGATAGAATACCAGCGCTTCAGGTCCTCCTGTAGCATAATGCTGAGCCGGAGCCGTTTCACCGTCGCCATATACAACCAGCACACTTTACTGAACAGTTTCATTTTTTTAATCACAAAAAAATACACTTTTCACTTCTCATGCTCGTAAAGTTCGTCGGTTCGTTCGCTCGTTCGGCAAAGGCTGCATAAAGTCACATTTTATGCACTTGTGCATAAAGTAAAATATTCGTCTAAATCTCAAACTCTGACAAAGGTTGTCAGGTAAACAGCCACACGACACCTAAGCTAAGTGCCACACGTATAAAAAAAAAAACGCGTGTAGCACCGTACACGTGTTAGAAGTAAAACTTCTGTAGCTAGATCATTAAGTGGTACCTATACTATACACCTATACCTACCTATACTCCAATCTCTGCTTCAAGTTACTTTTAAGTTTCAGACGTCCGATTATTTGAAATTATTTTATACTTGTACTTACTTTTAATACGTCATGTCATTTATTTCCCACCATTCCTTATCTACAATTTGTCGCGCTCGTGGTGATATACTTAACTCATTCAATAGTGTCACTACTATTTGCATCTCGCTCAGATTATATACCATCTGACGTCACGTCTTTAAGCCGTCTCGCTCAAATGTATGCATTGCTTTGCTTGTCTCTGTGCCCAGTCCCTTTATTTAATTGATCGAGTACGTATTTTCAACTATTCCAAGTTAATGTGTACCTGCGGGGTTACCATAAGGCTTGCCACTCACCTCAGTCGCGCAGATAAATGACAAAGAAGATGGCTAAATCAATATATGGACGACTGCCCCAGACATGTACAAAGACTTCTCAACAGCCAATAGCATTTAAATATTCATTCATAAATTTAATTTACTGCGTCTGTATTTAGTTTGTAGAACTTGAAGAAAAAAAAATTAAATATAGGTAAATAAGAGTTGTTACTCAATACTCCGTGATTCCAATATGATTCCGTGACCTTTGCCGTCGCTAGAAATAAGCACCATTTTGCAATAACATGCAACATAACGCCATCTAGCCACTCCTCTGGAAACCTCCTGTTTTCAACAGTTTTGCTAGTTGGCAATTATGTTGTGTTTGTCCCAGCCAGCGGCGGCGGCGGCGGCGGCGCCATCTTGGCCATACCGGAAATCAAGAACTCGTGGAAGAATGCTTAAAATAATTTTTATTTGTTAACGTTTCATCAGGTTTTTCTCTCACTTATTAACATTCTTTATTGTACGAATGTATTATTATCTTATCTGATTAGTTAAAAACCGTATTGAAAATAGTTGCGGTTTTAAAAGTCTTCAGCCGACCCTGACGTCACCGATTCCAATTTCCGTTACATTTCTTAGCCACTCGTGATAGCACCCGGCTAGTAGTAATTGAAAAGCAAATATATGAATAACCCACAGTTGAGAGGTTAAATAAATTTTACCCCCGTGCCCCAAGAAGTTTTACTTCAAAAAGTATATTGGCGGGAAGTCCTTATTTTTTCTTTGAGTTGCATTTAGCAATTATTTTTGCAATATTGCTGTTTAATTTCCTCACAATCGAAGTGAAAAGCAGAGTGTATAACTCGTACATTAAACCGATTTTACCCGGGACTGGACTATCCAATATATATAATTATATACGTCTCCGGTAAAATGGTGCGTTCTATGCACTGGTTGTACAATCAATACTCACGGTAAGCATAATATTGTGATGCGGAACTGCTGATGAAGACCACATATGGCCACCAGAACTGCTCAACATTAGGTACAAATAGAATGCGTGGCTGACGGGCAGGCAACGCATAGCCTAAACCAGTGGACCTAGAGCCATGAAACTTTGTACAGAGGTTCCTTAGTAGCGTGGGGTAGCATAGCACTGAGATGGGATTTGAAAAAATTAAGTCCCCAAGGGGGGGCGGGGATAAGGTGTTACAGTTTGTATTAAACTCAATCTAATCAAATAGGGTTTGTGGAAGTCGGGTTTTTCTAAAGTTTACTTTTTGTTTCAATTATCTATGTTGTGTTGTGTGACCACGTGTGGCGCTTGAATAAAGGCATATTCTATTATATTCTATTCTTGTTGTAACACGCTGCTTCTTCCCCAGCATCCAGAGGCCGGGTGTCTCCGTACCGCGCGTCGCTGGCGGGGCGGCAGAGCGGCACCGGCGCCCCCCTCTCGGACACCGGCTCGCGGCGGGCCTCTAGTTCTGTAAGCCAGGTAATGGGGGATAATAGCCGAAACCTCGAGCTCTCTGTGCAAGTTCGGAGCAAAACAAACAACGAACCACCTCAAATCTTGCCAAATGTCACGAGGATCTTATGGAAGCTCCGGAAAACCCCATAGCGGTGGCCAATTTTTGGAAAAATATAATTTAATTTGCAACAATCTACCATTTAACGCTTCCTCACGATAAGAAGAAGAAGCCAGGTAATATATACTAGCAATATCGTCCATTGGAATATGGCTGTCTTACTCGTGCTTGTGCCCTCGGTGGGGACATTTAATGGGGTTTACTAATTTACTTCCCCGACAGATATCAACCTGCACCGAGCCAGCGTGATGGATGGCTCAATCTTAGATAGATAGATAGATAAATCATTTATTCAAAGGACATGGTACACACACATAAATTAATAACAAAAAAATCAATTTAAATAGACAGCACTTAATAGCACGCACTATGCAATTAACAGTAAGAATGCAATTAAGTACTTGCATCCGAGTAAAAGCTGTGCCCCTCAGTGGGGACATTAATGGCCCCACATTATTAGTATTATTTACAAGTAGAGGAAAGGAAGAAAGACGCAAGTCAACTTGGCTAACAAAGAATAACTGGTTAAAAGGGGACAATGTGCCCCCTTTCTTCTATTTTGCTTCTGCTACATCGTATAAAAGAAAAGGCGTGATGCCATGTTACCGTCTTATTAATAAACACAGACTAAAACAGTAGTAACTTAACTTCAAGCATTCAGGTTGGCTCTCAGAAGCACACCAGTCGAACAATGGAGAGCAATAGACGCGTACGCAAAAGAGGCCGTAAACGATTTTCTTCCACTGAAATGTCTCACTTTGAGTTCTACCTGAGAGTGACTAGTCCAGAGTAAGAAAGTATTATCAACAGAGTAGCTTTTATTGATAAGACGGGAGGGTATTACTACAAAAATTTTAACTCTTGTTCAACATCTGTTTAACCCTCTCGCTCCCACGTCTATTGTTCTCCATTGTAAGTTTGTTAGGCCTATGCCTTAATAAATTGGACTCTTATATACCGATTAAAAACAAATTTTTATGGGATGTGATTAATGTCTAATATCCTCAACAGGTCTCTGGAGACGAACAGCGGCGTCTATGCGGCGAGCAAGCGAAGTACAACGAGCGGGGCGGGCTGGGGCTCGGCGTGGGGCTTACCACCTACGGCTCGGTGGCGTACCAGCTGAAGGACGCCAACATGGAGGCGTCGGGCACGGTCGACTTCGTCTGCCGCGCCGCTAGAATTATGAATAGGACTAGTGAGTAGCCTTTGTAGTGTTTAGGGTTCCGATCCTTATAAGGAAAAAACATAAACATAAACATTTACATACAGGCACATACGTTGCTTCCGGCCCCGCACTAGGATGCCCTGTGTCGTGGGAACCTGAAACAGCGACATCACAAACATGTAAACATCCAAGACCTGGGGGCTTTTTTTGTCCCCAGCCGGGATTCGAACCAGGGACCTCTCGCATGGTAGGCAGATGTACAATCGCTACGCCACAGAGGTCGTCGAAAAAGGAATCCTTAGTATCACTTTGTTGTCCGTCCGTCCGTCCGTCCGTGTGTCAAAACCTTTTACACCAAGAACGCGTTGACGTATCAAGCTGAAATTTATATAAATTTTTAAAGTCTGTGGTCGCATAAAGCTGTGAAAAATCAACCTTTTAGGTCAACGCAACCGAATACTACAACCGTCTATGATGTAAAATTGTTGGATTTCATAGTGATCGCAATGGACCCAAAACCTATAGGGTACTTCCCGTAGGCCTACAATCATGAAATTTGACACAAAGCAAGGTCTTATAGCACAAGTAAAGAGAAATATCTGAAAAAGGCACTGTCTTTATACAGAAATATTCAATTTGTTTTACATGGATGACATCATTTATCATACTTTAGTTTTTTATGTGGAAACCTATAATTACACGTGCGTGTAACGCTCTCCAATTGTGATCGGATCCCTTGGTGCGTGAGTCCTATTCGCACTTGACTGTTTTCTTTTTGCATTTTGGTCGTAATTGCAGATCTGTGAATATTTTGTAACTTCTTAATATTTCATGATAACTTCATGATTTCATGTTAAATAACACAAAAATTAAGCAAAAATAAAAGTAAGTAAGTACTTAATTTATAATAATTGAAACAAAAAGTAAACTTTAGAAAAAACCGACTTCCACAAACCCTATTTGATTAGATTGAGTTTAATACTAACTGTAACCCCTTATCCCCCCCCCCCTTGGGGAATTATTTTTGTCAAATCCTATATCAGTGCTACCCCACGCGACTAAGGAACCCCTGTACAAAGTTTCATGGCTCTAGGTCCACCGGTTTAGGCTATGCGTTGCCTGCCCGTCAGCCACGCATTGTATTTGTACCTAGTATTGAGCAGATCTGGTGGCCATATGTGGTCTTCATCAGCAGTTCCGCATCACAATATTATGCTATGTGCATTTGCACGAGTTATTATGAAAAACACAAAAATCACTATAGGTCTGCCTATAATATTTGAAGAGTTCTCTCCAGGATCCCATCATCAGATCCTGACCTGGTGTCAATGGGACCACCCTTGAGGTATTACCTATACGCCGAAAAAAGATTTGTTCAAATCGGTTCATAATTGGCGGAGTTACCGCGTAACAAACATAGAAAAAAAAAACATACGGGTCGAATTGAGAACCTCCTCCTTTTTTTGAAGTCGGTTGAAAAATAAATAAATAGGTAATTATAATCTAAGTATAAATGGAACCCTATAATTGGCTTTATCTCTTAAGTTTTTGTAGTAACATTTTTGTAATGATAAATGCTGTTGGCTTCCTGAATAAATAAATAAATGATGTTCCTGCTACTTAATTATAGTTTAGCTTATTATTTTGCAATTAGCATTACTTTTGATAGGTTACACATTTGTTTTTGACATCATACAATGAAAACATTACAGAATAGGGCATACACAATAATTTAAAAAAAAGAAAAGATCGGACAAAGTACAAGTAGATAACCAAATGATTACCAGTATGCGTACACACACACGTTTCTAAATTACCGGACGTACATTACTAAAACTAGGTGATAATAAACATCACGAGATGAATAACCCAATTTACTTTACACCCGTTTTAGTGTCAGCACCGTTGTTTTATTCAAGCGAATGGGTATAGTACGACCACTTGACTCTGACACCTCACTGTATTATCTTACTATAGCTACAGGTATCTCAGTTAAGTCGTCGGGTTAAACATGGCGGTTGCATAAATTGTTGTTAGTTTACCCTTTCTGGCTTGAATTATCAACACTGTTGCATTCTTAATTGTGTTATTAAGAGTCATAAAATGTTTTGAATTAACATAAACAGTGGTAAATTAGACCTGGGTGCAATGGTAATGGTAGTGCAATGTAAGCACAAAATTGTTATTTGTATTTGTTTTCAGCTTATTTGTGTATTTGTTTTCAGCTTATTTGTACAAATATATATCTACTAATTTACACAGTTATTGAAATATCGTTATATTTTTATACGGTTTTGCTGTGTGATGGATGATATGAATTATGTTGTCTATATTATACCCCATTTCATCAACAATTTTAGCTTTAGCTGTTTAGCGATTGTTTCGGAGGCTGGCCTCTTAAATTTAGGGGGTCCCTATGTACCCTAGATGACCCTTAAACTAAAGCTAAACAGCCACTAGGTGGCCTCTGAAACCAAAAAAAGAATCCTCTAAAAGATGGGGATTGTTGGTAAAATCGGACATTATGCTAACAAAATAAACGAACCATTTCACGAACAAGTTTTGACTTTAGGTTGAAAGAACTTTATTCTCATAAGAATAAGGTTCTTTAAACCTAAAGTCAAAACTTCTTCATGAGATTGTTCATCTATCTATATTGTACTTAACTTATTGTGTTTTTGTTTCAGTATTAATGACGGTATTCCTAGCCATCCTTTCAACTCTGCCTGTGATTATGTTGATAATGGGTAAGTTCTATCATTATTTTAGTAAAACCATATATTTTTCATTTTAGCTAGCCACTTGTCACGCAAAATGGAGTGTTGAATACCTGGCGAAATGTGTGCACAATTTTGTCTCTGCCATCTCTTACGGGAAAAGGCATGAAGGTACGAGTATGTGTATTCAGATCTTGGATGTTTACATGTTTGTGATGTCGCTGTTTCTGGTTCCCACGACACAGGGTACCCTGTGGGGCCAGAAGCAATGTATGTGCCTGTGTGTAAAAGTATCTTCTCAATTGCAATTTCTGTCTATATTCCACGTGGCATAGCAACAATACAAAGCTATGTACCATCTAGAACGAGTAAAGTCTGTCCACACATACACCTAAGCGTTACAACCAACCCAACAAAAGAGTCTATCTAGTGTCTATTGTCTACGGTTACCGGTTGTGACGTCACTGCTGTTACTATGCTATGCTTACAAAGTGGCTCTCCCAATCACTGGTAATCGCTATAGAAAATCTATGCGGGTGTTATCATAAATTGAGATAGCAAAGTGCAGTAATACTCCAACTTGTAGACTATACTTTTCATGATCACTAGATTTATTCTCTACCTCTGAAAACATATAAAAATTTCTTTAACAATCCCTGTCACGTTGATGTTTTGAACGATGTTTGTTAAACTTCAAATTGAAGTTTGACCAATCAGAGCACGATGTCAGGAACTGTCACTTAAAGCGACTGTCATTGATGTAACGTCAACTTGAAAGTAATCGTGACATCTACAGTGCTACATGGATGTTTTAGCACGTGGCCAAGGGTCGGAACTAACGCAATCAATCCAATCATCCAATCGATCAATGTTGCAGTGGCGCCCCCCTGTCAGTGTCATCTAAGTGCCAAAACATCCATGTAGCAAGAGTGTTTCTTGGATAAAAATGCGCGCGGCAAAAAGCGGAAACTAATTTGATAGGAAGCCATTTTGTCATTCTATGGGATGGCCAATAAAAATACTGGCAATACCATAGAACGACTCGCACGCCACCGTCACGCCACCCTTCAGGTGCCCTCTAATCCATCCAAGACGCACTCTAACGGCTGTTTTCAATAACGATCTATCATCGACCTGCAGATAGATGGGGTCAAATTTGACATAAGTTCCATAGCGCAACTGTCAAATCTAACTCTAATTGCAAATGGACGTACGAGATACATACAGTACTGTCAACTTAACTCATAACTGTGAAATGACGGGTTTTATTTTATTATCTTTGGGTGTTGCTGGCTTTCTTGTGTTGCCATATATATGGGAATTGCGTGCACGTGCATAGTATGGCGTTTCAAAGATGGGGGTCGTAGTTCTGAATTTTGACATTTCACAGATAACTTGGTAGGCCTGTTATTAAGCTATTGATTTCACAAACTGAATTCCGCTGAATAATTGTGTATGACCCACAGACTTGTATATATCGATGGTATTGACCTCATAAACCGGACTGAATTCAGTTGATGGCTCGTAATTTTGATATTGTTCCAGAAAGGTTCCAGGGTGTAACAAAAAGTGTAGTCATATTTTAAGGGCTTGTCGAGGAAATAATTCTGAAAAACTTTTACTATGAAACTGATTTGATCAGAGCAACTTTATTTTTCATTCTTCGAGAAGCAAAAAAAGCTTGCTTTGATCAAATCGGTTTCACAGAGAAAGTTCCTCAGAATGACTTTCCTAGCAAACCCTTAAAATATGACTATACTTACAATAATTTTTGTTTCATCCTGTATTTGGCTACCTACTACAAAGTTAGAAGAACAATGATTTTCATATCAGCGAACGAGTACAGAGTCTCAATTTATTTATAAGTTCATTCATCTACTTAGATGTACATTTGTAGTTGTGATAAGACCGCTTTAATATTACAAAGTACCTATATTCTAGAACTAGAGCTCGTCTAAGCTGAAATGACGCGCCCCACTCCTTGGTTTTGTATGACAAGTAAATACAAAACCAAGGAGTGGGGCGTGTCATTTCAGCTTAGACGAGCTCTACCGAGCTATCGACAAGACTTATGATGATTATGAATTCTAGAGCAAAATATACTAAATAATATTTTTCGTATTCCGATTTCGGCTAGACCTGGACTTGGACAGGTATTTGCCGGACTGGGTGGAGGCAGCACAGCACAGGGAGGAATGGTCTGAGGTAGGGGAGGCCTTTGCCCAGCCGTGGGACACTATGCAGGCAAAATAAAAAAAAATAAAAAAAATTCGGCAAAACTTTTCACCTGGCACTCGCAAAGTTAGTAACCAATCGGTTCGGGTCCCGCCATTTTTATTAGGGTTCCGTACCCGAAGGGTGCCAAACGGGACCCTATTACTGAGACTTTGCTGTCCGTCCGTCCGTTCTGTCTGTCTGTCAACCGTGGTAGTTAGAGAGTTGTTTCATAAATGATGTATTTCTGTTGCCGCTATAACAACATACAAAAAAAAAACAAAAGAAATTCAATATTAAGGGGGGCTCCCATACAACAAACGTGATTTTTTTGGTCATTTTTGCTTGATATTCATAATGATAGCAGGTAGAGGTTTAAAATATTCACAATATATTGAGTATATTATTTACTTAAAAATTAAATGATAAAATTAAAATTAAATTAATATTTAGGGCGGCTCCCATACAACATGATTTTTCTGCGGTTTTTTATAGATAACGGTACAGAACCCTTCGTGCGCGAGTCCGACTCGCACTTGGCCGGTTATTCTGTTTTCAATCGCAGCTATGTTCGGACTAGCACTGCAGCTGCCTGCCCCTTTCCAGTTCATTGCTTTTATTGCTCTTTCGATTTTCACGAACTGCACGTAATTGGAACTCGATAATACTGATATTTGGAGCGCGGTTTTCGATTGCAATTGAAATTGGTTTAAATGGATACTCGTGGGATTAAACCACGGGCCTGCGGAGTAATTTACATTCAAGTGACATTATATTCCATTATATTGAGCTGTTTTAATATCTACTATTAACTTAATATCAGTTAAATATGACTTGCTTACTATCTCGGTTTTTCAAGTTCTTTTGTATCATTTATCTACTATTCTAATGTAGTTCTTACAAATGGGACAACATTCCCTTTCGCTCCAATGATTTTTCGCAACAGCGTACCACGCTATTTTACGCAACAGCGTACCACGCTATTTTTCGCAACAGCGTACCACGCAATTTTTCGCAACAGCGTACCACGCAATTTTTCGCAACAGCGTACCACGCTATTTTACGCAACAGCGAACCACGTTATTTTTCGCAACAGCGTACCACGCTATTTTACGCAACAGCGTACCACGCTATTTTTCGCAACAGCGTACCACGAAATTTTTCGCAACAGCGTACCAGGCTATTTTCAACCGACTTCAAAAAAAGGAGGAGGTTCTCAATTCGACCCGTATGTTTTTTTTTTTTTTTTTTTCTATGTTTGTTACGCGATTGCTCCGCCAATTATGAACCGATTTGAACAAATCTTTTTTCGGCGTATAGGTAATACCTCAAGGGTGGTCCCATTGACACCAGGTCAGGATCTGATGATGGGATCCTGGAGAAATCGAGAGAACTCTTCAAATATTATAGGCAGACCTATAGTGATTTTTGTGTTTTTCATAATAACTCGTGCAAATGCACATGGTAAGCATAATATTGTGATGCGGAACTGCTGATGAAGACCACATATGGCCACCAGATCTGCTCAATACTAGGTACAAATACAATGCGTGGCTGACGGGCAGGCAACGCATAGCCTAAACCGGTGGACCTAGAGCCATGAAACTTTGTACAGGGGTTCCTTAGTCGCGTGGGGTAGCACTGATATAGCATTTGACAAAATTAATTCCCCAAGGGCGGGGGGGATAAGGGGTTACAGTTTGTATTAAACTCAATCTAATCAAATAGGGTTTGTGGAAGTCGGTTTTTTCTAAAGTTTACTTTTTGTTTCAATTATTCGCAACAGCGTACCACGCTATTTTTTTTCGCAACGTGTTTCGCTCCAGCTTCAATCGAAACTACGTACGGGACCCGACTTGACGACAAGAGAGCTCTTGTATAACACTCAAGTGGAAATTTTCTACGAATTTTGCACTGAAAGTATTCTTAGCGTCAATTGTAAGGTTTTGTTCATGAGTTCATGACGTATAAATATTCTCGTATGTAATTTTACAGTGCCATGACGCACGGGGTAAAAATAATACAAGTGGGCAGTTGGGCACCTTTGGTCCGGGCGATTCTTGGGGCGGTTAGTTTGTATAATTTTATATTTATAATTGGACTTAGATATAAAACCAGCTAATTACATTGTATTTATACACTTTATTTATCTATCGGTACCTAATGTACACATAAAAGATAAATAAATGCTTTAAAGTGTGCTTAAAAATATCTCTTATGCAACTTTGGTTTTCTCTTTCTCTCGCTTTCCAGTTACGGGCTTACTTTAAAACTCGTACGAAAAGCCCCCTGTCACCAAACTGGACCATTTAATTTTCACTGTATTTAATGACTGTCTAAACTGAGACAAAATGCACCTTCTGCCAATCAGAATGGGAAGAGCGTGACGCTAACTTAAGTTACGGCAAAGCCAAAATGTAAGCAGCTCTTGCTCGATGCTTTTCAACCGACTTCAAAAAAAGGAGGAGGTTCTCAATTCGACCCGTATGTTTTTTTTTTTTTTTTCTATGTTTGTTACGCGATTGCTCCGCCAATTATGAACCGATTTGAACAAATCTTTTTTCGGCGTATAGGTAATACCTCAAGGGTGGTCCCATTGACACCAGGTCAGGATCTGATGATGGGATCCTGGAGAAATCGAGAGAACTCTTCAAATATTATAGGCAGACCTATAGTGATTTTTGTGTTTTTCATAATAACTCGTGCAAATGCACATGGTAAGCATAATATTGTGATGCGGAACTGCTGATGAAGACCACATATGGCCACCAGATCTGCTCAATACTAGGTACAAATACAATGCGTGGCTGATGGGCAGGCAACGCATAGCCTAAACCGGTGGACCTAGAGCCATGAAACTTTGTACAGGGGTTCCTTAGTCGCGTGGGGTAGCACTGATATAGCATTTGACAAAATTAATTCCCCAAGGGAGGGGGGGATAAGGGGTTACAGTTAGTATTAAACTCAATCTAATCAAATAGGGTTTGTGGAAGTCGGTTTTTTCTAAAGTTTACTTTTTGTTTCAATTATCTAGCATCTAGTCGTCTAATCATTGGAAGCGTATACTGTGCTAGATGGATGTTTTGGCACTTAGATGACACTGAACGGGGGACGCCACTGCAACATTGATCGATTGAATTGATTGCGTTAGTCCCGACCCTTGGCCCATGCCAAAACATCCATGTAGACGTAGACCCCTGATGGTCATAGCCGAGTCGCGATGTTGTAGTAGATTTGATTTCTAGGGTTCTGAACCGAACCCGAGGGTGCTAAACGGGACCCTAATACTAAGCCTCCACTGCCCATTGTGTTCGTCAGCCTGTCCGTTAGCGGGCTCCAACGCACGAACCGCAGAAGCTAGAAAGTAAAATTGTTCAAAGAATGTACGTATTGGTCTGCTTTATGGAAATATCGTAGCCTTAATAAGTTCTTGTGTTATATTTCTGTACTGTAAGATTTTATGAATAAATACATTATTATTATTATGTCTGTTGCCGCTACAACAACAAATACTGAAACAAACAAAAAGTATAAGGTTGTCTATGTCTAGGTTAATTTCAATAATAACAGCGCCTGACATTTTTTTTGGATAGCAAAATTACGAGATGAATATTGAAGATATTCTCGTATGAGAAGCCCCATAGCCTTAGTGTGAGAGTCCCTTCCCCGATATTTAATTAATTGTCTTGTCGTAACCAGGTGTCCAATACATCCGCGACTGCCCCGCCTCACCCCGCATCCCCGTCTACATGGTGGTCGGCGGCGCGGCGGGCGGCGTCGGCATATTCTGGCTGCTGTGGGCGCAGCTCGCCAGTCGCAGCGCGGGCGGATCCGCCAGCATACCTGAGCGGATCTTGGCGTATCTGCTTACCGTGTTTCTGTGCGGATGGTGAGTTGGATAATGATAAGGTCACGGTCAAGGTCACGGTCAGGGTGACGGTCAAGGTCAAGGTTAAGGTCATGGTTAAGTATTAGTTCAAGTACACGTTTAGGTTCCAGTTCAGTGGCAAGATCAGGTTCAATTTTAAGTTCAGCTCTGTATAGGTACTGTATCACGGTGGCGTCGGCGTATTCTCGCTGCTGTGGGCGCAGCTCGCCAGTCGCAGCGCTGGTGGATCCGCCAGCATACCTGAGCGGGTCTTGGCTTACCTGCTTAGCGTGTTTCTGTGCAGATGGTGAAAGGGTGACTAGAATTTTAGGTGGAGGTCAAGGTCATGGTCAAGAGTAATGATAAGTTCAAGTTCTAGTAGAGTTATTAGGTTAGGCTCAAGTTCTAGGGGATGATCAGGTTCCAATTCAAGTCAGTCAAGTCAAGTTCAGTTCTACAGAGTGTAACAGAAGTCATATTTTAGGAGGTTGTTAGGGAGACCGTTCTGAGCATCTTTTTACTATGAAACCGATTTGATCAGAGCAAATTTATTTTTCATTGCTCTATACGTTTTGGTCCAGGCGGTCAGCTGAAGAAGTGAAAATTAAATTATTCTGATCAAATCGATTTCATAGTAAAAGTTGCTCAGAATGATGTCCCTAACAGGCAACCCCCTAAAATATGACCTTTCTGTTACATTCAGTATTACTGTAGATTACTGTAGATTAATGCACACGTCATTTTTGACTCTTTTCTTGAGCGGTTCAAGTTGAATTTTATAATACTGCACATATATGCTTATAACATTTTATTTGTTGTCCCTTCTTCGCGTTGAGCGATTTAAAAAAAAGAAGGGTAATGTAACTCACTTTTAATGGTATGTTTAAAAATAATGGATAAATAGTACAAAATTAATATCAAAAGATGACTTGATGCTAGTGCATTTTGCTTTCTACTTTTCATCACTAGTAACAGAACCTATGGAGTTCAAAGTCCGATCAATTTCAAGACCTTCTGAAAGTAAGATCATTGTAAGAAAAACTGAATTTCTCTCCAGACAATATTGAAATCAGAGTTTATATTTTTCATACTTCGAAAGCCCTTTTAGGACCACTCAGACAATATGCCTTTTTACCTGCAGTTTTCTAAGGGATAAGATGAAAAGCAGAACCCAAATGTTAACCTTACGAAAGAAAGAGTAAATGTATTTTTTGACCTGCTTCACCTTAGCCGTATTTTGCCTTTAGGTCTGTTCATGTATAATGTATCTTTTAGCTGTGCCTTGTTTTTTGGCTGTCACATAAACACTAGCAGTTAAGTTCGTTGATCCATTTGCTACAATACAAAGGTATTACTTAGGGATAACTAAGTACTAGGTACTAACGTAGGAACAGTCTCTTAACGATATTTTGGCTGATGAGTGACGTTTGAAGGGGAGCGCCCCTTCTACGCATCTTATTGCAAGGAACAAACATGTCATCAAAATCGACCTTTCATTCCTCGTTGGTCTTCAAGCGTTAGTTCTACCTGTCATGTCACCGCGTACCAACACATTGTCTGAAAGCTTTATTTATATGCCGATTTTGCAGACATGGGCGTAGGAAGTTTCACCATGTTTTGAAATTCTATTATGTACTTACTTGTTTAGACTATGTATGTATACTTAGGCTGTATTTTACCAACAAAAAGTTATGCAAAAATAACTATTTCGGGGATATAAATGACAAATGACAGTTCAAAATGAGGTCATTCTCTAAAAAAGTAGAAGATACTATCGAGTAAAAAGTTACTCTTCGTTGGTAAAATTCCCTCGGTATCAATATGGACTTAGTATTGGCACTCAGTTGATAACAAAAAAGTCATCAGACTTTTTATAAGACTAGTCCAAAAGATGTGTGAGAGCTTCATCACTATCCCATTAGCTTAGTGTAATAGAGGCAGACGCAAAAAGCTAGACTAAGATTGATTACCCCGTAGATGTTTTCAGAGCTTTACTTTAATATACAATTTCTTAGTTCTTTCTTATAGCATTAATTACATGCTCATGCAGGCATCAGTCAATTCCATCAGTCATGAATGACGGTTGCATGATGTTGATGTTAATCAACTTCAGTCAACCATCACTCAGCATTAGACGGTCAGTTATACGTCAGTCACAGCACTGACTGTGGAAAAACTGACAGCAAAACCTAGCGTGTTATGGACGCCTTTAGAGTCATAGCGCTAAGTTAATTTCCTCTGCGGTATTGGAGAGGTGCGGGTGGGGTGTCTTGTCGTGTCTGTATGGCGCAAATCTTCAGCGCGTGTTCTGTATAGTATAGTGTGTTATGTTACCCCTCCCGGAGGCCATCTACTACGGCAAAGTGGGTATAGTTAAGTTTCCTGACATATATAGGTCTCCTGACAAAATGTCAGTTTGACTGTTGATGAAGGGATATTGCATAAAAACATCGATTAATCAAAATAATCGATATACCCTTTATGAATCGGAAAGATGTCTAACATTTTATTCTTCATTCTATATTGTATGACAATATCGTCGGAAATGAATTATTAATATCCCTAAGTGCGGATAGCAGTGATGATGATGACAACTCTTCTATTAGTTTAACTTAATAAGCAATTTCGATTCTTTCCGATGGTTCTGGTAACAGTCAGGAGACTTAAGCTGGAACAAACAGTAATATTACTGTTTGTTCCAGCTTAAGTCTGAATATACCCTACAACGCAAGTGCTGTGTGTGCACATTATATAACAATACAACCACACAACAACGAACGTACAATAAAGTTCCGGAAGGCTGAACCGTAACACGTCTATCAAGAGTTCCGGAATAAAGACTGACTGCATCAGAGAGCACTTATCCAGTGGAGAGCGTATAGATAAATTTTCCTTTGAAAGACAACTCACCAATTTACGGGCGGCGGGGGACGAGGTAAGAGAGCTGTGATTGGTCAGCCGCTGTGAAACTGTCTGGCGGCCCGTCATCGTACATAGGTTGCGTATGCGAACGTTTATTGAATACAACAAACGTTTGGCGAGCCGCATTCCCCCGTATAGGCGCAGTCAATTGGATATATAGTCTCTGGACTGCATACACTCGTAACTTTATCGTTAGGCCATAGACTTTGCAGTAGTGCTATAATTTAATTCAGATTCTAATGGCGTGTTGATTAAGATTTCTAGGGACACTATAGCATTCGAAACCCGGTGCTGATCGTGTATTATCGGACGCTCAGTGTTTCGGATGGTACGTTATTCAATTTAATTTAAAAATCTTTATTTAATGAGAATACTGTGTACATTATAAAACTCCCACAAAACCTTTGTTAAGCTGTAGGTCCCGGCCACTATCACTACTTGGTAGTATGTTAGTCGTAAAATCCCTCCACCAACCCGCACTGAGCCAGCGTGGTGGAGTAAGGCTCAATCCTACTCGTATCCGGGTAAAGGCCTGTGCCCCTCGGTGGGGACATACCATAGATTTAAGATAGACTACCAAGCGTCTCAATCTTTTACTAGCAAAAGTGACGTCACGATCCCATAATAACCACTTGCAGCGCGTGAGGCTTGCGTCATTAAATATCTGTAAAGATGTAAAAGTGTTGACTTATTTTGTCGCAGGTTTGCCTTCGGCAACTACTGGACACTCAACATCATGTGGCCGGACTATGCTCCAACGCTCTTCGAGCCGAATAAGTGGTGTCATCGAACCCTCTACGTGTTTGCATTGACCCAGCTCGGGGTGGTGTGGGGGGTCATTGCTCTGATGCTGCTGTTGCTGGTGACGCTGGTTATTTGTCAGGTAATCTATAAAGTAGTAGATGCAGAATAAAGGCCTATGCCCAGCAATGGGTCAAGGTTAGCTGATCATAGTGATCTATCTGTCAAACGACCAGCCAGATTATTGAATACAAAATTTTGGGCGATTGAGTGACTTTTTTAATTTTATTTATTTAACAAATGGAGGTGCATCACATAAACCACGGAGGTAAACCATTTACAGAGGGGCCCTAGTTCTACTCAACGAACCTCACCGCCAAAATAACAGTGGAAAGCTGTAAAAGTAGACACAGTGATGGTGGAATGATGCGTCTGCCGCCCCCGTCCAGTTTTATATGGAAATTTTCCTATCTTTTTCTGATTGCTCTTTCAACCCGTCGCGCAGGTATTCGGCTGCGGCTGGCTCGGTCCGCCCCGGTACAAGTAGCAACGGCGCAGCGTCGTGCTGGAGCTCTGGCACCGGAACATCAACAACACCATGGACGTAGCCGGCGCTCTCCTGCCCTTCACACAGATCGCGCGGTCCGAACTCACCATCCATGTCCAAGAAGTAATCACGCAACAGGAGAAGAACATTCCAGAAATACGCGAGCCGGAGGAGGAGAAACGGACCGCGGCTTGATGGTTGTTAGTCGTGCTGCCTTCGAAGAAGCACGTTCATTTCGAAACGAATGTCAAGGTTTACTACTTCTGAGGTGTTGAGGTGTTTGTGGGTTACAACGAATATTGTAGAGTGTCTAGCGCGGTTTTGTGGACTTTTCGCTAAATATAATGTTGTTTGCGCTAAGTTTGTGCTAAGATATGAATTGTACATTGATTTAATATTAGCAGGTTATCCTATTAGATGTCGAGATTGTTGTGTTGATTTGTACATATTATTTTAGTTATCAATCATATGTATGTTATACGTATTATATATTATGTGTTAATGAATTAGTATCGCGGGAACAGGAGAACGTCAAATTGTATATAAAATACTTGTATACATTTTGATGATCAACTTACCGCAGACATTGCATGGAACTGGCTTTAATAGGAAGATTTTGTGAAATAGCTGACATAAAATATTTTTGTATCAATAAATTATACATAAATGTTTTATATTTTGATGTGCTTTTAGATGCCGCGTTTAAGTTCAGTCTCATGAGTTCATGAACAATATGAAAATAAGCTTAGCTTTAAATTATCGAACTAAAATGTAAAATAAACATATCAGTGTTCTTTTGTATTATATGTACAACATATACAATTATACAAGGTGTAAATGAATTACCGCAAATTGAAAAAGCGTTTTGTTTGGGACATCATTCTGAGCAACTTTCATTATGAAACCGATTTGATCAGAGCAACTTTATTTTTTACTCCCCAGTACATTTTTGGCCTGAGTGGATCAGCTGATTTCATAATTCATAATTCTTTATTGCACGGAAAACAATTTAATAGAGTCTTATAAAACAACAAATAGGCAAAGGCGAACTTATCTCTAAGAAGAGATTTCTTCCAGCAAACCTAGGCAAGATAGGACAGATTGTGCTGAAAGAACAGTCCAAGTGCACAATAAATAAAATTTGTATAGAGAAGTAAAAATAAAGTTGCTCTGATAAAATCGGTTTTCTAATGAAAGTTGCTCAGAAATGTCGCTAACAAAGTAGTGTATCAATTCATTTAGACCTTGTATATAAAATTATACCTTGTATATATTCACCCTTAACTCATCAACATTATCCAAGATTCTTGACCAATTTTACGGGATGTATACATACTACGAACAAACTTTTCCAAATTAACCAGAACCAATTAAAGCAGGGATAAGAAACTTTGGAATATAATTTGAGTCCACTCTAGTGTAAAACAATTGAGATTTATCTCCTTAAAGCAATGCATATAGAATTGAAATATTTCATGGACAACTTACTTGAGCAATTTACAAGCTGTCTATAAATAAACATTAAATGTTCTTAGAGTACCAGTAGATTTTAGAATTATGTACTGTAATCTGAATTAATCTGGAGAAGGGATCATAGTATATACATATAATATGCATGTAGATTTTATCGTAGAATATCAACCAAATATAGAAGTTTTATGACATCGCAGGAAGGTAGATTGTCGATATGCCCGCGAGTACTACGTAAGGTAATTTTGTCGTTGTGTGTTTAGAGAGTATGAACTCATTTTGTAAACTAAAACCAAAACATGTACAGTACGGCGCCATTGTTTTGGCACGTTCGGGGTGGGACCCGACGAACGATGTGCCCCGAGTATGATACTCGGCGTTTGACTTGGCGAGAGAGAAAGAGAGCGAGACGAGACACGACGCGACGTGCCAAAACAACGGCCCCATACTGTAACAGTATATATATTTAGCTTATATACAGGCTGTAGAAAACGGGCAGATCAATGCGATTTTTCTAACCTATCATTAGATACGTTACCTAAACATATCGAAATAATTCATATCTTGCATATATTTTGTCATAAAAGTCTGTAAATTGTTTTGAATTATTTTATCATTTACTATGTAAGAAAGGGTGTCTTTAAAAACCAAAATATTTTAACCATAAATACTTAAGTACATTTTGGAAAATTGCTTTTTGCCTTCATGTTAGATAAAATAACCAAACATAATAATAATTATATTAACGAATATACATAGAAACACATTTAGGAATAGGTATAGAATACAACTGTAATATCTATCATTATTAGTGCCTAAATTGCTTTGACCACATGAAATGTGTTAGGCTAATAAACTGTAATATTTACATTTAATTGATGTCTAAGTTTTTTAATATATGAAATTTAGATATTCGTGTATAATTTGTAATTTATTAACGTCAGTACTTGCATTACTTAAAATGCGTCAAGATTATCAATGAAAAGTAGATGCTATATCTCTTATTACCCCAAAAACCAAATGTGTAAAAATTTAAAAAATAGTACATATTGTAAAAAATATATTGGGTGTCCTTATCGTAAAATCGATTAATAAATGTTTTTCTAAATATATTTATTTATTGATTAGCAACCCCAATTTATTAGATTTCAAAAGCTTTTAATTACAAATAGTAATGAAAACAAAAAAGGAGCATGGCAAGAATGTATGGGAGTCTCGTACCGTAATTGAGATCATCAGTTGGTGACGTTACTCATAAAGTTGGGGGGGCTATTTGGAAGGAAAATGCACTAAACTAAAAAGGCCACTAAGTCCTCTAAACGTCGTAATGACGTCATCTTAGTTGTTAATTCAATTATTATTATTTTCCTTTAAATACTAAACTTTAGGGGCAACTGTGATTACATCACATTTTTTTATAACAAAGCGGCAACCCACCAAGTATCATGTTAGTCTAGCTGTTCAGCAATCAGGGTAGTTATGTGTTACTCTATAGTAAGATTAGCTTATTTTTAATTGCTCTTTCAAAATCGACCACTTTTACGAATGGCTGCCAAAACTCAAAATCGACAAAACTCAAAGAAAATGTCACTTGGGGGAACAAAGAGTTTCCTTGACCTGAGAAACGTCAAAACGACGCGACGCCAAGTTTACCCAACCCCCTTTACAGTCGTCGTCGCATCATTGTCACTGATGTATGTCTATCCTAGTATACTACTCTGCTAGAATCAATCCGTGTATGTATGTGGCTCAGCGGAAACGAAGTAGCAAACAAACAACTATGCTGTTTTCTGCTCATGTGGAAACAGATACTAACCCGAGGCGACATAAATGGAAGACTCGCGAGATATCGGCATTATCACGAGACAAATTCATTCTTGGTTAATATTGAGAATGACGCAAAGAATAGAATACAGGCGACGGAAAGCATCGTGAGGTTTCCTTCATTTAGCGATTTGCCAGTTACTCATTACTACATTTTTCGGATCATATTGCGTCCTCCCTTATATCGTGAGGAGACATTCATTATTCCATAGCTGCGGCGATGGGCTAGTCCGCTGTCAAGCAAAATTGAGCATTAAATAACGGATAAAAGTGGGCACTACTGTGCCTTTGCACCTCGTATAGGAAAAAGCATGATGCTTTGTTATGTTATGCAGGTTATGCTATGTATCTCACAGAACCGAGCTATATATAACCAGGCAGGTGTCACTCCGCTGAATAGGTATCTACGGCCGGCCGGCGGCGTACCTCGCCCGCCCCGCGAGGAATTTGTCAGAAGGTCGCCGCTTGGCTCTCGGTGCGCGCGCTAGCCGCCTGGAAACAATGACGCCGAAAACAACCGAGTGCGAGTAGCAACCTTGCGTTGCTGTCACGTGATCGGCATCGTGTCAGCGGTGTCTAAATGGAATATGAACGCTCGGTGTCATACGATAAGTTGCAATTTTTTGTTCCTAAACTTGACTTTTGTTCGGGAGTGAACCTTCTGTACGTAGTACTATTAGTTATTCGGTACTATAACTTACGTTTTGACAGTCCCTAGATACTTTTTAATATATTTACCCTGAGTTGCACATTAACATTAACATTAGAAACAAATCACAATCCTATGAGATATCGCCATTCAATCAGTAAGGTGACAACCTTAAACAAAATCGTTTCGTCCAACTCAGGGTTTGACTAGCAATCCAACCGTGTTAAGAGTTTTGTCTTACGCCAGTCTACATTTGGTCTAAGATCCAAAGAGGGCTCGACCTTCACCCATCTGTAAATGCAATGAAATTAATTAAATCACCGGTCAAGTGCGAGTAGGACTCGCGAACCAATGGTTCCGATCTCACACTTGGAGAGCGAAACAAATGTAATTAGGTTTCTACATAATACAAAAAATATGTCATCCATGTAAACAAAATTACTTGCATAGTTTTGCAGAACGATATAAGTTTGCAGTTTTCAGATTTTTCCCTTTATTTAAGCTATAAGACCATGCTTTGTGTCAAATTTCAAGTTTATAACATAAATATTATCATATACATAGATACCTACTTAAATTCCAAATCCTAATTAACTGTTATTTATTACTATTATACTTACATTCTAAGTTAAAATATAATATTAAATTTTAGTAAAACAATGGCCAATGCTGTGCTCATCTATAATAGGCACTCATATAAGAACAATACCGCCATATTTCTGTTGTATAATTTTGTATATGTGTGCTGTTGATGTGCCTAATTAAATAAATAAATAAATTTCATAATTGTAGGCCTACAAGAAGTACCCTATAGGTTTTGGATCCATTGCGATTATAATGAAAATCCAACAATTTTAAAGCATAAACGGCCGTAGCGTTCGATCACATTGACCTAGAAGTTTTTTTTTCACAGTTCTATGCGACCACAGACTTGAACAATTGATATAAATTTCAGCTCGATACGTCCACGCGTTTTTGATATAAAGACGGTGACACACGGACAGACGGACAACAAAGTGATCCTATAAGGGTTCCTTTTTTAAAGTTTTTTTTTAACTTGCACTGCATGTATGTATGTCAGTATGTATGGATGTATGTTTGCGTCAAATTTTCAAATTTGTCGGCTTGAATTTGACCCACTTCCCGTTATCCGAAATTTGAGCTGAAATTTTACATACGTATGTAAGTTGGATGACAATGCAATATTTTTTTGACTTGGGGCTGATCTTTCCTTTTAAGGATCGGAACCCTAAAAATAGCCTTGGCAGGATTTTTTTTGGCAACCCACTCGCGATGTATTTTCTAACATTTTTTTGGTAAAAAAAACAATTTTCATCGCAATAACAGATGGGTGAAGGACGAGCCCTCTTAGGATCTTGGACTTATTGGTGTGAGTGGGTGAGTACAACTTCCACTACAAATGAGTGCAATGAAACAGATTGCATCTGCTCGTGTGAACAGAAAATTACACACTTTGTTCTCGTATACAGCACGCGAAGGAAAACGGTGTAATTTGTACTACCTACAATCGGACGGAGCATGACGAACTTCCGGCGTGCATGCTGACTCTACTTTGCATAGGTAAAACGCTATTTAGTTGGTTGAAAACTGGCAGTCGTAAAATGAGACTACACTGGTGGACATTAGCCCTGTAGAGGTGCAAAAATGAAATCGCCTGTCTATTCACTCTGTGCTTGCAACTAGGCCTAAAAATAATAAAATATTTGCCAGGCCACACATAATCCACCAAGTCAAGTATTTTTTTCTATTGACCATAAAATCTTACAGATTGCTTAATCAACTTCAATAAATAAAATTAATATTTTTGTACATACTACCGCCCGTTCGGAAGTTGTGGGCTTAGGGTTGGAGCAAATAGTACCTTTCTTTGAAAAGACTTTAAAATCTCCAGCGCCACAGCCAGCGAGAACAAATACCTGCCATTTCGTGCCAGTATACCTAAAGCAGAGACTATATATCCAATTGACTGCGCCTGCGGGGAAATGCGGCTCGCCAAATGTTTGTTGTATTCAACAAACGTTCGCATACGCAACCTGTGTACGATGACGGGCCGCGAGACAGTTTCGCAGCGGCTGACCAATCACAGCTCTCTTACCTCGTCCCCCGCCGCCCGTAAATTGGTGAGTTGTCTTTCAAAGGAAAATGTATCTATGCGCTCTCCACTAGACAAGTGCTCCCTGACCTAAAGGTAAACTGAAGTAATTTGATATCGCCAAGTAGAACTTACGTCTCGAGGGCGAAATTTCTCGGTAAGCCGAAACTTCTTGCTGTCTTGGGACAGGGCAAGTGGGTAAGTAAATAAATAAATAAATTACGCGTCGACATTTCGCCAAACTTTGTCGGTGGCAATTCTAATAAGCGGCGATTTTTATATTCTCCGAGCAGCAGGTAGCTCTGGCTAGGCTGGCAACCTTTATTTGACATTTCATGTATGTACCTGAGAGATTACATTTTTGGCATACATTTTTTATACCGAGATTCTCACCGTGTGCAAGCTTAGACTTGACATTGGCAGAATTGTCGTCAACGGCATAGTTGCCACATCCAAGAATTGATTGATTGATTGATATTTGTGATGAAACTGATGAATGATGATGAATGACCATGGTACCCCAGTCGGCAGAGTTGTCAGTCCATACAAAAAAAACGAATTCAACGAAACTTACGTAGGTACTTCGTAGGTATGTTGTTTGTGGGCTATTCATATTCAGTAGTGTCTATTCAGTCTGTTTTCTCTCAAGTAATTTTATCACCCGTTTTTCGTTCGGGCTCTGACAAATGGCTTTGTGGTTTGGCATCACCGGCGTATCGGCAGCTCGGGCGGTGGCTGGCGGGGTTTGGCATCACCGGCGTATCGGCAGCTCGGGCGGTGGCTGGCGGGGTTTGGCATCACCGGCGTATCGGCAGCTCGGGCGGTGTCTGGCGGGGTTTGGCATCACCGGCGTATCGGCAGCTCGGGCGGTGGCTGGCGGGGTTTGGCATCACCGGCGTATCGGGAGCTCGGGCGGTGGCTGGCGGGGTTTGGCATCACCGGCGTATCGGGAGCTCGGGCGGTGGCTGGCGGGGTTTGGCATCACCGGCGTATCGGGAGCTTGGGCGGTGGCTGGCGGGGTTTGGCATCACCGGCGTATCGGCAGCTCGGGCGGTGGCTGGCGGGGTTTGGCATCACCGGCGTATCGGCAGCTCGGGCGGTGGCTGGCGGGGTTTGGCATCACCGGCGTATCGGGAGCTCGGGCGGTGGCTGGCGGGGTTTGGCATCACCGGCGTATCGGGAGCTCGGGCGGTGGCTGGCGGGGTTTGGCATCACCGGCGTATCGGGAGCTCGGGCGGTGGCTGGCGGGGTTTGGCATCACCGGCGTATCGGCAGCTCGGGCGGTGGCTGGCGGGGTTTGTCAAAGTCGTCAAATGTTTTGTCAAGCAGCCGCCATACTGAACAGCTGACATAAAAGCGCGGTTCTGCTGTCGAACCGCCAACCGCTTGCCGGTGTGACGTCACATGCTTCATAGAGTTTCCTGTATTTCGTATCCGCCCCGCAACAAGAGGAACGCCTTTCCACGGAACAAGCGCACAAACGCATTTGGTTAGTAAGTCAGTGGGTAGGTGTTTGCGCGGCATCGGCTATCCATCACTCGGGTTCAAGGCAGGCCGCGCCTCTCTCTTGGCTCTTGAGGTGTGGTTCCTTGTCGTTGGAGGAAAGACGTTGAAACATATCGCGAAGATTTACAACCAACACAATGTACTGCAGCTGTAAAATGCGGCCATATATTATCTTAGGTTCATTAAGACCACTTCCTAATTCAGTTTTGTATCGTCAGCTATTTTTGTCCCTTTCGTTCGACACACTTATTGGAATATCTCGCTGGATCACGGTAAATGATAGAAGCGGCAATAAATAATTATGGATAGAATAATAACAACGAATTCGGATAGCAGCAGCGGGGGAGACTCGAGGCGGCCAAATAGAATCACCATATCTGCAATTCTCTGCGATCTTTGAGAGTGATGAAGTGATGCCGGCGACAGGAGTCATCGTACGAGCGGTCCTGGATACGGGATCTATAGTTCAGGTGTTTCAGGAATTTGGACTGAATACGCTCAATACGCTGGATGAATGAATTGAATGAATGAATTTCTTTATTTCCAATAAAAGATTCACATTTTGGATAAGCCCTAGATCCCACACTAGGATTCCCTGTATCGTGGGGTCTAGTCTCTTCCAGACCATTTACAAATAAAGTTGTATGGAACTTAATTATATAAAAAACAACAAAACATAAGTACTAAAAAGCATTTGCTAAAAAAAATAATGATGTATGTATGTATGTAATTTAGTTCGGGGACCAAATACATGATGCGTATTCTAAAATACTCCTGACATAAGCATAATAGATCAGCTTTATGCATCCCAGGTCGCTGAAAGGTTTGCAGATACGAATGACAAAGCCAAGATTTCTAAACGCGCGGCCCAAGATGTTCTCAATGTGTATTTCGAAACGCGCGACCCAAGATGTTCTCAATGTGTATTTCGAAACGCGCGGCCCAAGATGTTCTCAATGTGTATTTCGAAACGCGCGGCCCAAAATGTTCTCAATGTGTATTTCGAAACGCGCGGCCCAAGATGTTCTCAATGTGTATTTCGAAACGCGCGGCCCAAGATGTTCTCAATGTGCATTTGAAATGTTAGTTTGCTGTCGAGTATTACATCCATAGAGCCTCGATTAATCGAGATCGTTTTCGAGAACGCAGGAAATTATTATAATTTCGGGGTAAGTTCAATAAACCATAAATTGTAATGTACTTTGATTTGAGCTATTTTAAGGATGTTAAAAAACTTTAACTAGGGAGAGCGTAACTCCTCATTAAAATCGTAGTATTTGAACAAATGTCTATTTGAGCTCGTAAATATAAAGTAAAGGGGCAATTTCTGGTTTATCTATTCGCAGCCATATAACATTGATATGGCGTTTTCTTTCATACCTTTTTGATCAGAATAATTTCCGGCCCATCGATAAATGTGTCCAATTTATATCAGGAAATAAGAAAACTGGTGGAGTTCGATAAAAATCTACTCAACGTAACTTGATTTTGTAGCGACGACGGCCGTGAGATGCGGTGTTCCGCTGCTTGACTGGTACATTGATTATGTAGGTTTTACGCATGATGTGTCGTTGTCGATTTTATAACTGCTTTATTAATCAAATAATATCTTTGAACCGATCTTTGCTCGGCGATTGCTGGTACAAACACAATAACATATTATATTTCATATTCGTCAGACTGCAATTCAATTCAATCGACTGCATCAACATCAATCAATATGCTGATCTGTTTGCAGACAGCTGCAAACGAGAAGCAAGCAAGGAGGATGAATAGCAGATTATGAATTTAGATTCGACCTTATTTGAACGAAACTTTTTTCTATGAATTCTTTTATTTATTTATCAAAGCCTACAACACAATTCAAAATAATATAAGCAGAGAACTTAGACTAGACATAGGCCACAACACCCGAGAACACTCGCCAAAAAGTGTCACGTGATATGAAGTCGCAGTGAGAAACTAAATTTTTGATTGTCATTGGAATTTATGCCTTATTTTTATTGTACTACTAAAGTGAAATTGCCAATCCTATTGAGGATGATGATGATGATCATTGAGAAAAGCATGAAAACTCGGAAATACGTTATTTTTCCGTTATGAAACCTAGTTCGATTGATTTTTTAGCCTCAAAAACCCGTCTATTGCAAATTGCATCGAAAACTACAGCGCCTTTTTCTAGAACTCAAAACATAAATCGTAACCCCGTTACATAGATACAAATATCCTCATACATATCATAAGACGGTGACCTTCGGCCAGTCTCTCAGCCTTCGATTGGGCCTCGGATCCACCAATTAGGAATTTCCTATTTACTTAGGTACAGATAATGTTTCCGAAAGCTTGGTTTGTAAGTCGGGTCAAAACACATAAACTTAAATAAACTGATAACTTCCGAAGCTCTGGAGCAATTTTGATAAAACATAACTAAGAACCATTGCAGTATAAAGTTCTTTATAAATTAACAAACTCCGCGTAAAAATTGGATCCCTTTAGCACTAGTGGGCCACAGAGAGTAAAGGCAAAACACACCTGCCGTATTCCCTTACATTAACGAAACTCTTTGATTTCATTATCCTTTTGCATATTCCCTACGCCATTATCAGGTTCCAATATCCAATACCTAGCAATAATTACATGTTTTTATCAGCATAATAAGAACACTCAGAAGTGCCTTCAACTGCGTTGATTTCGACCTTCTAGTTGAGATTCTCAAATCTCTGAACGTCTCCGCCCTTTCTGTCAGCTGGTTCGACTCTTATTTGAGAGATCGGCAACAGCGTATCAGGTCCGAGGAGTCATCAACTGAATGGTGTGACCTCTTTACAGGCGTCCCTCAAGGTGGTATTCTTTCTCCTCTTCTATTCTCAATTTTCATTAATTCCATCTCAGACGTCTTGTCTTCCTCTTATCATCTTTATGCTGATGATCTTCAGATTTATCGCCACTTCTCTCCTGATGATGTAAACTCTGCTGTGGAGACACTGAACGCTGATCTTGAGGGTGTAAGAGGCTGGGCCTCATCTTTCGGTCTGCTGGTTAACCCAAGCAAGTCCCAGGCGATGATCATAGGTACCAGACATTCTCTCAACTTGTTGCAACAACAGGCCATTCCTCCTGTCACGTTCAATGGTACCACGATCGTTTATGGTGACAAAGCCAAAAACCTGGGACTTTTCTTCGATAGCCAGCTGTCCTGGTCATTTCATGTTAATGAGGTCAGTCGACGAGTATTTGCTACCTTTCACTCTCTCAGGAGACTTCAGTACTTCTTACCTCGTCAAACCAAAATCACCCTCGCTCAGTGTCTCCTTCTACCCCTCATCGATTATGCGGACGTTTGCTGGGTCAGCGCTAACGAAGAACTACTGAATAAACTCGAACGACTTCAAAATCTCGGGATTCGGTTTATCTTCGGGTTGCGCAAATACGACCATGTATCACAGCATCGCAAAGAGTTGAAGTGGCTGCCGATCCGTCTTCGGCGGGATTCTCACATCCTATTTGTTCTCTACAATATTTTACGGAATCCACGGTATCCATCCTACCTACGCGACCGTTTTCATTTTCAATTTCTTTCTTCCAGCAGGCCTCGGAGAACTCAAGCAGTGTCCTTGCTCACAGTACCACCTCATAGCACCGCGTCCTATGAGCACGGATTTAGACTCCGTGCTATCCGCTTGTGGAACGCACTCCCCTGCACCATCAGGGATAGTCCTACTCTCAGTATTTTTAAAAGTCGTGTGAAGAAGCATTACCTGTCTTTATAGAAATATAGGTAGTATGTATGTATAGTATTTATTAGTTTATGTATATTATATAAATATATTTCATATTTATTTATATAAGTATGCACTAGTTTATGTAGTCTATTGATTTGTAAGTAATAATTATATGTATTGTACACATGGGTCTACTCCTGCTCAGCAATCCACCTGTCTCATCCCTATTTGGTTTGCTGGAAGAGATCTCTTATTAGAGATAAGCTCGCCTTTGTACACGTTTTCTATGTTTTTTACTGTCCTATGTAACTTTTTGTGTGCAATAAAGAAATTATGAATTATGAACACTCAAGTACCAGGCGAACAGAAGTGGCCAGCAGCTTCAACCCGATTTCGGTCACGCCCCGGGAGAGTGCAGCCAACATTCTGGCACGCGTAACACGCGCACCCAACTTCGCCCTGCCGCCGAAGCAAGCAATTCCAAGTATTATTCCTATCAAGCGGGTTAAGTAACACCTGTCATAAGTAACTGGATTGGTAATCGTGTCTGGTGCGGTTTAGTAGTCGTAGATGTGTCAGAGAGCTATAGTCTTTATGGCGGAGTTTGAACTCCGTGTTTCAGGTTACAGCCTGGCTGTGAGTCCGAAGTAAACGATATCACGATGGTTGATGAAGTCATAGAGTCTGAGGAATACAGCATGATCTACACGAGGCAACACATGCAGCCCAGGACAGAACAAAATGTGGATCCCTGGTCAAGCCGTACCAACAACCGTGACAGTCTCGATCCTAAACCACGAGGGATCGACTAGAAAGAAGAAAGATAAAGTCGCAGAGTGCTGATGCATCGAAGCCAGTTACCTACTGTAGGCCTACACAAAATTAATAACGCTACGAAAACGAAACGAAAAGAAAACTCAAAATGTATGCGATTTGACATTTGGTGACGCTAGCGTTAGCGTGACCAAACGTCAAATCGCATACATATTGTTAGCGTTTCGTGCGGACGATAATAGCGTTTTGCATCTTGTCTACGGGGGCAGTTAGTAGACGTATGGCAGTAGACTAAATCGTACTTACCTATATGAACACAGGTTACTGTACTGATTGAGAGAGCTGCACTGCGCCACCGATCGTACGCAAGAGACCAGTTGGCTCGAACTAGTTAATAAAACCAGAGGCCACACAGATACAAGGCTGAAAGTAGTATGTGTTTAAGGTGTAAAAAAGGTGAGGTCAAGACATGTTTATGGCGTAATCGGGTAGAACTGGCTTTTTTTTAACAGCCTCAACTTTCCCAATAAAACTCTCGGTATCGTACTGCTGAATGCACATAGGGGTTTTTACGACTACTTCTACCGTAGTGATAGTAGCCGAGGCCTACTACAGCTTTACGTGCCATCCGAAACACTAAACGTCCGATAATGTACTCAAGATAAATTAGTCAGCACGGGATTCAAACCTGAATCTCCTGTGCGAGAAACAAGCGTGCATCCCACTAGACCAGAGATATCACGGAGCTCTTGCCGAAAAGATAATACACCTTCACGTCCTGAAAACATAACTTAGAACATGATAAATAGAGTGTCATGCTTTTTCCCACAGTGGGTGGCAGAGGCACAACTGAGCCCTCCTTTAGTCAGTTATTCAATACCCTAATTCGCTTGACAGGGGGCTAGCCATCGCCGCAGTTCGAAGTTTTTTATCAAAAGATTATAATAACTTAAAAATCCGTATACATTTATCCGCACGCGCTAATGAGTCGTTTGTTTTTCGTCAGAATGTTTGCTCCACTTTGCTTGGACGTGGTCGGATAAGACGGGGGAGGCTTTTTTTACGTTTGAGGAAAATGCCCTGTAATTTTGTAAATAGAATTACGGCCCAGTCACCGTTGGAGTGGATGGAAAAGCTTGCGCTTTGTTAAGTCACGAACGGCCTCGTTAATGGGAGTAGCACGTAAAATGGCAATGAGGTAACAAGAATTTAATTCTATGCCTCTTATCTGTACCTACATTAAGTGCGACTTGCACCAGACTCTTGACGGCTGCTGAATGGAATTTAAATGCAATATAAGTGCAACAGCCATGGTGTGATGAGAACGAAACTTGGCCGTGTTTTACTTAAATGCTGTTTAAATTGTATTTAGCGGCTGTCAAAAGTCCGATGCAAGTAGTTTTTCGACCGACTTCCCAAAGGAGGAGGTTTACAATTCGTCCGGATGTTTTTTTTATGTATGTGCCCCGATAGCGCCTAGACGGATGGACCGATATGGAATTTTATTTTTTTGTTTGAAAGGGTTTACCTTCCCATTGGTCCCATTGACACCAGGTCAAGATCTGATGATGGGATCCTGGAGAAATCGAGGGAACTCTTCAAATATTATAGGCAGACCTATAGTGATTTTTGTGTTTTTAGTAATAACTCGTGCATTTACTCACGGTATGCATAATATTGTGATGCGGAACTGCTGATGAAGACCATGGCCACTACGTACAAATACAATGCAGGCAACGCATAGCCTAAACCGGTGAACCTAGAGCCATGAAGCTTTGTACAGAGGTTCCTTAGTAGCGTGGGGTAGCACTGAGGTGGGATTTGACAAAATTAAGTCCCCGAGGGGGGAGGGGAGACAAAGGCAATTCGACAAAGGAGATCATTCACGGTCCATACATTTTTGGGCCAAAAGTGAAAGTGCCAGCCAGGAAAAAAAAAGTGTAATATTCGGATAGAACACACAAATCCTAGTATTTTTTACTGTTACACTTAACCTGTTCGCTCCATGGTTTTGTTTTTATAGGCTATTGAAATTCGATAAAAGCCAATACAAAAAAATGATAGCGCGGCCATCAACCAAACCTTATTTTTCTAGTGCAAAATAGTGTAACGATTACAACTTAGTGTGACATGCTTGCTTACCTCTTCACTCAGTCAGGACTGAGTTAGAACAGCTCAAAGTTTTATTTGTTTCAATATTCTGCACTAGAAAAACAATATTTGGTTGATGGCCGCGCGTTTTTTTTTGTATTGCCTTTTATCGAATTTAATAGCCTATAAAATCAAAAACATGGAGCGAACAGGTTAAGTGCCATAGCAAAAATACTAGGATTTGTATTTTCTATCCGAATATTATACTTTTTTTTCTGGCCGGCACTTTCACTTTTGGCCCAAAATGAATGATCTCTTGTGCTATACTAGAAACGATAATTGGCTACCTCACTACCTGTTGTTGTGTTCGAGGCTCTGCTTCCCAAGCTAGAGGTCCTGGTTTCGAATCCCGGCTGGGGGAAAGAAGAAATAATCCCCCAAAGTCTTGGAGCTTTATATGTTTGTAACGTTCTGGTTCCCACGACACAAGGGGCTCAAAGGAATGTATGTGCTAGTATGTAAATGTTAATATTTATCTATGATTTTGATTTCCCCACCACAAACTGTCACAAATACATTCTTCACCTCAGACTATCACAAAGACATTCCATGTCCAATTACAAATCCGCGCCAGTGAAATTTCTCCCGTCAACTTCCACAGTACCGGGGAACAAAGGCCTTGAACGTTTGAAAGCTTCACGTAGTCGCAGTATGTACTGAATTGGTGGTATGTCAACTTCATAGTACCGATTACATTAGACCCTTCAATAGGCTTGTGGCCAAGGTAATCCAATAAATCTAGGAACAAGTCTTAAGTTGAACCATTAGGTACAAAATGCCTTGACATTCTCAGAATTGTATATTTACAGCAGATATATTTTGTAAAGTCAATTTAGTGCAAAAAAGACAGCATTTGATGGCACTTTTACATGACGTCATTCTGTGGTTATTTCATAGAGACAAAGGCATGACCACATGTATGTATGTACCTCAGAACCAAATCCTGGTAGCACTACTTATATTGCCTGCGATTTGGGAGGCGACACGAACTATGCTAACTTAACTAATTAAAATGGTGTGTTTAAAAACGGAATCTAAGGC
The DNA here is from genome assembly GCA_963457715.1 of Argyresthia albistria. Classification (NCBI taxonomy): domain Eukaryota; kingdom Metazoa; phylum Arthropoda; class Insecta; order Lepidoptera; family Argyresthiidae; genus Argyresthia; species Argyresthia albistria. The sequence continues at coordinate 945,621 of OY735261.1, read as the reverse complement.
CACCTCGCAATACTGTCGGATTTGAAGGTTGTCAGTTTAGTGCCTTTAGTTCCTCTAGATTAGTGGTTTTGACAGCTCCCAAATAGCCCCCATTGTCTCTGCATGTTCTAAATCACATCAATATCCGCGTACTCACTGAGCGAGGAAGCGCGCGAGGCAACCGCGCGAAGCAACGGCGCGAGGCAACCGCGCGACGCGGTCCGTGGCGCAGGTTGTCGGCTTTTGACGTGATAGATAACGTCTTATGAATCCATGAACACCGGCTGCCTGCTTGAAAAAGTGTCACGTCCGCCTTTCCGCCATCGACGCCGCAGTACATAGCTATTTTCGTCTTAGGCGGTAACTAAGAAGGTGGCCGAGGCGTATAGTAGTCAAGATTCAACAGCGCGGAGGATCCTGAGTTCAAAACCACCGCGGCTTACTTTTGTGTTTTTTATTTTGTTTACATTTTAGTAGTAATTATTGAGGTTGCGCAATTCCTCGAGGTTTAATTGTTAAGGCATCTCTTGTTTAGGGTGAGCCAAGAGCCCACCTTTAGTTTTATTTTTCAACCGACTTCAAAAAAGGAGGAGGTTCTCAATTCGACCCGTATGTTTTTTTTTTTTTTTTTTTTTTTTTTTTTTTTTTTTTTTTTTTTTTTTTTTTTTTTTTTTTTTTTTCTATGTTTGTTACGCGATTACTCCGCCAATTATGAACCGATTTGAACAAATCTTTTTTCGGCGTATAGGTAATACCTCAAGGGTGGTCCCATTGACACCAGGTCAGGATCTGATGATGGGATCCTGGAGAAATTGAGGGAACTCTTCAAATATTATAGGCAGACCTATAGTGATTTTTGTGTTTTTCATAATAACTCGTGCAAATGCACATGGTAAGCATAATATTGTGATGCGGAACTGCTGATGAAGACCACATATGGCCACCAGATCTGCTCAATACTAGGTACAAATACAATGCGTGGCTGACGGGCAGGCAACGCATAGCCTAAACCGGTGGACCTAGAGCCATGAAACTTTGTACAGAGGTTCCTTAGTAGCGTGGGGTAGCACTGAGATGGGATTTGACAAAATTAATTCCCCAAGGGTGGGGGGATAAGGGGTTACAGTTTGTATTAAACTCAATCTAATCAAATAGGGTTTGTGGAAGTCGGTTTTTTCTAAAGTTTACTTTTTGTTTCAATTATTTAAGATTTAGACTGTAATTACATTAGACTACGTACCTACGTTGTTGAATGTCAACAAAGATTATTTTAGCATACGGCTGTTTAGTTGGTATTTACTTGTATGACGATTAACCAACAGAGCTTTTTTACCGCTGACATACTTATCGCCTCTCACTACTACGCCCTTGTGTCCGTAAGCTCCTCGCAGTGTTGTTTTCTGGATTTATTATGCAGAGTTGACAGCGGACGCGCGGGGAGCTTTTAAATAGGTAGTGACGTAGAGCTTCCTTCGGGAGTACGAACGCGAAATAAAAATAGACGCAAAAGACAGTTCAGCTTAGCTCAATTTTTTTATTGACCATAAAATAATATAGATTGCTTAGTCAACGTCAATATAATAGATTTTTTTTTTCATACTACCGCCCGTTCGGAGGTCAGACAACATATACAAAGAGTTGTGTGATCTCAATTCAAAACAAAAAGGGAATGATGAAAAGAAAAGCTTAGGTGTAGGTCGAGGTAACAATTTAATCACTGTTGTATGCCAATCAGGTGCTGCTACTTTGTAATTAACGGGAGTCATCTTTTACTGAAGACCAGGAAAATAAAATAATATTTGCTAGCTAATGGCGTCAATTAGACTTCATTTAGCCCCGGAAAAAATAAGAGGAGTATTAATAGTCTTGTCTGTATGTATTTCGGGCAATAGGGCAGATTTTAAGACAATCTGTAAACGATAGAAGAATCCTCCAAAAATAGTTCTTAGCCCTCCCCGACACAATTAATAAAACCTAAGTATTTCATTGATTGTGTCGGGGCTGTTGTTATTTCATCATCATCATCATCCTCAACCCACATCGACCCACTGCTGGGCATAGGCCTCTTCTCTATAGCGCCAATCTTCCCGGTCCTGTGCCAGTCGCACCCAGTGGGATCCCGACGACTTGTTATTTGCGACACATAAAAATACTATACCAAACCATAATTCTGTTTGTCGTATCACTCTGCACATCTTCCTTATCAAAATTCAGCAAACGCGCGCGGGTTTTTGACAGCTTCCAAAATTAGACTCTACTACGTGCCTAGGTTCACGGATAGGAGGAAGAGATATTTGTGTTTGTGACAACCACTAGCGATGGGCCCAGAGATTTACTTATATTTAATGGCATAGTATGAAATCCTGGCATTCCTGGAGCCGGAACTTTTCAATTAATCACTATTATTATTATCCTACTACGAGTCTACTATGTCCCATTGCCGGGTAAAGGCCTCATTCAAAAACGATACCTCAAATTATTATTAAACACGTTGCCTTGGAAATGTATACATAGAATGCCAAGGTGAACCAAGGCCAGTCAATGTACGAAATTAAGAATAACTGTTAATGTTGTTTGATTTCACAAACAACACTCCATTTAGCACAGGCCTTTACCCAGATACGAGTAAGATTTAGCCATACTCCCCCAAGCTGGCTCAGTGCGACTACACATACCAAGCAGTAAGTAGCGATAGGTAGTCTAACAAGTACAGTTCGGGGCCTTTGTTTAGGCACGTCGGGACGGGAACTGAGGTGCCACGAGTATGATACTCGGAGTTTCACTTAGCGAGAGAGAGAGAGAGAGAGAGAGAGCGAGACGAGACCCGACGTGCCAAAACAAACGCCCCGTACTGTACATTGGTTTGTTTCGCATTTCCATTCCCCATTATCACCCAGCTGTTAGTTGCCAACAAATCCCTTGCCCTTTCCCGCAACTCGTGTCAAGTTCTCTTCAGCCCTCCGGCGAAACCTTCGAAGGGTTCTTGTCAATGTGATGACCAGTCGCATTATCACGTCACTTCAGAAGGGCGGAGATAGGATCGAGAGGATTTCCGGAAGAACTGTTATGAAACCATTTTGGTCTAATTACAAGATTCGTAGTAAATTGTAAATTAAGGGGCTTAATCGGGCGTATATAAGCTCAAAAGCCCATATTTGAAAAAAACATGTTATTTGGTTTCCATGGTGACATCATACTTTTTATGTAGAATCACGTAGAACCTTATTATAATTACACCATTTACGCGGTAACAATTTCCAAGTGTTGTCGGAACCCTTGTTGCGCGAGTCCTACTCGCACTTGACCGTTTATTTACATTAAGATATGCCTATCTCAGTTTAAAATAGCAACCAATTTACACAAAACAGGTAAAAAAGATAGTGTAACAATAGATTGTATACCAAAATACAAGTTATTTTAAACAGTTTGCTAATTTCGTCTGCCATATTGTTACGGCTGCTTTGTATTTTCAACAAAATAGTTTCTAACAAACAAACGCAAGCAACCTGTGACACTCGCTTTGTGTAAACAGTATCGATAGGCTGCCAATAGTGTATATTTTAACTACCCAAAACTTTTGTAGATAATTACTTAACAAACTGCAGATAAATAATGCCACCTGAATCAACTGTATAAAATAAATGGTGCGATATCTCTGAAATTTCAATTCTTGGGATAATGTCCAATAAAGTTGCTTAGTTCTTCATTCTGTAGCAAATTAACTATTGAGCTCTGTAGATATGTTCTGAGTTCTCCAAGAAACAATATCTAAGAAAATGAAAACGATAAGAAATAATACTTAATAGTTTTATGCGAATCCCTGTTTATATTTTTGTCTTCCAGTTCTGAGTTCTATAAGAAACAATTTCCTAGAAAAAGAAAACGATAATAAATAATACTTAATAGTTTTTTGCGAATCACTGTTTATATTTGGTCTTCCAGGCCTCAAATTTCGGTTTGTAGCTAAGAACAAAAGTCAGATCCGACCCGATTTCTCTTCATGAAAATTCCATATTGACATGACATCTTCACTTTCGTTTACAAAATGGGTGTAGTATATCTTATTGAGTAAATTATTCAGTAAGCATGAACTTCTAGCAGCAAATATAGTAATCTTTACAACATTTTATAGCGACACTACTACAACCTACACACGCATACTGAAATAAGGGCCAAAATCCCCTGACATATTAAACAGAGTTGCGAGGGCTCGCCTAGTTGAAGTCAACAGTACATGCTTCAGTTTCGGGCGCAATTTCGTATAATCTACTGCTGTAATCCTCGTAATCTGTTCTTTCAGCAACTAAAGCCTGGATGCACAACCAACAACTCAGCCTAACGGACTCTCAAAGTCGTGCTGTCTCTCGTTCGGAAAACGACAGCGACAATATGACTTTTATGCGGCCCTTTATTTGAGGCGTTTATAACACTGTACAGATGTTCAGGACGTTGTGAGTGACGACGGAGATGAAAATATAAACATTATCTAGAATGGAGAGTAGGACCTTTAATTCGGTAGGTATTTGACAAGGTAGACAAATAAATCTAGGTACCACACACAACTGCATGCGTCGCGCGCGCGCTTTTTAAGTTCAGTCACTTATCTATTTTGTTTTTGTCCACTACACTACACAGACCGCCAAATACACAGACAAACACACAGCCTCTCACCCACACACACACACACTCGCTCACAACACAATACAACTACTTACCACATCCACACAAAATCACTGTTTTTTGATACATTTCTTGTTGTTGTTGCTCTTTTAGCTCAACTAGGTAAATAACCGTCACCTAATTATTGTAAAATGTGTACATAGTTAAATCCGTAATTGGCCTTATTTTAAGTTTATGTTTCCGACTAGCTGTAAGAATGGCTGTGTGATTTTTGTTCATTAATAAAAAAATAAAAAAAATATGCCTATACGCATGCATGCATACATGCAAAGATAATATAAATACTACCTACATTTATGAAGTTAAAGCATTCTTTACAAAATGGCATGACAACAGACTTGTATGACAAACACTTTGAACTGTGAACTTTGTATGCCTTTTCAGTAGTTGTATTTTGTAAACTCAATTTTGTCGTTACAGTCATTCCGAGGATAATATAAGCTCGCGTTAGAAATAGTCGTACATCGAACGTATCGAAGGTTTATAAGTTTCCGTCAAGTTAGGTCAAAACTCATATCTACAAAATCTAGGCTAAATCTAGCGCGAAATGTAACGTGCTTCAACTGTGATATCAATCAACGCAGGAAATGTGTTTACCTCGGAAACTAATTATAATATGCAGGCAAGAAAGTATTTAAGAGATTACGTGAGTGCCCCCCACATGTTATTATTACTTAACCGAGATCTGGATTACCTAGGACTTTCTTATTTTGTAGCCGTGGGGTGCCAAAGGAGCCCTTTTTGCTTCAGTGTCCGTCCATCCGTCTATCTGCCAGCGGGGTGTATCGCATGAACCGTACTACTTAAATATGTATTTTATGTGGTCGTAACGACGCACGAGCGTTTTCAGGGATCTCCGGGCAAAAATGTTTTTGTACATTTTCTTTAAGAAGAAGACTATACGTGTGTGTGTGTCAGACTCGCACTTTAACGATTATATTTCTACAAATAGTTTCGGTCCAACGAAGTTGGGTCATATTGGCCTGTATATATCTTATTTATCTTAGCTGGAACGTCAATTGCTCTGTAAGTGATGTGTTTATTGCGCGCTGGACTGCAACATGAACAGTAATGAACACCCTAATTAAGTGAAATGAACGCAATTTTGGAATTTATTTAAATTAGTTAAAACGCATTACGCCTTTTCTCATATGGGGTGGCAGAGGCACAATTGTACCTTCTTTTAGCCAGTTTATGGCGATTCTATACAGACATAGAAAGGCGAGCTTCCCTTCCACTACCGTAAAGACACCCGCAGTACGATGGACGACCTAACAAAATATACCGTTGACTCGCGTAAAGACACCCTCCATGCAGTGAGCTCAGCTCCCGTCCGGTTTCGGCAAAATCGTCTTGAGTGAATCTCAATGTAGTTTTTTTTGTACTGGCAACACTGCCGATAATAGCCAATGATACTAGCTTCCGGTTGATATCTCACATCTGGATTGGTTGAGAGATCAGTTGTTAGGGAAAAAAAAACGCGCGCGCTCGCGCACTCGCGCGTAATTTCCGCCATTTTCGAGATTTGCAACGTAGTATTTCCACATTGTTTATAAAATTTTGGGACGCGACGGGCTTTACCAATTATTTTATTGATTAACTTATTATACAAGCTTTTAGTTTAGTTAATCAGTTAGTTATTACCCTACAAAATACGAGCTACTTGTTGACATAATCGAGCTTGGCTCATAAAAAATTGCATATTTTCCAACTTATTAATATGGCGTCGCGTGCATCTAGGGTCAGCTGATACTTAATTGATACGTGATGAAGATTTAACAACTCTCTATGTTGTTTAAATAGCAAGTCAATATTTTTTACATCCTCTGGACTAAAATAAACACACGCCTCAGACAGGGAGGAATGTGTTAAGTTTTATTACATTTAGGAAGACCGATACGAAGTTATTTAGGAAGATAATGGAACGGGGGATGGGCTTAGTATTAAAAAAAGTACATACTGTTATAGTTAAGAGCCAAACCAACCTGCCGACAAACTGCCTAGCAGTTTGGCAGACTTAAATTACTTAATTAAGTGCTTTTTTTCATGAATAAACGTTATAAATAAATAAATAATACGTTTTGTGCCGGGCGATCAACTGATTTGTATGAAGAAATGAAAAAAAAGTTGCTCTGATCAAATTGGTTTCGTAGTGAAAGTTGTTCAGAATTATATCCCTTACAACCCCCTAAAATATGACTAAACCTTTCTGATACACCTGTAACAGAATCTGCTGGCTGACATCTGATGTCGCCATCCCTTTTTCACGGTATCTACAACACGAAAAAACCGCCAAGCGCCGCCCGTACGAGTGGAATATTGAATAAAAACTTCCACAACTTGCAAAACAATTTTGTGGAGTGAACACGAAGCACGATCGATCATTATTTTAAAGCAATTCTTCACTTGACTCGATGCTAAGCAAGCTTCATCAATCATCTGTCGACTGTTGACGCTCGTTCCGGGTGATATTCAAGAAATATATGAGTCTAAGTCGAGAAGGGAGGTGGTAACTGTTTTGCTTTATAGTCGCTTTGATGCTTAGGTTCTTTTTCAAGCAGTGATGAAAAAAACTTCTTATGGTTGTCCGCCAACCATAAGAAGTTTCTGTGTCTGTTTACCTGAGAGACTATATATCCAATTGACTGCGCCTGCGGGGGAATGCGGCTCGCCAAACATTAGTTATATCCTAAAGCAATTATTAGAATTTAGTCTATGATTGTATGCAACGTATGCAACCTATATACGATGATGGTCCGCCATTGTTTTAGTGACAGTTTTGAGCTGCCTCCACAGCAGCTTACCAATCACAGCTTTCTAAGTTACCTCGTCCCCCGCCGTAAATTGGTGAGTTGTGTTTCAAAGGAAAATGTACTCTGCGCTCTCCACTGGATAGGTGTTCCCTAATATACCTAGTCCTCTCTGTTCTTCGCCAAGCGCATCAGTGATTCTCCGCCACTCCAGTCGTTTCCCTGGGTTTTAGTGTCCAAATAATCTTATACAGTCTCATTCGTTACCCGGCAAAACTGTAAAGTCACCATAACGTTTTAGCACTGCAATTCGTTTTGAACCCGGTAATAATACAAATAAAATTTTTCTCGCGACTATTCGGTTTATAATGCCGCCATCAGCTAAGAAATAAAATATTTTATAAACCTAACACTGACATAGCGCAGTAAACAAAGCTGTAACCATAAATGTTGTCATAAAGTCAGAGAATTAAATCATTTTCATGAATAAAGAAATATTTCTGGCACATGTTCACATTGGTAAATGTATCCAAGCATTGGTGTATGTAAAAAAAAAACCTGCTGGACAGGGCTGACAGCATCGCCCACACTACCATGTGGAGTCGGCTCTCTGACGGTGTTACGGCGCCGACACCCAGCATTAACTGTAAAGTAAATGCCCATTGGTGTCCCCACCAGGGAGCACTTATCCAGTGGAGAGCGCATAGATAAATTTTCCTTTGAAACACAACTCACCAATTTACGGGCGGCGGGTGACGAGGTAAGAGAGCTGTGATTGGTCAGCCGCTGCGAAACTGTCCGGCGGCCCGTCATCGTACATAGGTTGCGTATGCGAACGTTTGTTGAATACAACAAACGTTAGGCGAGGCGCATTCCCCCGTAGGCGCAGTCAATTGGATATGTAAATTGGTCGCCTGCGTCTAAAAGTATACGGGCAGGCCTTCAAGCAACACAGTATAACACGGTTTTCCGTATAGGAAAGGCCGCGTTCCTCCAAGGGGCAGGTCATATGTACATACGAGTGAATCCCGCTTATATACTGCTTGTATACTTATAGGCGCACAGGCGACCGTACGTGCGTACAAATAGCGTCCTACCTTTTTGGGGTATGAATCTACTAAACTTTTAAAGCTTGTGAGGGGAAGTTAAAAACCTGGGTCCCGATTCTGCTAGTACAATAACCTCAGTGACAAAGACTAAGGCCGGGACTCCACCAAAGCGGAGATGTACGGAGATGTGGAATATTTGTATGGCGCGATGGAAGCGGAGATGTGAGCTGTTTCCATCTCGCATACAAATATTCCACATCTCCGCTTTGGTGGAGTCCCGGCCTAAAATGGCGACGACGACGCCGCCGAGCCTTTAAACGAGGAATATTTGTATGTAACAATATTTATGTTTTGAGTTCTAGAAAAAAGCGCTGTAGTTTTCGATGAAATTTGCAATGTAGCGGTTTTTGGGGGTAAAAAATCGATCGAGCTAGGTCTTATGACTGAAAAATCGCGTTATTTCCGAGTTTTCATGCTTTTCTCATACCCGTGCAATAGTATTGACAATTTCACTTCAGTACAATGAAAATCTATATATATAAAAATGAATTGCTGTTCGTTAGTCTCACTAAAACTCGAGAACGGTTGAACGGATTTATCTTATCTTAGTCTTGAAATGTTCGTGGAGGTCTAGGGAAGGTTTAAAAGGCGAGAAAAAATCGAATAATTTCCGGGAAAACCCTAAAAACAGCCCTTTTCTATTTCCCATACAAACGTTTTCTAGAGTCAATCGTTTTCTAGAGTCAATTTGAACTTTATTGCTATTCAATAAAGTCTTTTATTTATCGATTGAGGCAGTACGAAGTCTGCCGGGTCAGCCAGTAAAGCATAAATTCCTATGACAATCAAAAAGTAACTCATTGCGACCTCAGATTACGTTGACACTTTTTGGCGCGTCTTCGGAAAATTCGTTGAAAATTCACACAGAAAGGTTTCGTTCAAATAAGGTCGTCATTCATAATCTGTTATTTAACCTTCTTGCTTGCTATTAAGCAAACAGGCACTTTTTTTCCTCGTGAGTGTTAGGCACAGAATTTCTTGAATTTGTATCTCATAATTTCATAATTTCTTTATTGCACACAATTAGTTGAAATAAAACAAAAGTAAATAAAAATAGTGTACAAAGGCGAGCTTATCTCTAAAAAGAGATCTCTTCCAGCAAGTTCTGATGAGAGAGGTTAATAATTTTCTCGTTCGCAGCTGTTCCAAAACAGAGCAGCAGCAGCATATTAATCGATGTTGATGCAGTCTGATGACATGTATAAGTATAATGTTTGTACCACCAACCATTGGAAAATTCTTTTATAAGCAAATAATTGTAGAATTTGGTAATTGTTAATCTAACACGATTGGTGAGCTACACTTCGTTTTATAGAACCGTTCTTTCCTCCACGGAATAGGCTTGTGGCCAAGGTAATCCAATAAATCTAGGAAGCATTATGTACAAAATGGCTTGACATTCTCAGAATTGTATATTTCCAGCAGATTTATTTTATAAAGACAATTTTGTGCAAACAAAGACAGCATTTGATGGCACTTTTACATGACGTCATTCTGTTGTTATTTCATAGAACTCAGGAACAAAAGTTCCGTTTTGACAGTTCTTAAAAAGTATCTATTTTGACTTGACAGGCCACAAGCCTATTGTCATCCTCAATTGTAAAACACCTGCTTAATCCTCCTATTATTAGCGCTTAATGATCGATTGACCGACGGAAAAATTAGGCCAAAATAACCAAGAAACAATAGAACCCTCTAATTAGTTAATTGTTCACGAATAGACAGACATCCGACCTGAGGTAAGAACGGCGGTAAACTAGGTCAGTGGGTCCTACCTGTATGTATAGGTACTTTACCATATTGATTAGTGTATGGACCTGGCAAGATATAGAGGCAGTGTTAAGGAAAAAAATAAACGGTCAAGTGCGCGTAGGACTCGCGCACCAAGGGTTCTGATCACACTTGGAGAGCATAATAAGCAGAAAACCTCCAAACCATCATACATCAACTTGCGAAGACAGTGGGCTTTGAACTCCTAGACAATGAAGTCCATCAATGTGCTAGGACAACCAAAGTGAAAACAGACAGTACTCGTCCACGGCCAATTGTTGTTCAACTCAAGACATCGCAGCAGCGGGACTCGCTCCTGGAGGCAGTCAAGTCATTTAATAGGTCCAATGCAACAAATAAACTGTCTTCCAACCACCTGGGCATGGGTGGAGAGAAGAGGGAAGTCTATGTGGCAGAACATCTCACCCCCCATAACCGAGAACTTCATTATCTTGCTAGACAGGCGGCGAAGGACATTAGATTTGTCTGGATCAAGTCTGGACGAGTTTTCATGCGTAAATCCGAAAAATCAAAGACATTCTGTATCAAGGATATTGACTTTCTTAAATCTTTGTTCTAGGCCATAGTATTTAATCATCTACTAAGAATATATACAAGGTACTTTTTTACAGGCGGCTCGATAAATATTGATTTAGCCGATGATATAGATAATACCGGTGTCATACAATGTCTAAAAGCGAATGATCCCTCATCATGCAGACAACTACTAAAATTAAACAATAATCATGTTCCTTTTTGTATCGTTACAGTTAACATAAGAAGTGTAAACCACAATTTTGATAGGTTTTTAGTGTTTCTATCGAGGTTAGACGTCAATGTTGATATAATTGTTTTAACGGAATGCTGGACTGATGGCTCATCCTGTTTTCCCGCTGTTAATGGTTTTATAGCCCACTATACCAAAAATAGCTTTAACCAGAATGATGGTGTTATTGTGTATATTAAAGAAAACATAACAAATGTCCAGGTAACAGAGCCTAATATTGTAAATGGCAACTGCCTACACATAACAGTAAGTAATAATTGTTCCATTATCTGTACTTACCGGCCACCTTGCTTTTCTAATCCTGCTGATTATATAGACTCATTGGGCACATTGCTAGATTCCATAAATACGCCACATATTGTTCTGACTGGAGATATGAACCTAGACATAATGCCTAACAATATCTGTGGCTATGCTGCTGACTACACTCACCTACTAGCTTCATATGGTCTTCTGCAGGGTATTAACATACCTACAAGGTTAAATGCATGTCTCGATCATTTTATGATTAAGACATGCTATCGATCACAAACTGTAGTATTTGAACAGTTTACTGACCACTGCCCTATAATGCTACTTTTACACACAAATAGTAACTATACTAATAACAAGGTTACCTACAGTAGGGTGACAATAAATATGGATCTAATAGGCGCTACAGTAAAAAATGAAAGTTGGGAGGACCTATATCAGACTGGTAGTGTTGATGAGGCAGCTAATATATTGGTGTGTAGACTACAGGAAACCATACAAAAAAACACTACAACTAAAAAGTTATCCAATAGGAAAAAGCCTCTAAAGCCTTGGATTACTGTAGGAGTAGTAAGATCGATACGATTAAGAGATAAACTGCACAAAAAATCACAATTACATAAGAGTGATGACGAAATAAGAAAACGATACACTACCTACCGCAACACCTGCAATAAAGTCATAAAAACTCTAAAAAGAATGTACTATAGTAAAGAACTTAAAAACAGTTTAGGTAATAGTAGGGAGACATGGAAAATAATAAAAGATATCTGCCATTTCACTAGTAAAAAAATTGTACCAACTGAACTACTGACTATAAAAGATTCTCCTATGGAGTCACTTAATACAGTGAACCGCTACTTTACATCAATAGGTAGCGAACTAGCTAACTCTATACTGCATAAACTTAATCTAACAGATACTGAACTAGCAAACAGATCATCTACCTCACAGGGACCGGCTACGTCCATGATGCTCACGCCGACGGACCCCACAGAAATTAGACGAATAATATCCGGACTTAAAACCAATAGTTCACCAGGATGGGATCAAATCCCGACAAAAATCTTTAAATACTTCAGCGACGCCTTGTCCCATCCGATATCATACATATGTAACCTTAGCTTTCCTTAAGAAAGCTGTTGTTACTCCCATTCATAAGGCCGGTGACAAATCTTTACCCAGTAATTATAGGCCAATATCTGTTCTGAACATATTATCAAAAATTGTAGAAAAGATAACTAACAAAAGATTGACTAACTATCTAGAGAGTAATAAACTTCTTTCAAATAACCAATACGGCTTTAGGCGGAGCCGCTCAACAGAAGATGCGGTCGTAAAGGTCACATCTAATATAACTAAGTACCTTGATCAAGGCGAACGGTGTATAGGACTTTTCCTCGACTTACAAAAAGCATTTGATACCGTATCAATCCCCATTTTGCTAACACGCCTAAACAATTTAGGAGTAAGAGGAGCTGCAGCCACTTGGTTCCAAAGCTACCTGACTAACAGAACTCAGTGTGTCCTCGTGGATGGTCAAAAAAGTTCTGACGAATTCTGCTCCTATGGCGTCCCCCAGGGTAGCACGTTAGGTCCTACACTATTTCTGGTGTACATAAACCAGCTCTGTGACATGACCGTGCACAATGCCGATGTAACAATGTTTGCCGACGATACGGTTCTACTATTCCACGATATTTCTTGGGAAGCTGTTAGACTGGCCGCTGAAAATGGAATGAAACAAGTATCGTCTTGGCTGGAAGATAGTCTCCTGTCACTGAACACCAGTAAAACAAAATATATTTGCTTCAGTAAAACTAAAGCTACTAGCCCTACCGACCTTAACTTAATACTACACACTTATCCATGTAACAGATCCATTAGTATTGATTACAACTGCAATTGTAAAATACTAAGTAGGGTCAACGTCATCAGATACCTAGGTCTACAGATAGATGAAAATCTAAAGTGGAAGCACCACATTTCACTGTTGGCAGGAAGAATAAGAAAGTTCATATTTGTTTTCCGCACACTGCGCCATGTTGCAGATACACAGCTTGTACTACAAACCTTCAATGCCCTATGCCAATGTATATTAAGGTATGGGATTATCTCTTGGGGTGGGGCTTGCAAAACACACATGCTGGAGCTTGAACGAGCACACCGAGCTGTTCTAAAAGTGATGTTCTTTCTGCCCCGCAGATACGAAACTAGTGTAGTCTATAAAGTAGCATCTATACTCAGTGTCAGAAAATTGTTTGTATACCAATGTCTCAGAAGATATCATCAACTCGTGGTCCCCCTACTAGTCATTCAGCAAGTCCACACTGCAGCGTTTCTGGGCTTTCAGCTGGATCAGGCGTTAACCTGGGACGCGCACATAGATAAGCTATGCAGCAGACTGGCGAGCGCATGTTTCGCCCTAAGTCGGCTCTCATCAACACTTCCTGCAGAGTCGATGCGGACGTGTTACTTCGCGTCGGTGCACTCGCTGCTGCAGTACGGCGTGGAGCTGTGGGGGCGCGCGGCGCAGTGGCACCGCGTGTTCGTGCTGCAGAAGCGCACCGTGCGGATACTGGCGCGGGTACCGACTGACGAGTCCGCCAGACCATATTTTAAACAACTCAAGATTCTCACACTGCCTAGCCTACTCATTTTCCAAGTGGCCACGTATGTGCGAGAGAATATTCACCTATACAAACGACTTGGAGAAAGGCATAGGTACGAGACGCGCAACTCCAACAAAATGGCTACAATCGCGCACAAACTACAAAAAACGGGCAAAACAATCCACACTATGGGTCCGGTAGTGTACAACAAGCTACCTGGGACTATCACTGATGCGCCGAGTGTGTCCATCTTTAAATCTAAATTAAGAACATGGCTTATTGAGAAGTCCCTGTACAGCTATGATGAGTTTTTAGCATTAGGCATGTAACTAGTTAACTAGTCACATAATTTGACATTATTATTTAGAATTTTATTACTTTGACATTATTATTTACGATTTGATAACCTATTTTTTATTTCTGTCTTTTTTAACTTATCAAATTTACTGTGTGTAAATTAGTTTAATGTTATTATTATTTTAATTATTTTTTCAATTATTATTATTAATGATCCATGACGTGTAATTAATATTATCAATAAATGATGTCTATGTCTATGTCTATGTCTATTAAAAACGATAGAACAAAGAAAATCCCACTGCCTCATGTTAGAAGTGAATTTGCACAAAGACAATATTCTTATATTTCGGTTCGTATTTACAACTTGTTACAAAAACAGACTATAAATTTAAACATTAGTACCCTAAGAAACTATGAATTTAAAAAGCTACTGATAGTATGGCTAAATAGTTTAGACTATACAACATAAGAGAATATTCTGTAATCTATTGATTATAGAATACTCTCTAGTGTGAGTAATAGTTATTTAGTTATTTCTGTTTCTAAATTATGCCTCAACTTTGCCTTTGTACAATGTTCCTACATAGCTATAAGCAATAAACTATGTTCCGTATGGCCTCTAGCTCCTGACACACAGGTCGCCCTAGTTTGGGAGTTAGAGCCATAATTATAATTAGGAAATAAGATACAATACAATAAATATATTTCATTTCATTTCATTTCATTTCATTTCATAATATGAGTAATTAATTAGGTTTCCAAATAAAAACCTGTAGTAAACCTATTCTTCCATGTAAACCAAATTAAATATTTTTGTAGAAAGACAGAAATTTGCAGTTTTCAGATTTTTCCCTTTACTTGTACTGCTTTGCTTTGTGCCTTTCATGATTGTAGGCCTACGGGAAGCACCCTATAGGTTTTGGGTTCATTGCGATTACTATGAAAATCCAAGAATTTTACAGCTACGATTGTAGCGTTCGATTGCGTTGATCTAGAAGGTTGATTTTTTCACAACTATATGCGACCACAGACACAATTGATATAACAGCTTGATACGTCCACGCGTTCTTGATTTAAAAGGTCTTGACATACAGACAGATCGACAGACGGACGGACGGACAACAAAGTGATCCTATAAGGGTTCCTTTTTTCTTTTAATGATCGGAACCCTAAAAACGGTCAAATTTTCTAGTGCGTCCCTTTACAGTCGAGAGAAAAGACTTAAATCATCCCCACTGAGACAATCATATGGGTATCAGAATAAATAAAAATCGGTTAAGTGCGGGTCGGTATCGCACACGAAGGGTACCGTACCATCGTACAACAAATCAAAAGCACTCAAAACAATAAAAAAAAAAACAAAACGAAAATTTAAAAAGTTTATGCCTTCACGAGATTTGAACCGACGACCTCCGGATTGAGAGTCTGTAGACTCATACCGGCTGAGCTACCACAACCATGTGGGTTGACGCGAAATATGCTATCATATTTAAATGTGTAGTATATGTGTCTATGACATGGTTGCTATGACAATAAATAAACAGTTTCAGTCAAGATCTCCATTTTGAAATGCGTAAGTGTATCTAAACACGTCTCTTGTATCGGGGCCCCCTTTAATTTGCAATATCTCTCGTATTTCAGTATTTGTGGTTGGTGCGGCAACAGATATACACATTCTGTGAAAATTTCAGCTTTCTAGCTATTACGGTTCGTGCAGACGGACCCGGTGACAGACAGGACGGACGGACGGACGGACGGACAGACGGACAGCGAAGTCTCAGTAATAGGGTCCCGTTTGGCACCCTTCGGGTACGGTACCCTAAAAAGTAGCTGTTATACGTCCAAAACATTACAGTGCTGTTTTGAACACTCTTTAGAGTTACTAACGATATGTATCGAAGTCATCTGTAGCATTTACAAAAGTAGCTTCTATGGTTAAGATGTTATTAGAGTTAAACGAAAACACTCACGATTAGGTATACATATACAGAAGTCACGACATCAAACCTCTTCCGTACGGCTCAATCTGTGAGAGTGTCTTTGCCCTTCTTCCCTTGCAGAAGAGATAAAAATAAGTCAAGAGCGAGTCTAACTCTCACACGAAGGATTCCGCACCATCGTACATGAAAAAGTGCAAAAACACGTTTATTGTATGACGACAGCCTAATTTTTCAAAAAATTCGCCTGTAGTTGATTTTAATATAAATAATTATTTATTGCTCAGCAACAAATATACACATTCTGCTTACTGAAATTGACTGAAATTGTGTTTTTATTGTAGAACCTTGCCTTTCCTTCTCGTCTCTTCCTATTGCCGGGGATCCCCCGAGTAACTCTTCGCGACCCCCCTGGGGACAGATTGAAAAACACTGATCTACATAAAAAAAAAAAAATACGCGTGTAGCACCGTACACGTGTTAGAAGTAAAACTTCTGTAGCTAGATCATTAAGTGGTACCTATAGATACTATACACCTATACCTACCTATACTAAAAGAGATTTAAATTTCCAATTTTGAGATCCAATCTCTGCTTCAAGTTACTTTTATGTTTCAGACGTCCGATTATTTGAAATTATTTTATACTTGTACTTACTTTTAATACGTCATGTCATTTATTTCCCACCATTCCTTATCTACAATTTGTCGCGCTCGTGGTGATATACTTAACTCATTCAATAGTGTCACTACTATTTGCATCTCGCTCAGATTATATACCATCTGACGTCACGTCTTTAAGCCGTCTCCCTCAAATGTATGCATTGCTTTGCTTGTCTCTGTGCCCAGTCCCTTTATTTAATTGATCGAGTACGTATTTTCAACTATTCCAAGTTAATGTGTACCTGCGGGGCTACCATAAGGCTTGCCACTCACCTCAGTCGCGCAGATAAATGACAAAGAAGATGGCTAAATCAATATATGGACGACTGCCCCAGACATGTACAAAGACTTCTCAACAGCCAATAGCATTTAAATATTCATTCATAAATTTAATTTACTGCGTCTGTATTTAGTTTGTAGAACTTGAAGAAAAAATAATTAAATATAGGTAAATAAGAGTTGTTACTCAATACTCCGTGATTCCAATATGATTCCGTGACCTTTGTCGTCGCTAGAAATAAGCACCATTTTGCAATAACATGCAACATAACGCCATCTAGCCACTCCTCTGGAAACCTCCTGTTTTCAACAGTTTTGCTAGTTGGCAATTGGCAATTATGTTGCATGTTATTTTTAACGATGGCAAAAGTCACTAATCAATGGCGGAATCATAGAGTATGAAGTGACAACTCTTAATTATTTAATCATTTCCTTCAAGTTCTACAAACTAACTAGAGACGCAGTAATTTATGAGAGAATATTTAAATGCTGTTGAGAAGTCTTTGTACATGTCTGGGGCAGTCATTTTGCCAAATTGCCAACTCCTTTCGCGTCTCAATGATGTTTCTCCATAAAATAGCGCGCATTCATTATGATATGACATTAAATTGTGACAAAATGCGTGGCTGGGGTGACTGGCGTGCCTTATGCTACCCCCGCTAACCTATACATACCTACTTTGCTAGGATTTTTTAGGGTTACTTCATCGCGAAGCGATGACGTAACTCTTATTTAATTTTATTCTTTACATTTCCTTAGTCCGCCATACGACATACCTCGATTTTGATATTTTACTTCAACATTATTGACTGGCATGAAGCATTAACTTTAAAATTACAAAAGCTTTTTAAAATCAAAATCGTATAATTTCAACAGTTATAACAACAATTCAACTTTAAAATATGTATTACAAAAATTACATACAAACAAATAAGCGAAACAATAAGCCATTAAACTTATGGCTCTGTAAGCTGTAGACCTCGCTTTGGCCGTTTACTACAGATAAACATTAAATAGGTAGGTATAACATGTACTTAGTAGCTAAACTGCTAATTTGTGACTTGAACTGCACTATATAATAAAAAGTGGCTTTAGAACAGTTCTAGGTACCTACTTATTGTTTTCAAGAAGTCTTAATGCAGCCATCCATCACATCGGAATTTGCTTGAAAACTAAATATCACATTTGGATGATTCTAAGTGACTTTATGCGATTACTACGCTGCCCGTTGCGCGACTACGCAGCGCGTTTTAGGTACCTATTCCATAGTTACCGGCCACAAATCGATTCGTTCATCATTTTAGAAATCCATATCGACCCGTGTGACATTGATGAAACTCTTTTCTTACAAACTGTATGGATCGCATCGCACAACTGTCAAACATAAGTTCCGGTTCCAACAAAGAGGTTGAACGAAGTAGTTTTTGGTCACGTCACTGGTTTTGGCCATACCGGAAATCAAGAACTCGTGGAAGAATGCTTAAAATAATTTTTATTTGTTAACGTTTCATCAGGTTTTTCTCTCACTAATTAACATTCTTTATTGTACGAATGTATTATTATCTTATCTGATTAGTTAAAAACCGTATTGAAATTAGTTGCGGTTTTAAAAGTCTTCAGCCGACCCTGACGTCACCGATTCCAATTTCCGTTACATTTCTTAGCCACTCGTGATAGCACCCGGCTATTAGCAATTGAAAAGCAAATATATGAATAACCCACAGTTGAGAGGTTAAATAAATTTTACCCCCGTGCCCCAAGAAGTTTTACTTCAAAAATACTTTGTCGTTGCTTCACACCGCGCAGGAATTATTAGTATTTCCTATGGTAGGTAAGGAGCTTAACTTATTTCATTTTCTTTGCTTGTCGTTATATACAGGTTGAGTGGAGAGATGATATGAAAGAGCATGTTCGCCCCCCCGCCCCGCAACCATCTGTCGGAAATTGCTCCGTGAATCACTTCCTTTTTACGAGGCTTGGGCCGCGGAATGACGTGTCGGATGAGAGGAAGTTCGAAGCACAATAGCGAATTGATGGCTTCCAAGGGTGCGAATGATGTATTTTGAAGCCCGCCGACAAGCCACACGGCGATTTGTGTTTAATCGTTCCACTATTCTAGTGAGGACCTAGAACTGCTACTATTGCTTTCTTACTTACTTACTTATTTACTTACTTACTTACTTACTTACTTACTTACTTACTTACTTACTTACTTACTTACTTACTTACTTACTTACTTACTTACTTACTTACTTACTTACTTACTTACTTACTTACTTACTTACTTTATACTTTATTGCACAAAATAACACATTTTACAATTGAAAGTGGACAACACACGACAAAGGCGAGCTTATCTCTATTAAGAGATTTCTTCCAGCAAACCTAGGATGGACAGAAAATAATCGAACAACTGGGAGACCCATGTGCACAACATTAAATAAGTTAAAACAATAAACTACAACTACTACCACTTTCTTCTATTCTATTGCGCTTTTACGGAGTGTGTTGAGTTGAATCACTCTGGCTTGAAGTGGGCACTTTTGTGCCTCTGCCCACCGTATGGGGAAAGGGGTGATGCTATGTTATGTGTTTTGTTTATTGCTATTTAATTGTCATACAAGACTCGAGGCCCAGGTCAAGTGTTTTTTTTTGTAGGTTTAATTGATTATGTAAGGTTATTTGTTTATTTTTTCTACAACACCCGTGTATTCTTGGCAAAATCTGTAAGATAGGATGATCAGAGTAATGATGACGTCATCCGCTACTTCTAAGGCCCTACGCGTACCTTTCTATCCACCCGCATCATATTTCATATTTTTCCTTACAAGTGCACAGTTACAAGTGCACAGTTATTGGATACAAATATCACGCGGTTGGATAGTCAGTTTGATATCCAAATCGAAATAGAATTTTCTTTATTACTATAGACATTTTTCAGGGTTCTGTACCCAATAGGTGCCAAACTCTATTAACAATCTCCAAGTGTGATCGGAACCCTTGGTCCGTGAATCTTTCTCGCACTTGAACGGTTATTCTAATAGCTGGTGCGGAACCCTTCGTAGAAAGTCGTAGAGAATCTTCCCTGCGCTATAAGGGACAGTCCCACAATTTATACTTTTAAGAAAAGAGTAAAAAATCATTTCCTTTCTCTTTCATATTAGGTAGTTATTATTATTATAGTATTTATGTACCTATGTATGTGTATGTATGCATGCTAAGTCGTTCTTATTTATACTATGTATTACTTTATTTATTGTATTATCTATGTTTTAGGTTGTAGATATCTACCTATTATTTATTTATTTTATAGCAAGTGTAGTTTTATTCAGTTTATTTTTATCTTTGTGCACTAGGACTATCCTCTCAGCACCATCTTTCCTGTCCTGCCTAGGTTTGCTGGTAGAAATCTCTCTTAAGAGATAAGCTCGCCTTTGCGCTCTATTATGTTATTTATGTTTTATTATTAAGTTACTGTGCAATAAAGAATATGAATATGAGAATCTGACTCGCACTTGACCGATTATTATTTTAGAATTCCTTAACATTTTGGGTCGAGCCGCCCGGCTGCGGTTTTCAGGCTTGAAATCCATATGTCGCAGTTGGTTGGTTAAATCAGACACTTAACTAACACAATTCCCAATTCACAATTCTTTATTGCACACAATAATTTAAACAGTTACATTAAAATAAAACACATGTACAAAGGCGAGCTTATTTCTAAAAAGAGATCTCTTCCAGCAAACCAGGCGTGAAAGGAAAAAATATATAATGAAAGGGTAGGCAGTGCACAATACACGTCACAGCCTTGAATCGTTAATTAATGAACGACATTTAACTAAGTTACTAGCATTTTGATTTAAATAAAGCATCGTCGAAAACGTTTAACGATCTGTCTTACCGAAAGCCAGCGTGTTGGTTAATACAAGATGGCGTCACGACAACAGCTGATTACTTTCGGAGTCTATCTTTTTATCAAACGTTCTGCAACGTTGGATTGTTGTGTTCAGTGGTTATTTGTTTCAAATTTGGACTTTGGTGCAATTGTAAACATGTTGTCGACTCCGCCATGATTATTTCATGATTAGTATTTTCACAAAACTGAATTGGTTGCGTTAGGTCACTTTCTGTGCCAATACTCAAGATAGGTTGTAGTCGACTCCATGTAGTTTCACAAAACCGAATTTGTTTGTTATTACTCTATCAAAGTTGAAATGCGTCTAGTTGCCTAGGAACGTCCAGGCAACTCGTTAAACGTTTCGTTCACTCACTTCTCTGTCGGAACTTTAGCGACATCATTAAATGTCGATCTTTATTTAATCTTTAGTTAAGTGTCTGATTTAATCAACTAACTGCGACACATACAATGCTACGAATCCTACTACTTTTAAGCGCCACTTTCTTTGAGCATCAGTCTGCATTCTACCAGAGTACATACTAATCTCTTTCTATACTATGTTGCTTCTACGAAAGTCCATTTATATCAACCCACGAGGAGTGCTTTTCTGTAAAGCTCCATTAGTCTTTATATCCCGTCTGGTTTGATAGTACTTTATTGGTTGAGACTGACATGTCTTGGTGTACATTTAGATTTATATTACTTAAGTAATTTGAAGGAAGACCGCACTCCATACATCCCTGTGGCGATGGGTTAGGTCCCTCACGCAAAATCAGGGAGCACTTATCCACTGGAGAGCGCATAGATACATTTTCCTATGAAAGGCGGAGAATGAGGTAAGAGAGCAGTGATTGGTCAGCCGCTGTGAAACTGTCTGGCGGCCCGTCATCGTACATAGGTTGCGTATGCGAACGTTTGTTGAATACAACAAACGTTTGGCGAGCCACTTTCCCCCGCAGCCGCAGTCAATTGGATATATAGTCTCTGCGCAAAATAGAGAATTGGGTGAACATAGTGAACAACAACACAAAAGACCGTGATTTGTTCTCTTTTTTAGTAGGTTCAAAATTGTATCTCAACTTTGGACGGGCGTGCTAGTATGACAAAATACCCAACTTATTCCTCCTTTGAGAAATACATTGACCAGAGAGTTTTCGGTCGAATAATTTCACTAAACAGTAAACAGAAACAGAGAACGTTTGGTTTATTTCTATTTTGCAATTTACTGTGTCAGCAAGTCAGTAGATTGGCGAACTACAACGTGTTTTACTGAATGATTTTATTTATTGTTAGATACCTTTCTAATTTAATGTTAAAAAAATTATCTTTTCTGAGATGCCGCAAACAATGTGTAAAAGACCCATACGACCTGTCATACATAATGCGAACAATGCCTAAGGTCAACAACATAGACGCCGAGTTTGTGCTTAACTCGCCTAAAGTGTGAAAAAGAACATGTTTCCCGAACAAGGGATCCTTTACCCTCCCCTCCGCATTCAACACAAAATCCACAAAATCTTGAACATAATAGGGATGGAAAAATCATTTTCACAAGGTATATTACACAAGAAATGGGGCTAGCATTGCCGCAGCAGAGCTGATTATAGAGGATGCATGTTTGTTTACAGTTTTATCGGCTGAATTAAACGCATATTGATCAGCCATCTGGCTAGACAGAAATCATCGTCGCATATCGATTAAAGGGTAAATAATTAATTGAAATAAAAATTACAAAAAAACATAACATAGCGTCACGTCTTTTCCCATACGGGGTGGCAGAGGCACCACTGTGCCCACTTTCAGCCAGTGATTCAATACTCCATTTTGCGTGACAGGGGCTAGCCCATCGCCACAGCTATGGAGTAATGAAGGGTTCTTCACGATGTTTTTCCATCACCGTTAGAGTGTCCGTATATGACTTTAAATAAATGACTTATCTCTTTGGTACAATGTCGGTCTTTAATTAACGGTCTAGGGTGTAAGTTAAGTGTCTGATTTAACCAACTAACTGCGACATCTCTACCCACCCATATGAAGAAAAGACGTGACGCTTCTTTTTTACGAAATGAATCAGTGTGGGCAGTTTGCAGGGCTGAGTTCCTACTGCCATGCAAAACCTTTTCCGCGTTTCAGCATCACACCACACTCATGCTGGCCTCATTTGACTTTTCGCAAAAAAAAAAATATCCCTCATCAATCGCCAACTTTTTCAACTTGTCGCAACACTAGGGCAAGCCAGCCTTGGTCAGCGATTCTTCGCGAAGGTTAGCAGTTACAAAGTGGACGAAAAGTGGTTTGCACCGTCACGTAGAAGGTGTCGATTCTACTACTACTTGTAATTACACACAGTTCCTTATCGTATGCGTTCCTTCCTAATATTAATAATTAACATAGTTTGAGAATGAGGAATGAGGTTAGGAGACATTTATTATTTGTACTCATGTAAGTATGTATGTTTAATACACATCGTTTGGTAAAGAACATCCAGTGCCTAGACAAACAGTAAATGGTTTTTTGGCACTTTCTGTAGTAGTTAAGTTTTTATTAGTATCACTTTATTAAAAACTATTAAATTAAAAAAAAATATCCCTAAGGTCACCGCCGCCGTCGAGTGGCAGGGTGCCCAACATGCTGGCACCATTACCTCGCTGTATCGCTAGGCTGATTCGCTGAGCGAGGTAGGTGCCAGCTCTAGAATCACCTGACGCTTCGACGAGTCTCTTTGGAACCTCCATAAAGACTCGCCGAGCGTAATATAATATAAATAAATAAAATAATAAATAATGCCTGTTACTGTACTGCCCATTACCCACCTCGAAGCCATGTCTAAATAACGTCCTAAGTTAACGTAGCCTATAAAGGTAAGTGACTTGACAAACCTCTGCAAGCCGTCATTTGTAGGCTTGTAGCACATTTTTCAACACACTTGCTCTAAAAGTGGCTCTTTCTAGAAAGGCATTCAGGACCAAAATAACGCTTTTTGCACAAAGAAGTGATTTTACTTTTTTTTTTCAATCTCCGGTCCGAGACTTTATGCCTGCAGATGCATATTTGAATGAATAAAAATATTTGTTTACGTTTTTGTTGTGTGGTTATATCAATACAAAGTCTGTTTTTTTCCTCGCAAGTGTGTTGAAAAACGTCGTATGATTATTACACCCTTGGCTATCTTACACTATAATAAGTACCGTCTAGTGTGCATTAATCAACTTTCCACCTTGTATCATAATGTACTATTAAGATTGTATAGGTGTAGAGTTTGTGGCAAGTGTTTGGTATAAAAGCTTCGGCTCAAAAAGGCAAAAAGACAAATTAATATATTAGTCGTAGCCATATCGTCAATTGGCCATGTCACGAAATGGCCAGCCATTACTTATCATAATCATAATAAACGTTTATTGCCAAGAAAATACAGGATAGTAACTAATTTTACATTGAATAATTTTGCTGAGGCAATAGGAAGTGGCTCAGCCCTTGCTGACACAGAGCCGGGACTCTGTGCAGCGCTGATTTTCAGCCTCTCCCTCTTCCCAGATTTGGAGCGGGGTAAAAAGTCATAGAGGGTCACCAGGAGAAGTTAAACTTATGCAAAGACTATTTGGGGGCTTTGCTACTCTCGCCCCCTTTAGTTTTCACCTAAGCTGCCGCAGTGTTTGCCTGAAAGATTTCATCATTTTATGATATTTCACGTTTGGCCATTTCATGATATGGCCAATTCGACAACATGGCTACGACATATTCACCGGCTGGTCGTCAGCGGAGCGGTAGCGGGGCGGTTTTCATTGTCAAATGTTCGGTCAAATTACCGCCATACTGACACAACAGCGCAACTACTATTTCGCTCTCTTCAGACATATTTTGTGATGAATACCGCACAAATATGGTCGCAAACGAAATTTTTTTTTGAGTCTGCCATAGTAACTTAAAGTCGGGGGCATGTACGGGGCAATGTACTGGGGGACGTAATTTTTTTTTCATTTGCGAGTACAATATGTTTCTTGGGGAAAGTTGTACATAATGCTGGGTACTATCATTCCCCAAAATATGGTCAGCTAATTGAATGTCACGCTGTATAGTGTGTGTTCCACTTTTTACATAAAACTCGGCTGAGGAATGTAATTCTACCGAACAAAAGAACCGAGATACTGCGTGCGACAGATTGCTTATATGCAGGGAAATCTGGGCGCATATTTAAATAAAAATTATTCACCTCTAACAACGGAGACAAAGCCGCTCATATTTAAAATTTTATCGTGCTTGGTCTACTGCTGGGCGTAATACTCGTCTGTCTGTATAACGCAAATCCTCACGTAGAGTAAGGTTGGTTTAGAAGTAGTTTTTTAAAATGAAACCAAAATAACATAAAAATAAAATAAATATACCTAAATTCGTTATTTTCCTTCAATTATTAGTACTTAGGCACGATGTAACCTTAAGCTGTGTCTCATGATAGTATGGGACGCCACCCTCAAAGTGTATAATGTATTGTGCCTACATGAATAAACTTACTTACTTACTTACAATTTTTTTTTTTTTTTTTATTTATTTTATTGTTGAAATTAAATTTTACAACCTTACAGACTAATCCAATGCGCTGTGCAAATTCTATAAGCATTACATAATAAATATTAACAATAATTTAAAATTAATGCATTCCATTGATATAATACGATTACAATAATACACAAAAATATACACGATAAATAATCTGAGGACAACAGAATCATACAATCATCTCACAGAACCTGCCACATTCTCGCACAATATCCCTCCATGCATCGCCAAACAGATAATATACTGATAAAAATATATATGGAAAATCAACAATTGCAAGCCCAAACCTATGCTACGAATTATCTCGTAGTACCCTCTACGAAAGCTACGAGCTGCTACGAAAGTGCTAAAGATTACATTAGGCTACAAATCATCTTCAAAATTATGCATGCTTTTGCTGTATAATGTTAATAGTTAGCCCTCTAAAATAGACTTTAGTGATGTACCAACCTTAATAGGACGCCGCCTTACTTCCTAAACTACACATTCACACACACAGCGCATGTTAACAATGTTTTTGTTTGTTCTCTCCGTTGCTCGCTTTGTACACAAATTTTCATGAGGCATCAAGTTTGCCTTATTACATTTACAAACATTGCCTACCTACTAACTTAATTCTGTAAGGAAAATATTCCTGGTGGAATGGCAGTGACACATACATACAGCATACAGGTTATATATAACAGATAGATAGACAGATGTGATGAGATAAAACGACGATGGGAACACCGTGTGGAAAACTTCACGCAGTGCATGTGGTGGCAGGCGCGCGGTGACCGGTCAGGCCCCTTTTACACGAGAAAGAGATCCTATTGAACTTCTGGCCAAAAGTTGGCACTACTGCCTTGGCATTTTTCCATATAGGGTGGCAGAGTTGGAGACAGCGGCGCAGTTATATTAAGTGTCTGTAATATGTTTTCTGTACAATAAAGTTATATTAAGTGTCTGTAATATGTTTTCTGTACAATAAAGTTAAATTAAGTGTCTGTTATATGTTTTCTGTACAATAGAGTTATATTAAGTGTATGTAATATGTTTTCTGTACAATAAAGTTATATTAAGTGTCTGTTATATGTTTTCTGTACAATAAAGTTATATTAAGTGTCTGTAATATGTTTTCTGTACAATAAAGTTATATTAAGTGTCTGTTATATGTTTTCTGTACATTAAAGTTATATTAAGCATCTGTAATATGTTTTCTGTACAATAAAGTTATATGAAGTGTCTGTAATATGTTTTCTGTACAATAAAGTTATATTAAGTGTCTGTAATATGTTTTCTGTACAATAAAGTTATATTAAGTGTCTGTAATATGTTTTCTGTACAATAAAGTTATATTAAGTGTCTGTAATATGTTTTCTGTACAATAAAGTATAAAGTTTAAATCTATGGAGACGTGAAGATTTTCTCACGATCTTTTCATAGTGACGCTCCTGACAAAAAAATACCGAATGGTGTATTTGTAGAGTGCCTAGATCAGTTCCCCGAACGCATTAGTTCCGCGTCGCATGAGTCCCAGTCGCATTTTTCCCCACTAGCGTTTGTGTTCGTTCGTGTTCTATTCGTCACCTGTATAAAATCTGTGCAAAAACGTCACACTCATAAAACGTCCACTTATTAATCTTTATAGTGCAGCCTCCGTCCAATTTAGCTTAAATGAATTACTGCACTTGGGTGTGACCATGCAGCATGAGCTCACTACGAAATAAACGAAGAAAACTGAGAATACATTTCTAGCTGGCCTGTCAAGAGATTTTTTCCAGCAAATCTAGGATAGGATGGACAGGAAATAATTAGATAAAAGGTAGACCTAGTGCACAACATTAAATAAGATAATTAAAAATAACGCAAACCTTGCTACTTACAAGGTTTGCGATGCTGCTGATGACAAGCGCTTTAAAATTTTATAGAGTTCCATTGTATCATGCTTGCCCTACAAGAACTGGAGTTTTTAGGTGATCTTATGCTCGTGCCACCGGAACTAATTGCAGTTAAGCTACTCGTTTAGTGGTGACGGGCATATTATGAATTTATTACCGTTGTCTTAACGAGTGGTAGCATCGATTCATCATTTCGTAATGGACGCAGTATCTTAGCATGTTCCTGGAGATACAGGGTGTATCAGAAAGCATGTTCCTGGAGATACAGGACCGGAACCAAAACCTAGTAATATGAGAATCTTATCAAGCATCTCACCAAAATACACCTTCGATCAGCACAGGAGAACTCATCAGGGGTGCAGTTCCTCATGGAATGTGGTTCGCAGTTCAACTCATCGCCGCCGTTCGGCGCAGTCTCTCTCCTTGTCGCAGCGCCAACGCTCCGGGATGCACTTGCCATCGCTGCACCTGTTGTAGACAGAATATTTAAATAAAGGTTGACCATTTGCACATCCTGTGTATCAGAAAGTTGCAGAATTTTAAAGGATGTTAAATTATCTGATAACTACCATAGGTTACATTGTTGACCGCAAAAATTCATGTGTTTACATATTGTGTTTACTTTACGATGGAAAAATTACCCATAGCGGTCCACGAAATTCATCACATAAACGTATTTTTTCAGCATTCCCATGAGATAGAAGAAAGACGATTGCACATTTGTAACTGGTTCGCCGACAAATCTTGTATAACAATAGTTCGCCATTGTTCGGTTATATCATCTAACAACTACCACAGGTTTCATTCGTGTGCGCAAAATTCAGGTTTTGGGTCAGAAACTTCCCAATCCCATTGTCATTTACATTACAAATGCACCTTCGTTACCTTTTGGATTTCCGCTCTCACTAGAACAATTTTTCAATTTAGTTCCCACAATAGAACTAAAGCTGTCCTGAAAACGAGATTGTGTAAGTTTACTTGCACTGCACTTTAACTAATAGGATGGCCGTGGTCAGTTGGCTTCAACGCTCTCTGATTGAAGGCTTTAAAAGCATACGGGAATATTACATTTCTCAATTTAAGAACAGAGGGTGACACAAAAATGTAGTCTACATTTACTTTTACCATCAAGGCGTTATTCTGGATAACTTTTATTGTACACGCCAGCAAAAGCAAAGCAGCTATACTCAGATTTTCTCCAAATTGAGAAAATGTGACGTGTCAGTATGTGTTCACCTCCACACACACACACACCTACACGCTCACTTACATTAATATTGCATCTCTCATGCGAGGTGATAGAGGAAAGGTTTGAGTGCAGATATCAAAACAATTAATTTATCTACCTTTGTATACGCTTTTAAAACGCTAAATTTTAGAGCACATACAGCAAAAACATTATGCTGGCTATCTCTGGAAAGGAAACCCGGCAAAAAGTTGTGCAATTGAATTATAGAAAAACCTTTAAAATGCAAAAGGAGGTCGCTTTGAGCCTTTAAAGAGGAAATAGGATTTCTTCTCGTAATGTACTATGCGACGCAGGATCACTCTCTCATTGCACTATGATTTTTTCTCTTCCTACGCATGGAATAAGGATCCTCAAACTAGGAAAATGGTGAAAACCTTCAGCTGTATGTACCTTTTAAGTGGTGTTACATACGAGGCATGAGTTTGCACTTTATTTCAAGCGACTTCATATTATAAGTGAGCCGTCGATGGACGGAAATTCGAAATTATGTGTAAAAGTAGTAGTAGTAGTAGTAGTAGTCGATGATGGCACCTGGTTCCCTGTACTTATTTACCTAACACAGGTAACTAATTGGAGTATTGCTTTTTATTATATTATTATTAACATACTTACAGTGGGGAAAACCTTACCGTACGGGAAAAGGTGTGACGCTAGTTTTGTTTATAATTTTGTGAATTCCTGTTTATTGACAAGGCTGTTTGGAGTGTGATGCAAAATGTTTTTATTTTGGACTTTTAGCCAAATTTTATTGCTGAAATTTTATGCTTTTAACACCCTGCTTCGATTTTGTAATAGATTGGGATTTGAATGAGATAATTGATTGATACTCGCAGCTCATCGCAACCGTTGTTCCGTGAAAGGTGTGAACGCTTTAACATAACCATAACATTTGTTGGCACCAGATTTAAAAGTAATTGTTTTGACCGTTTTGACGGTCAATTCCTTGCGTAAGTTGACAGGCCCGCTTCCGGGTCTGTGATTGGCTGAGTGTCGGACAGCGCTCAGGCGCGACCCCCACTCCGCCCCTGCGCCCGCTATCCCGTGACGCGCACGCAGTGCTCTTTGCAGTATTATAACAAAAAACTTCACTGTGCTAACTATGTGACAACAAAACTACATAATTGGAAAGTGTTATCTTTAACTCTATATTGTGACGGAACGAACCTTTGCTTCGTCCTTCGTTAGGTATAAATATATTAGGTTAACAATGCTATTAGTGAATTATGAATCTTATTCTTAAAGTCGTGAAGCCCTGTTTTAAATAGTATCAAAACAGTTTAGTGGCAGTACCTGCGATTTGGGAGGCATCACGAACTATACTGACTAAACTAATTAAAATGGTGTGTTTGAAAATGGAATCTGTGGCCACCGCGCAAGAGCGGTCGGATTTGAGGGTTGTCAGTTTAGTGCCTTTGGTTCCTTTAGTTTGGTGGTTTTGACGCCTCCCAAATAAACCCCACTGTGTCATAAGTGTGCTTTCAATGTTGACACATGTTGGTGATTAACGCATTCGGATGTTCGTTCTAAAATGGATTATTTACTATGGCTCGGTCAGTCGAAACTCATCTGTAAGAGGACTTGATTACCGTTCAATTTAACATAACAAATAGCATATTTTAGGTTAATTTAAAACAGGAAGAGTAATTTGTCTTTAGGTTTATTGCCCAGACTGCATTATTTCTTATCAGGATTTCGATAGTTTATGATCTAAAGAAATTTCACACGTCTCGTAAATATTATTGGTGGTCGAGTATCGGGTTTTTGTACTATAGATTTCAGTAAACAAATCGTAACTCATCAAATGGACTTTTTCAGAATTTTGAAGTATCTGGGAAGGGATTTTTTTTAAAGTACTATTTCACTAGGCTTGGGTCGTAGAATAAAACTGTTGGACGAGGTGAATTCGGGGCAGTCTAGTTTCGGAAATTGACGTGTGATGTAGGGGTGGTTTTTGACCTACACCGGGAGTGTAAATTCTAGAATCAGTGCCACGCGTTCGGTCTAGGTCACTGAATTGTTCGAAGATATTCGTAAATGTTTATGTTCAATGTGCGTATTGACTAACGGTATTTCCTTTCCTCACGTCATTCGAGTCGTGAAATTATTATGACGGGTTACGTTGGATTAGAACCCTTAAAACTATATTAGGGAACATTAAGCCGTGATTGTGTCTTGTGATTTATGTGTATTTTTGTATTGCGTTGGTGTGATAATGAGATTTTATCTCTTACTGTTGGCGAGGCGTGGTAATGAGACTTAGGTCTTTTACCTTTGGAGTTGGAGTATTCAGACAGCGTCGAGTCGAGAGCAGAGATCGTGTATCCGCAAGTAGCCAGCGAGAAAGATTAATATTAATTTTAAGGCTTGAACCTAGGTACAGCGCTTTCGATTTTATTTATTTTACGGTCGCGTAACGATTTTATTTTACGGCAAACAAAATCGTGTTATATTGCGTAATTAAGTTATGTCGTCATGACTATTTCTCTATGCGTTTCGTGGATCGTAATAATTTTATTTTACGGCATACAAAATCGTTTTATATTGCGTAACTAATTTATGTCGTCATGACTATTTCTCTATGCGGTTAGTGGAGGCTTTTAAGTTTCCACGATCTTTCTTACTCTTTCCGTTGATCTCAAGCTAAGCACATTATTGAAATTAAGTACTTTGATTAGGTACTTAAGGGGACTAAGTACACTTTATTCATATCTAACTAATTTTGATAACGAAATATCAATATACCTATTTCTATCAAACAAATTATCTTAGGATTGTGATTGTTTGAATCTTTCTTTTCTACTTGTCTAATTAAGTTTGTTAGACTTTAACTTAAATTAAATGACAACCAACTACCTTGTAGCGTGTAAGGGGCGTGTCTGCTGGGTCATCACATAACACACACACAACAAAATTACTCTACAAGAAGCTGACATTACTCTAAGAACACTCCACACGATTCTCAACGGTCTAAGGTCCTCTTTTGACTTTCTGCCTATCCGTATCATTACTGCATTGATAGCTAGACGTTTTTGTTCTTGTCCACCTTCCGAAGGCTGTCACTGCATAGAGTACTATCTGTCCACTATTTCGTCGTACGCACATAGTGCCAGACTCCTACTTATTCTTGGACTAGAGAAATACTCGTCGCATACCCCGGAGGCAAGTTGGGCTTGTGCAACTCGAAATGGCATGTCATTGCGCAGTAAATGGGCTGGTTTACCAGGAGGACATCTAGAGTTGATTCGATCCTCTAGATGCTAAGTGAAGTTTACTTCACGGTGGAACTTCTTGAGAGTGCTTGAAAACTGTTGGAATCAAACCTACACACGCTCTACATTTTCACGCTAATGACCAAAGTAGTCCCGCTGCATACATGTCTACTGAACTAAATTATTTATAAAATAGCTGGGTGTTTATCCAGATAGTTGCGGGCTGGTACAAGAGACTTGTCTCTCAAAATACTCTTCTGTACTGAGTACATACATAATACATAAAAATAGCCCGTAGCTTGTCAACAAACATGTTGGACTGATGGATCAGAGAGAATTTAACCAACCACAAATCACAATATCAAAACATATAAATTCTTTTCTTTATCCTAAATAGTCCATGTGTAGTTGATAGGCAGGGAAATCAATTCAGGAGAGTTTTGAGTAGGTTCAAGCTGTCTCTGACTTCAGGTGTTACGCAATTCTTATCCAAACCATAATGTAGTACGGTCTGCAGTCTTAAATATTACGGACACGAAGATTGTATGTGGAATTAGGCTAGAGAGAGTATGACGCAAAACCGGCGAATACTACGCTAAACGCGTACATACTGAACACATAGTTAATTCTATGTTTTCTTGTATGGATCTTGTAAAATCGAATGTCATCTGTTTTGAGTCTCCGTAGAACATCGTTATGGTTGACTCTCATAGGATTAGGGCGGGTTAGGGGCCCTTATCTTAGGGCCACGGCCCTTCTGGTCGTGAGTCCTAGCACAAATTCCATTTATAGCTATGTAATCTGAGTGTCTGTTGTTTAACTACCTATACTTACGAAACTATAAACATTGACGATCATATTCTAATAAGTTCTTATTAACATTCTTTATCCTCTCATAACCAACACTGATTACTGGTGGATCCTTCTGACGATACTGCATAACCAAAACCACTCTAAAAAGAACTCTAGGTTATTACTATCACGACGTAATAGGTCCTACTCTTAGACGATCATTACATCTTTGGCCAATTCATTATACTATGACTTCCGCAACCATAGTATCGGAATATATCCAATTGGAAAAATATTCCAATAGTAGTTTAGTATATAAATTAATTTATCGCAAAATTTTTTAGTCTAAGCTTTCAGGTTATTCAATTTATATTTCAATTATATTTCACATTTGTAGAAAGGGGGGGTGGTTACAATTTGGTGCCGTGTCTTTAACGTGTTCTTCCTATTGGTTGAATCACGAATATTTCCTGTACAATCAAGAAATAATGTAGACTTATAAAGTCTACAATTTGTTGTTCGTGAAAACGGAGTAGAGTTTAAAAGGTTTTGGTTTCAGTGTTTTCGTGTGGTCTATATCGGGTTAGTGCTGGATTATGAGGGGATTTATATCTAGACTATATAACTTTTTATACCTTTTGCACCGAGCAGGGGTTATCAAATAAATAGGCGAGCTTGTCTCTGGCGGGAGGTTTCTTCCAGTGTAGACATATGCGCAAAAGCTAAGGGGACTGATAGAGTAGGATATAGTCTTTGTCCTATAATATTTTTTTTACAATAAGTGGTCTTCTTCAAATTTAAGGGGACTGGGTGACGTAAAAACATACACACGTGGTGACCATATTATTTTCTTTCCCGTGCGGGGTGGCGGAACCGGCTTTGCCTGCTATTGAACGGTTGTTTAGTTTTTGCGTGGCGGGGGCTGAACTGTCTACCAGACTATAAGAGTTCACAATGTTTTCATGTACCGTTAGAACTAAGGGCACTTATAAGTTCCTTAAACGATATACGGTAGCATAATTAAAATGACACAAGTATTTTTAATAGTCTGTTAGCCTTAGTCTGTGACGGTGGCCGTTGGGGGTAGACAGCGGTTGGAATGTTATTGTTATAAAATATGGCGTATACATGGGGAGGTCTATGCTCAGCGGTGGGTTCCCTGACGGACTGATGATGATGATGATGTTATAAAGTTATCCACTGACGAAAGGGATATATTTAATTATTAATAGGGAATCCATCATAAGGTGAGATGTCTGGTTGAATTGATTTGCAAGCGAGTGGCAAAGTCACCGGGGTCTGACCCAGATATAAATTTCGATGCTTCTCCCTACGTAGAACCACGTCCTACGGGAACGATGATAGTGGCAAGTAGTTACAGCATTGCTTACACAAAGCCTAGGTCCGCTGTAATGAACGGATTATCAGAGGTCTCATAATTCGCGTACTAAATTTAAACCCTGTAGGATGGATGTCTTGATTGTAAAGGTCAAGATTGTCCACGGTGTGGAAGGTGAGAGCTCTACATCGTGGGTCTTTCCCGCTCTGTTCTGGAGGGCCACCGTTAGGACAGAGTGAACAAGGGTGATAATGGTCCATTTGTATCTTGCCTTAATTTATGATTAAGACGTGGGGGTAAGCATCCGTAGGGAACTACATACAATAAACACTGGCTTGTCAATTAAATGCAACCATGACCATCACGCCGATAAATCATACCAGGTTGTAGAACCCTTGTGTCATTTTAGGGATTAATTCTATGGAAGTGATAAGTCTGAGTATTTGCGTAGAGAAAATTTTACTCCG
Source organism: Argyresthia albistria (assembly GCA_963457715.1). NCBI lineage: Eukaryota > Metazoa > Arthropoda > Insecta > Lepidoptera > Argyresthiidae > Argyresthia > Argyresthia albistria. The sequence goes on along the minus strand of OY735261.1, from coordinate 911,116 downwards.
GTAGACTCCTTAAAATTTTAAGGGGACAGAATGTGACAAAACTATGTTTTGGTAAAATTTTATAGATAAGTAGTTGTATTTTTTTTTTTTTATTAATATTTTTTTTATATTTTTCGGTTACTGCAAGTTTTACTTTTCAAAGGCGTATGGGTTGTGATAGATATTGTTCAATTTAGTTAAGAAAATTTTATTTCGGTAAACTGCTTAAAATTTTAAGGGGACAATGTGACGGAACGAACCTTTGCTTCGTCCTTCGTTAGGTATAAATATATTAGGTTAACAATGCTATTAGTGAATTATGAATCTTATTCTTAAAGTCGTGAAGCCCTGTTTTAAATAGTATCAAAACAGTTTAGTGGCAGTACCTGCGATTTGGGAGGCATCACGAACTATACTGACTAAACTAATTAAAATGGTGTGTTTGAAAATGGAATCTGTGGCCACCGCGCAAGAGCGGTCGGATTTGAGGGTTGTCAGTTTAGTGCCTTTGGTTCCTTTAGTTTGGTGGTTTTGACGCCTCCCAAATAAACCCCACTGTGTCATAAGTGTGCTTTCAATGTTGACACATGTTGGTGATTAACGCATTCGGATGTTCGTTCTAAAATGGATTATTTACTATGGCTCGGTCAGTCGAAACTCATCTGTAAGAGGACTTGATTACCGTTCAATTTAACATAACAAATAGCATATTTTAGGTTAATTTAAAACAGGAAGAGTAATTTGTCTTTAGGTTTATTGCCCAGACTGCATTATTTCTTATCAGGATTTCGATAGTTTATGATCTAAAGAAATTTCACACGTCTCGTAAATATTATTGGTGGTCGAGTATCGGGTTTTTGTACTATAGATTTCAGTAAACAAATCGTAACTCATCAAATGGACTTTTTCAGAATTTTGAAGTATCTGGGAAGGGATTTTTTTTAAAGTACTATTTCACTAGGCTTGGGTCGTAGAATAAAACTGTTGGACGAGGTGAATTCGGGGCAGTCTAGTTTCGGAAATTGACGTGTGATGTAGGGGTGGTTTTTGACCTACACCGGGAGTGTAAATTCTAGAATCAGTGCCACGCGTTCGGTCTAGGTCACTGAATTGTTCGAAGATATTCGTAAATGTTTATGTTCAATGTGCGTATTGACTAACGGTATTTCCTTTCCTCACGTCATTCGAGTCGTGAAATTATTATGACGGGTTAGGTTGGATTAGAACCCTTAAAACTATATTAGGGAACATTAAGCCGTGATTGTGTCTTGTGATTTATGTGTATTTTTGTATTGCGTTGGTGTGATAATGAGATTTTATCTCTTACTGTTGGCGAGGCGTGGTAATGAGACTTAGGTCTTTTACCTTTGGAGTTGGAGTATTCAGACAGCGTCGAGTCGAGAGCAGAGATCGTGTATCCGCAAGTAGCCAGCGAGAAAGATTAATATTAATTTTAAGGCTTGAACCTAGGTACAGCGCTTTCGATTTTATTTATTTTACGGTCGCGTAACGATTTTATTTTACGGCAAACAAAATCGTGTTATATTGCGTAATTAAGTTATGTCGTCATGACTATTTCTCTATGCGTTTCGTGGATCGTAATAATTTTATTTTACGGCATACAAAATCGTTTTATATTGCGTAACTAATTTATGTCGTCATGACTATTTCTCTATGCGGTTAGTGGAGGCTTTTAAGTTTCCACGATCTTTCTTACTCTTTCCGTTGATCTCAAGCTAAGCACATTATTGAAATTAAGTACTTTGATTAGGTACTTAAGGGGACTAAGTACACTTTATTCATATCTAACTAATTTTGATAACGAAATATCAATATACCTATTTCTATCAAACAAATTATCTTAGGATTGTGATTGTTTGAATCTTTCTTTTCTACTTGTCTAATTAAGTTTGTTAGACTTTAACTTAAATTAAATGACAACCAACTACCTTGTAGCGTGTAAGGGGCGTGTCTGCTGGGTCATCACATAACACACACACAACAAAATTACTCTACAAGAAGCTGACATTACTCTAAGAACACTCCACACGATTCTCAACGGTCTAAGGTCCTCTTTTGACTTTCTGCCTATCCGTATCATTACTGCATTGATAGCTAGACGTTTTTGTTCTTGTCCACCTTCCGAAGGCTGTCACTGCATAGAGTACTATCTGTCCACTATTTCGTCGTACGCACATAGTGCCAGACTCCTACTTATTCTTGGACTAGAGAAATACTCGTCGCATACCCCGGAGGCAAGTTGGGCTTGTGCAACTCGAAATGGCATGTCATTGCGCAGTAAATGGGCTGGTTTACCAGGAGGACATCTAGAGTTGATTCGATCCTCTAGATGCTAAGTGAAGTTTACTTCACGGTGGAACTTCTTGAGAGTGCTTGAAAACTGTTGGAATCAAACCTACACACGCTCTACATTTTCACGCTAATGACCAAAGTAGTCCCGCTGCATACATGTCTACTGAACTAAATTATTTATAAAATAGCTGGGTGTTTATCCAGATAGTTGCGGGCTGGTACAAGAGACTTGTCTCTCAAAATACTCTTCTGTACTGAGTACATACATAATACATAAAAATAGCCCGTAGCTTGTCAACAAACATGTTGGACTGATGGATCAGAGAGAATTTAACCAACCACAAATCACAATATCAAAACATATAAATTCTTTTCTTTATCCTAAATAGTCCATGTGTAGTTGATAGGCAGGGAAATCAATTCAGGAGAGTTTTGAGTAGGTTCAAGCTGTCTCTGACTTCAGGTGTTACGCAATTCTTATCCAAACCATAATGTAGTACGGTCTGCAGTCTTAAATATTACGGACACGAAGATTGTATGTGGAATTAGGCTAGAGAGAGTATGACGCAAAACCGGCGAATACTACGCTAAACGCGTACATACTGAACACATAGTTAATTCTATGTTTTCTTGTATGGATCTTGTAAAATCGAATGTCATCTGTTTTGAGTCTCCGTAGAACATCGTTATGGTTGACTCTCATAGGATTAGGGCGGGTTAGGGGCCCTTATCTTAGGGCCACGGCCCTTCTGGTCGTGAGTCCTAGCACAAATTCCATTTATAGCTATGTAATCTGAGTGTCTGTTGTTTAACTACCTATACTTACGAAACTATAAACATTGACGATCATATTCTAATAAGTTCTTATTAACATTCTTTATCCTCTCATAACCAACACTGATTACTGGTGGATCCTTCTGACGATACTGCATAACCAAAACCACTCTAAAAAGAACTCTAGGTTATTACTATCACGACGTAATAGGTCCTACTCTTAGACGATCATTACATCTTTGGCCAATTCATTATACTATGACTTCCGCAACCATAGTATCGGAATATATCCAATTGGAAAAATATTCCAATAGTAGTTTAGTATATAAATTAATTTATCGCAAAATTTTTTAGTCTAAGCTTTCGTTAGGTTATTCAATTTATATTTCACATTTGTAGAAAGGGGGGGTGGTTACAATATCAGTGCTCGTTGTGTGAGTCATGGCCACGACAAAGTGCGGTTCAAAGAAGCACACCGCGATGACAACCATGAACAATCAATGCAATACTCAATCAATCTGCATCCAGCAAGCTATCACGATCAAGTGCCTCCCAAGGTAAGTGATTTCCAGTATAACTCGGGTTTGGGGTTTACCGCCAAGGCCACAGATTAATAAAGAGTTAGGAAGGCAGAGGTTTTTATCTGATGCGTTTTGCTCTCGCCCGCGAAAACAACATTTGCAATCAAATATTTAATACGCTACAGCGATACCGTTCATTCAAAAATTCAAATACATGTATTTTGAATGGACGGTATGTATTTGTGTATTCAGAATTGCGATCCAGCAAATATCGGGAATCCACCGTTTGATCGGACGCTATTCGCACCGAATAGTTGAATTTCCCTGAATTTTTCAGCAAGTGGAATGGAACCCCACCGTCTGCATAATAAATAGAGGAATATTCTGCAATGAAATGTATTTGATAACTCCAGTACGAAGATAGACCGTAAAATAATTTAGTAGTGAGAGCTGGTTCAGACCCAAATATATTGGCCAGTTTCCAACCATGTTTAACAAATCATTAATACTGTAGTGAAGCTTTCATTTGTTTACAATATTTTTAACCGACTTCCCAGAGGAGGAGGTTTACAATTCGTCCGGATGTTTGTTTTTTTTTTTTTTTATGTATGTGCCCCGATAGCGCCTAAACAGATGGACCGATTTGGAAAATTATTTTTTTTGTTTGAAAGGGTTTACCTTCCCATTGGTCCCATTGACACCAGGTCAGGATCTGATGATGGGATCCTGGAGAAATCGAGGGAACTCTTCAAATATTATAGGCAGACCTAAAGTGATTTTTGTGTTTTTCATAATAACTCGTGCAAATGCACATGGTAAGCATAATATTGTGATGCGGAACTGCTGATGAAGACCACATATGGTCACCAGAACTGCTCTAGGTACAAATACAAATGCGTGGCTGACGGGCAGGCAAGGCATAGCCTAAACCGGTGGACCTAGAGCCATGAAACTTTGTAGAGGGGTTTCTTAGTAGCGTGGGGTAGCACTGATATGGGATTTGACAAAATCAATTCCCCAAGGGGGGGGGGGGATAAGGGGTTACAGTTTGTATTAAACTCAATCTAATCAAATAGGGTTTGTGGAAGTCGGTTTTTTCTAAAATTTACTTTTTGTTTCAATTATTAATACTCCATTGGCCTTTCTAAGTTACTCTTAGTTCAGCAGTCTTTCATCATGAGGTAAGTTTCGTAAAACATCATATCGTGATATCAAACTAAAGTCTCAGAACTTCAAAGGACCCAATATCTTTGACATTTGTTAGCAAACGTCGCTCCCCTAATACACGATAACACAAAGGGATAGAACAGACCTTTACTGAAAGAAGAAGGATGTAGTAATATCCGTACGCACAGAGATCTTAACCATCGATATGGTTAGATACTGGGGGCTATTTGGAAGCAAATTTCACTAAACTAAAAAGGCAACTAAAAGCGCTTATTACATTACGCTGTCGGCAGGGCACGATTTGTATAGACGTCTCACTCTGATGGAACGACTAGAAAGAGACAGTGAGTCAGACAGGGCCCTGCCGACAGCGTAGTCTAATAGGCCCAAAAGCCTCTAAACAACTAAAATGTAGTTGTTATCAACAACTAAGATGACGTCATTATGACGTTTAGAGCGCTTAGTAGCCTTTTTAATTTAGTGCATTTTCCTTCCAAATAGCTCCCCATATGAATAAACCAAGATAGGTACTGGTTAGGTTCGCCATTTCTATGTGGCGTTTGTTTCGGGCGCTTCTGTGTTTCAGATTACACGTTAAACTGTATGTAGCATGTCGCTAGTGGGTGGTATTAGTCGTATAGCTTTGTCAAGAGGCCCTAATAGGACAGCTTGGTAACTTCTGACAGTCGGGTTGGCCACTAGCCCGACACCCCTCCACCAACCCGCACGGAGCCAGCGTCACACCTCGGACACTCCATAGAACGCTCGTAAAATAATCACCTATTACTACTACATAAACAAATGATGTTTGTATACGTGCAAATGTGTGCGTGAACTTTGCTAGGGCTGGTGGCGCGGCAAATGCAGCGATATTAGTATACGCGTCGTCACTCGTCCGGCGTTCAGCCCTGTTTAGTGATCCTTTAGCCAATCTTTTGACGCCAGGGGTGGGGTGCGGTATCTGAATCATCGCGGGGAAGGGAGTGGCCGTTCTGTAGGGAGTACTATTCTGTGCCAGCGTGGTGGAATAAGGAATCTGGAATAAGGTGGAATCTTATTCGTATCCGAGTAAAGGCCTGTGCCCCTCAGTGGAAATTAATAGGCTTAATTTGCTTTTAGTCAATTTAGACTGAAACCAAGTGAAAAGCAAAACCGACCTCAGGTCAATTCGGTTCATAGGCGTTGTACTGAATAGTTTCACCTAACCTACATTATGGAAGCGGGTTAGATGGACTGCCTTGGATCGCGAGAGAGTAAATGTGATTTAAAACTAGATCTGTGGGATCCGAATGATTAAGTTAGAAACACCAGCTAAACTACCGTTGGAATTACAGCTTTAACAGCTCGGCACTAGAGTTATTTTTTGGTCAGTCGTGTTTCGAAAGTCCTTTGTTTAATGCTGTTATAGTGGGAACGCGTTACCTTGGCAGTAGAGAGCGTTGACCTTTACCACAGAAGAGATAAAATAGTACTCCTTACAGAACGGCCACTCCCTTCCCCTCGCTGATTCAGATACCGCACCCCACCCCTGGCGTCAAAAGATTGGTTAAAGGACCAAGAGACAGGGCTGAACGCCTGACGAGTGACGACGCGTATACTAAATATCGCTGCATTTGCTGCGCCACCAGCCCTAGCAAAGTTCACGCACACATTTGCACGTATACAAACATTTTGGTTATGTAGTACTAATAGGTGATTATTTTACAAGCGTTCTATGGAGTGTCCGAGGTGTGCCTTTACTACCACTTTACTCATATTTTGGATAGCGATGTATCGCTTTTCTTAGGAAACGTATGCGACATTATTATCGCTAGAGTATCAGAGTACAACTAAAGTTCACTCCAAGGTCTTGACTTGTACTCCGATACTCTAATGATGGAGTGATACACTGTGGTAGTAAAGATCAACGCACTCTATTGCCGAGATAACGCATTCCTAATTAATGGCGGTGGCTAATGACGTGGACATAATTGTACCACTGCCAAGCCGTATGGGATAATACGTGACGCTATGTGGTTTTTGTTGGATATTATCACCTGGAAATACAAAACTCGCCAATTTAAATGATAATGAAGCTATAAATCTATGCTATTACCAATGATTAAAAAAAACCCAAACAATGGCTCGGCCGCTAGGCTTTAAACAAAATGGTGGTTCTAGAATTATTCTCAACTTTGTCGTCCTGTTTGCGTTAACTTCAGTGGAACCATGAATCAAAACTATCTTGAGGCAACAGTGCAGCTGCTACCGTAAGTTCTAGTTACTCCAAATATTGGCTTTTGGGTTTTCCGATAGTGAAGGCGATTCCAGCAGAGCCAAAACTAACTTACTAACGAAAGCTGACAACTTGAAAAATTACAGCATTCAAGCTGAATACTCATTGAGAGCAGTAACGGTAACCTAGCAGATGCAGAGAGAGTTGTAATTTTATTTGGTAAAACTACTACTACTCTAACTATCTACTCTGTGTGTAGTTAGGGCCTAATGTTCAATCGTTTAATTTTTAAAATATAAAATAACAAAGAAGCTCCAAATATCAATTTACAATTTCTGTCTTTTTATGTAGGGATTGAAATATCATCCCTTATTGAATTATCCCCTTGCCAGTGTGGATGGCCGCTACGGGCTGGTAAAAATTAAAATGTAATTGTTATAACATAAATTACTTGCTAATGAGTTATGGGACATCTCTCTGTTACAATGATTTACTTAGCAGTTTGTTAAAATGCTTTGTCTTGTCGCTGCATTCTGAACTAAGAAATTTCATATCACCCGAAAAAATTAACATCACAAGATGCTCAGTCATTGTTGCGAGAGCAATTCACTAAACAAATCACAGGCCACGTACTTTTAGGTCCTCCGAGCCGGATATTAACCGGCGAAAGTAAATTGTTATCAGCACGAGCTAACCGATCTCTCCATTGCAGCTATCTGAGGTTCTATTTTCGAATCCGAGTATCTCCGGTTGGTCTCACCGCGGAAATGAGGCATTTACTTGCCTCTGAAACGTGACCCAAGCCAACTCTTTAATTTAAAGAGCTATCTGTCTCACTTTATCCCAGACCTTTTTCTATTTAAAAAGGAAAGAGAAAAAAGCTACGCGGTTTTGCTGACCGAATTCAATTTCATTAGACATTTTTTCAGGAGATACGGTCTGAAAGGGGATGCACGATTTTGGTTAGCGTGTGGTTTTTAGGGTTTCGTATCTCAGAACGAGAAACCCTTATAGGATCACTCGTGCGTCTGTCCGTCCGTCTGTCACAGGCAATTCACTCAGAACATATTAATTTATTTTTTAAGGTCTATACAACAGGCGTAAAACATTACAAATATCTTAGATATTTTCAGATTAATTTATAGTTGTACGTATACACACAGGATATATAAAAGTTGGAGTAAACATGTAGTTGAAAAATTACGCTTAAAAATAACAATAACATGTATCTAAAAGTAAAAAAGTAAAAGTAAAAGTATTTATTCAAGGAAAATGGTAGGTACACTTAAAAATGGTGTTTGACTGCTGCCATAACTAGGATAATAATATAACCTGTATTTATGGCTCGCAGGCCCGTACCTCGTCCGAGGCGTTTGTGGTAAGATTTGGATATTGAGACGGTTCTAACAAGAATAATACAAGTACTTGAGAAAAACAAATAAAAAATAAAATAATAATAATAGGCTAGTTACAATTCAGAAATGCTGAGTGTATATTGTATAGTGTGTGTTTGGGGGTGTGTAAATAAGTGAGAGAGGGTGTGTGTCTAATATGTAAACGATAATGGTAATTTTATTTATTTACATAATCACAGTATAGATACATTTGAATTAAGATAATAATAATAAAATCAAAATGTTAATTTAAATAGAAAATTTGAGCGAGATCACTGCCGCCGTCGCTGGGCAAGGTGCCCAGAGGACTGGCGGCCGGCGGCGGCGTTGCCACGCTGTATGGCAAGACTCAGCCGTTGCCCAAGGTAGGCCTTCCGGTCATTTGAGGCATCGACCAGGCGCGATGAGAGTTCTTTGAACAGTTTTAGCGCCTCTCAGCCACATGGACCGAGAGTTTCGACTCCAAAAGGCACAATAGCCCTGGCCAAGGGAGGCATATTTGCGCCTTTTGTTGCCTTCTGCGGTTGCCGCTGCTGCACCAGACTTGCGAGCGGTCGCTTGTATGTGAGACTGTACCAGCGTACACAAGTCGCGTCCCACACAAGCGACCGCCCGTTTTTCCACGGAATGAGTGTCATCCCGCCCGGCCTCTTGCCATCGTCCAGCGATATTCCTGATGGTTCTAGTTTCTTATTTATACTATGGTTCTAGTATCGCGGGAACGCCTGCACTGGCAAGAGCCCGGCGGATGACATCATTAAGTGCTGCATAAATACATAGTAAGTCGTCAATTTGGCCTGTCTCGGGCCTTCTTGGGCGTGCCCCACCGAGACAGTTCCATTAACTCCCGCTTCGACTTATTCGTATTTTTTTTAAACGCTCGTATATAACGTTTATAATATAATTGAAACAAAAAGTAAACTTTAGAAAAAACCGACTTCCACAAACCCTATTTGATTAAGATTGAGTTTAATACAAACTGTAACCCCCTATCCCCCCCTCCCTTGGGGAATTAATTTTGTCAAATCCCATATCAGTGCTACCCCACGCTACTAAGGAACCCCTGTACAAAGTTTCATGGCTCTAGGTCCACCGGTTTAGGCTATGCGTTGCCTGCCCGTCAGCCACGCATTGTATTTGTACCTAGTATTGCAGATCTGGTGGCCATATGTGGTCTTCATCAGCAGTTCTGCATCACAATATTATGCTTACCATGTGCATTTGCACGATTAATTATGAAAAACACAAAAATCACTATAGGTCTGCCTATAATATTTGAAGAGTTCCCTCGATTTCTCCAGGATCCCATCATCAGATCCTGACCTGGTGTCAATGGAACCAATGACAAAAAAATAATTTTCCAAATCGGTCCATCCGTTTAGGCGCTATCGGGGCACATACATAAAAAAAAAAAAAAAAACAAACATCCGGACGAATTGTAAACCTCCTCATTTGAGAAGTCGGTTAAAAATAGCAACCCCCTTTCAAATGACAATCTAAGTTTAAAATAAAGTTTATCAGATCTGCAACATGGCTTTTACGTCAGTCGCTTGGCATAAAAGTATGAATATTGAATTTTTATACAATATTTTTAATAACCGCTTAGTAGTTTAGTTATAATTAATTATTTTCTAACTAACAGTTGTTAGAGTCAACAGTTTCTAGATATATTATACTAATGGTAAGCTATTTCCACTTTTTAACCCTCTCGCTCCGAGACGTCTGTTGTTCTCCATTGTATGTAAGATTTGTTCGGCTTATGTCCTTATGAGAGTATACTTTTGGTACAATCTTAAAAGTGATATTCAGAAGAAAATACTTGATTTTCTGATCCAATTCAGTTTTCTGCGAAAAATAATGTCACTAAGAGAAATTGCATGAATACTTTATTACTCGTAATCAGAAATTGTACTATCGATCTTTCTTCGTGGAATTGTAAATTGCGAAGCTTTCCAGGTAAATCTCATGCACTAACAATTTTCAGTCTACCAGTACGTCAATTCTGTAAAATTCGATCAAGAACTCGCATCTCCCTTCGCTATAACTCTCAGTTCGCATTTGTTTGACACTTTCAATCGTGTTTGAGTAAGTACGAAGTTAGCATCGAAGTGACCCTTAGCACAGGGCCTTAATTTTTAAACCCTTTACGGTAACGCCGCCGCTGCGGCGCTGCTGCACTTGTTTTCCTTGGATTTGTAGAGACGATCAATTAAATTGCGTAATATTTCGACTTGTGCAATTTATTACGGCCCCTAGACGATCAATTAAATTGCGCAATATTTAATACAGTACTATAAAATATTTGCGTAATTTAATTGATTGCACGAGTCGGAATATTGCGCAATTTAATTGATCGTCTAGGGGCCGCCTTAAGGTGCGTCCTGACTGACGTTACATTACGCGTTACACAGCGAGCATTACATGACATGTTGAGCATCGAGCAGGAAGCCAGGAACAGTAAGTTGACGCTCGTTGCTCGTTGGTTTCCCCGTAACACTGCGCACTGACTGCATGACTGCTCGCTGTGTAACGTGTAATGCTCGCTGTTCAACGCGTAACGTACCGTCAGTCAGTACGCACCTTTACACACGACGTTCGCCACCGCCTCCGCGGCAGCGGCGACCGTCGTGTGTATGACTCCGCAGCGGCAGCGGTATCACTGCCGCTGCGGCGTAATGTGTAAAAGCCTTTACCCTTACCGAATGCCTTCTTTACATCATCTCATACTACCTGTCAAAATCTCACGTTCAATTTAGTTCAACTCGCTGCCACGCTTGCAATTGCAGCGCTAGTGTAAATTTGATTTATCAACCGAGTTTATAGAATGCCAATCAAGAATCAATAAAGTGAGGTTTACAGAATCACACTGCTGGTATTTCTTTTTCCTAATATTTGTTTCTGGGGCCTGTAATAAAAAACCGCTCTCAGCTTTGATATCTCGAGCGCGAGATAATGTTAGATTTGATATAAAGAACCATCATTACGACAGGTGTTAAGGATTAATTAGTTCTTCTATAATATCTAGATATCTATGGATAGGGCACTTCTTTGTGCACAATAAAGACTGTACGTAGGTTAGGTACAAAAGACTGGGCAGGTAAAATTCCTGAACGTGCAAAACAGTCATTCCCAAAGCCTATTTCACAAATCGACAAGTTACAATCTTACGAGTATAATGGTAACATAGATAGCTAAGTTTTGATTTAATGTTCATATACTACCACAAAAGATAGTTTTGTACCCATAATAGACTCAATAACTTATGTTTAAAAAAATACATCCTTGTTTGATTGACTTTGCGTTTCTATTTTTTTTTATTGGCCATCATTCACCAGCCAGTTTAACCTGTGTCGTCGGGTATGTGAATGTCAGGTAAACTGCGTATACTGCATTCATTTTTGTGTGTCAATTGGGCGGCGGCTTTCTGTTACCGAGTGTCGGCAGTCTTTCAAATTCGGCCGGGGCGGCGAGATTAAAGGACACGCAGAAAATGAGCAATCCTGGCAATATTTTGGAACACATCGGGCTGTTCCATCCATCTGTCAAAAGTTTCACAATAGTTGACGTTTGGGAATCTAATTCGAATCCAAAACGATCAGTATTTTAAACCGACTTCCAAAAGGAGGAGGTTTACAATTCGTCGGGATATTTTTTTATGTATGTTCACCGATTGCGCCTAGACGGATAGAACGATTTGTTTTTTTTGCAAGTATTTTCTTATTGGTTTTTTTTTTGCAAGTGTTTTCAACCTTCCAATTGGTTCCATTGACACCAGGTAAGGATCTGATGGAGAAATCGAGCGAACTCTTCAAATATTATAGGCATACCTATAGTGATTTTTGTGTTTTTCATAATAACTCGTGCATTTACTCAAGGTAGGTAAACATAATATGATGCGGAACTGATGATGAAAACCACACATGGCCATCAGAACTGGTCAATACTAGGTACAAATGCAATCTACTATGCGTGGCAGACGGGCAACGCATAGCATAGCCTAAACCGGTGGACCTAGAGCCATGAAATGACGGGATTTGACGAAATGTATTCTCCAAGGGCGGGGGGGAGGGGGGGAATTAGGGGTTACAGTTTGTATTAAACTCAATCTAATCAAGTCGGGTTTGTGGAAGTCTGTTTTTTTTTTAAGTTTTACTTTTTGTTTCAATTATATTGTTTGTCTTGGCGTTAGTATACGTCAAATTCAAATAAGAACCTTTGTCTGCTGCCGCGATTTGTGTTCGTTCTCACCTGGAGCGTACAGTTGGAGTAATATATTTTTATTTGAGTTACCTGAAACCAGTCCATTTAGGCCTAGTTGCAGGCACTAGACACTAGAGTATGTAAGTTTAAGAGTTTTGATCATAATTCATAATTTCTTTATTGCACACAAATACACAGGATAAAAATACATAGTTAAATTGTACAAAGTTTGTTCGTTCATCTAAGGTTGAAAATCAAATCACTACAATTCTCCACATGCAATACTTGTTGATATAAGATATAGGTCATCGGTACGCTTGGAATGTTGTAATGTAGGGTTGCGTCCAAGCCTGTTAATTTGAGGTCCAGATATTTAAGGGTAGAAAATTAAAAAAAATACCTTTCACACAAACTGAAGCATTGAAAAACTGGCTAACCTCCAGTTTTTGAGACGCTGATCTGATCACAGGTCACGATTAACTAATCGGTGGTTATTGCAAAATGGCGGCACATGACTGGCTGATGGCGGCACATGATTAGCTGAAATTAGTTAATAGCTCTGTTAGCTAATCATAATCTTTGATCATCGTCTCGGAAACTGGGGGTAATGTGGGCGTAAATTGTACCTCTGTCACCACGCATGGGAAAAGACAAGATTATTTATACATGTGTTTACTTTGTCATGCTTGCGCTACGAAACTCTGCCTGCAAGCGTATCCTTAGGCTGGTCTATGTGGCTCTGTGCGACTCAATACTGAGCTACTGCATTACAGTCTGGGGAGGATCTGGTGTGTCTGCTATGCTGACACTTGAGAGAGTGCAGCGATCGGTTATATAATTGAAACAAAAAGTAAACTTTAGAAAAAACCGACTTCCACAAACCCTATTTGATTAGATTGAGTTTAATACAAACTGTAACCCCTTATCCCCCCCCCCCTTGGGGAATTAATTTTATCAAATCTCATATCAGTGCTACCCCACGCTACTAAGGAACCCCTGTACAAAGTTTCATGGCTCTAGGTCCACCACCGGTTTAGGCTATGCGTTGCCTGCCCGTCAGCCACGCATTGTATTTGTACCTAGTATTGAGCAGTTCTGGTGGCCATATTGGTCTTCATCAGCAGTTCCGCATCACAATATTATGCTTACCATGTGCATTTGCACGAGTTATTATGAAAAACACAAAAATCACTTTAGGTCTGCCTATAATATTTGAAGATTTCCCTCGATTTCTACAGGATCCCATCATCAGATCCTGACCTGGTGTCAATGGGACCAATGGGAAGGTAAACCCTTTCAAACAAAAAAATAATTTTCCAAATCGGTCCATCCGTTTAGGCGCTATCGGGGTGTAGACATAAAAAAAAAAAAACAAACAAACATCCGGATGAATTGTAAACCTCCTCCTTTGGGAAGTCGGTTAAAAAGTCATGCTAAAAACAGATTCTCGACTGATGCTCTGTATGCTGAAGCGGATCTTTTGAGCGTACGACTGAAAGCATGCTACTCACATGCACGTCAAGACAATCCGCAGTGTGATCTATGAAGACCTATTAAAAAGAGAATCTTCCGTGTGCCGCATTGCTCGTCGTTTCCCCAATATCATTATGTCTTTCATCTATAACAGGGTTCTCGGACAATGCGACATCAAGCACTGTAAGTACGGTGAGATCTTCTAAACTCTTTAATCTAAAATGGTTAAAATCTATTAAATACCAATGAACGAGAATTTACTAAAAATCGATACATAATCATCTCCCCTTCCTTTTAATATAAGAATTTCTATTTAGTAGCCCTACAATCTTAATTTTCATATAATGACCTTATCTCCATTATCATACTTACTTCCATTGTTTATTAAACAAAAAGCATAATTATATTGTTTGTGTAGGTATATTTTGCCAGTTATTCATTATGCGTGACAAGGGCCGTCGCCGCAGCTGACATATATTTGGAAGGAAGTTGATTGACTAGATTTGTTTTCTCATTATGTACGTCTCTACATACCGTTCATATACGCTTTGAAAGAAAATAAATATATTTGCAAAAAACCAACACAAGTGTTCACGTCTTTGGCTAAAGCCTTTTCAATACGCTTCCACAACAAACTGTACAAAGCAAAGAAAGTCCTTTGAGTGATTTAGAATATTCCAGACAAAAGCATATATCTAGAATACCTATACCAGTATCCACCTAGGACCTTCACTCAAGCATGAAAATAAAGTATGAAAATCGAATAAACACGTTCTAAGGCTTTGAGAGGACTTCTTAATGGGGGTTACCACAACCCATTTAGCCAGCTTAGGTACCTAATTTGATCCGAAATATTACCATGACCGTCTTTAAACAAGTGTTAGTATGTGCTTGGTATAGGTGCAAAGGAAAATAAAGTTAATTATGGAGTACTGTTGCCATGGTGATTTTTAATCCTTATATGAGACATCAATATCTGCACGTCAGCAAACCATTTATTTTTGTAAAGCGTGACGTCATCGCTCCAAAATACACACTAACGAAGTCTACACGTAACAATGTGTTAGTACCTCGACCTCGTAGTATGTCGTAGTATGTCGTGGCCATATCGTCAAATTTGGCCATAACATAGTATGGCCGATTTTAAAGAAAACATTCTATTTTATTTCAACTAATTGTGTGCAATAAAGAAATTATGAATTTCTTCATTACTTTTTTTATTTTATGCATTTCATTATTTTATGGATTAATGAAATGCATAAAATAAAAAATAAATAAAGTGTGTCCCCCATACAAGAAACTATTTTTTTTTGTAATTTTCTTGAACAATAGTGCGGAACCCTTTGTGTGAGAGTCCGACTCGAACTTGACCAATTATGTTATTGTTGTAGTCCAACGCAAAGACTATTAGGAGGCATAGCTACCTTCTTTGCCCTCTTATATTTTCTGCTCAACTGTGACCATGGTTGGTAACAACATGATGAATTTATTGAAGAATAATGTGAACAGGGTATAAAAATTTACTGCTTCTATTGTGACGTCATAACTCCAATATTCACACTAACGAAGTCTACAAGTAACAATTTGCATGGCACACGGACGCGTAAAGCCAAGCCCTGTGTATCGCTCAACGTTGAAGGAGTTGAACCCGCACAAATATTGTCATCACTGTTTCTCTTCTTCGCGGATTCAACATGAATAAATCTGTATACCTGTCAACTCAGACTGCGGAACATGTTGAGCCATAATAAAATCTTATCTTGATAACTCTGTAACGTGATCTTTTTTCTATTGACTAACTGAGGTTTGAAACTGAAAGCTCGTCGTAGTAGTAGCAGCACTGTGGAGTGACCCAAGAACAACAGATAAACTATGAAGAACTGTCAAAATGGATCAGACTACAGTGGTGACATCTGAAGTGAGCAATGGACGGTTTTTAAGCCGATTATAAGTAGGTAGGTAACTATTGTGCTATAGTATACCTACGAGTATAGTATTCAGCGTTTGAATATTTACAATAGAACCTTCTGTCAAACTACAGGTCGCCTCGCTACGTTGCGCCTTGCCTCGGGTCCAGGTTGTTATACAAACTTGTGATCTAACATACTTCTTTAACTTTAACTTTATTATTCGGAAAGAAACCTATTAGCGACCCATTTGGTTCTGTGAATAGGCATTGAGATACAGATTTTGTCTCAATTGTTATGTGCATTACAACACCTTATACTTATATCACTGTAATAACAGGCAACGATTAAATTTAACGTGAATTTCACGATTGAAAACCAAAGTCTGATGTACTTTTTAGCACCTAATAGCGTTGAGGCATGCACAGATGTTGCCCTTACGCCGCCTGGCGCCCTAGTACCAACACGAGAGCTCTCGAATCCCTGCTAAACTGTGCCAATGAACCAATTGGCAGTTCAAGCGGACTAGCAATTCTACTAGCGACTTAGCGAACCCAGCTCTATCTATGGACTGTCGCTGATCTTTCACTGCTTGAAATCTGTCTTTGGTCTGGCCTCACTTTTGTGCAATTAATTGTGCACGGAGTAACAGCTGCGATGCTGCGTGATATGCGCCTAGCTTGTCACCAAAGGTTTGGAGATATGAAGGTTACTTATTAACGATAATAAAGTTCGTGTAATTTAAATTAGTGTATCTAGTAGCTAAAAGAGTGGTTCGGGATGAGCAGATTGCCGATGGCCGCCAACCTCCGATGGGAGATGGCACCCGAAGAAGAAGTAGCTGGAGTATTTAAAATGGCTATAAGTGGGCATAATTGTCCCTCTGCCACCCCGAATGAGAAAGGTATGATGCTGATATTATATTATATTCAACTACCGATATAGATACCTATTTATTTGCAATTGATAGAACAATTTTCTGTCACAAAGTAGAATCAAAACCATTTGGAACCAAGCAAGGCAAATGCGGCTTCTATAGGTCAGGAGGTCACCCAATGCATAAGCATTCTTTGACCTGACCTAGGTGGGTTGCCGTACATCCGTCATGTAAATTAGATGCAGTGGCTTTAAAACGCTAGTGGCCTAGCCTACGAGATTGGAATTCAGTTATTTTGTTTTAGACCGCAGATGAGTTATGGAAGCAATAAGTAATCTTTGTGCTCAGCATGCCAGTCTTTGTGCTCAGCATGCCAGTCTTTGTGCTCAGCATGCCAGTCTTTGTGCTCAGCATGCCAGTCTTTGTGCTCAGCATGCCAGTCTTTGTGCTCAGCATGCCAGTCTTTGTGCTCAGCATGCCAGTCTTTGTGCTCAGCATGCCAGTCTTTGTGCTCAGCATGCCAGTCTTTGTGCTCAGCATGCCAGTCTTTGTGCTCAGCATGCCAGTCTTTGTGCTCAGCATGCCAGTCTTTGTCTCTCGGTCGACGTCGGGAGGACTACTTGTGTCAAACAAGGCTCGGTCGTCTCAATCTCGGACATCTTCTTATTGACAGTTCTTAAGACGCCGTACTAGACAAAAACAGCCTTTAGCAAAACACAAATCGCTCGGAATGATGGGTAATATTTCTGTTCGTTTTTTTACTAGCTTGTTTATCACGAGTGCAGCGTTACTTCGCTTTCGTATAAACGTGATTTGATTAATTTTGCTCGAAAGAAAAGTCTCCCGAAGTGGCCATAAAATCTGTATTTTTTTTTAATACAATTTCGCACCGGATCTGAATTTGTGTTTTTGTTATTTATCTAATCGTTATAAAAATGGCACAGTATGTTCCTCAGTTAGGCTTGCTTAGTTTAGCTTTAAGCTTTTTAGGATTCCGTACCCGAAGGGTGCCAAACGGGTCCCTATTGCTGAGACTTTGCAGTCCGACTGTCTGTCTGTTTGACTGTCTGTCTGTCTGTCTGTCTGTCTGTCTGTCACCAGACTGTATCTCATGAACCGTGGTAGCTAGACAGTTGAAATTTTCACAGATGATGTACCATTTCTGTTGCCGCTATAACAACAAATACTTAAAAACAAAATAAATTTAATATTATGGGGGCTCCCATACAACTAACGTGATTTTTTAGCGGTTTTTTATACATAATGGTACGGAAACCTTCGTGCGCGAGTCCGACTCGCACTTGGCCGGTTATTATATTATTTTTATTTCATTTCATCTAAAAAAAAGCTAAAGATTAAATTCTGAGTTCTGATTTTGTGGAGCCCTCCCCCTAGTTGAGCCTAATTGTGACTAATAAATTTGCGGCACATTGACAAGAGCGATGCAAGCATAGAGCGAAGACATATGTGGATTAGGTAAATCCTCAACTGAGGAACTAACAACAACGAATAAAATATGCCGCTGCCAAAACTGAAAAACTGCGCACTTGTAGTGTTTCATTATGAATAACATTAACATTAACAGCAGGATATCAAATAATAATTAATTTATGTTTCGTAAAACAATCAACTTTGGAAATGCGTTAACAAAGGATTAATTTCACAGCCATATCGAATAACGAGTTAGAACGAAAGAGAAAACAGCTATTCTGGACCTAGTGATTAATGAAATATAATTGTATTACTTTCATAATTTAATTTAATCTCATAATTTAATTTATTCAGATAAAAAGTTAGGCACATAGTTGTGTGGATCCCAGTCTCCTAAACTAGGTTTATCACCTGTACTTCAGGAGGCAGGGCTCTTTCATTATTTGGTCGTTGAATTGAATTTTGTAACAAATTTAATAAAACACCATCTAAAATCTACTTGACACAACAGTACTTTCCGAAATTCAGTTAGTGACCCCGTGGGAACAAGCCAACGCTAGCGTCCAATTGTTAGGAAAATAAATTGTATCCGTGTATGTAAATATGAATATTTTAAACACCAAAAGCTTACGGGAACTTCAGTGCACTGAACTGAAAAACAAGCTTACAAATAAACAGTAAAACTTAAAAAGAATGTATTAGGAGTAAAATCTATTTTAAAAAAGGAGGGGTTTATCAACTCGGTTGTGTAATTATATATATTTTTATGCGTGTTACCTCGAAATTAGTATTATTTGTTAACCGATTACTATTATTTTTTATATTTATTTATTTATTTATTTATTAATTGACAATAAGACTTAACAAAAAAAAACACCATAGCGCACTTATTGCTAAAGACTTAACATTTATTTACTTTGTACTTAGTAAAAAGAGTTGATACTCTAATTTTGGTATAGAATCAAAGAATATGAAATAATTGTAACGCACAAAATTATGTGCTATACTGAACTGGATCGGAACGTGCCGAAACGCGTTCTGTTTCACGCAGCACACACTTCTGTGACTGCGTTTGTATACTTTAGCGAAATTTTAAATTAATGCTTTTCGGGTATCTTTGTGCTTATATAGTTTAAAACATAATGTTAGGTGGACTTATTATGTCTCGTTCTTCTCCGTTTTCAATGTCGGTATAGAAACGACATTTTTAGAGTGAATCCAATACTAAGGCAAAAATGGTGGCTGAATGATTTACGAGAAACGAAACGTGGCGTGACATATTCGTCTGTGTGAATTTAGAATGTGTCACTAGGATTTTCCGGACTGGTGTTGAAAGTCTACCATCGTATTTCTCCAAAGCAAGGCAGCTTTCCACCTTCAGGTAAGGGTTTTCTGGATCTCGGGAGAGCGATTATGCGGCTCGGCATATTTGTTTTTACAATCAAACGATTTTATTTCAGATCTGGGGATCGAGTCATCGGCTGCTGACGTGACGCAATTTTCACCAGGAAGGCGACTTTCCCAGCCTGAGTATGTATACGGATTCCCGTTTTGAGGGCTCTCCTGCAGCCGATATTGGTTTTCATGATTAGACTAACAAAAACTTTAATTTCAGGCTTCCAATTTTGGCGTGGCACGTGTGGCAAAATGGCGTCCACCATGTCGTTCGCGAGGCGATAACTCCAGCCTTTCCCGTTTGCAGTGGCATAAGCCACACTTAATTTCAAATCCCATTTAATGGTATGTAACCTTTTCTTAAATATTTACCTAGGGAATACTGACTTGTGATAAACCATGATGGTTAAACGAGTATATCAAATTCCCCAGGGTTCAAGAGTTTGGTGTCCTTGTATGCAGCTTCAAGTCTTCTACGTTGCGACGTCTGCCCTCTTCCAAGGCGGTCCACGAGAAGCGACACTGCAGGACAGTCATCTTGGAGTCAAACGGGGAAATAACACGGTCACAATATAACTGAAATTACAACACCACACACAAAGCATTAGACATATCACCGATTACTCATACTTTCGACAAGGTAATCCCTTTAGTTTCACTCTTCTCAGAAGTACCTACCGGGGATAAAAGGTTCCTTCAAAGATTTATTCATGTACAACTTAAGTAATATTAAATAGTATTATAAGTTAAACCTAGATAAACAGAAAATTGTATGTTCTACATATTTTGTACATCAGAATACCATAGCATTGTGAAAATAATTCCATAAATATCCGGGGCAAGACTCTTTCTTTTCTTTCTGCCACCGGAACGATCCATGTCGCACGGGGCGTCGACGATGCTGTTCTGTTATAAATTTGTATCTTCTGATTTATGAGATACTGGCGCTCATTATAGACAGCATTCTTCGACGTCCTGCCAAACCAAATTTACCCACACCCTACCACTGAGCTAGGCAAGTAAAAATATTTGTTACAAATAGGCGCCAACGTGTGTTTGGAGATATAGATTTGTTCCGGGATTTGGTTATAAGAATTAGTTTTGTCGCGGATATTTTTAATATAACTAATAAAAATGGATATCACTACTGTAGGTTGTGCTGTAGACCTGTTAAAGAAGGACGAACTGGAACATGAGTTACTCATCAGACACATCACACCCGACTCACCACATAGTAGGGACTCTCTGAGGAAACAGCTGAGGCAGGTTTTCAGATTGGCAAGGAGAGGTAGCCTTAGTAAGATGGCCAGTTTGTCTTTGCCATCTGAAGCTGAAGAACT
The DNA here is from genome assembly GCA_963457715.1 of Argyresthia albistria. Taxonomy (NCBI): domain Eukaryota; kingdom Metazoa; phylum Arthropoda; class Insecta; order Lepidoptera; family Argyresthiidae; genus Argyresthia; species Argyresthia albistria. Next base: position 890,130 of record OY735261.1, on the reverse strand, counting down.
GGCAGCTTGTACTCCCAAGGTCAAGGAGATTGTGGACGAGGTCAACTTAGGCGCTGGAGGCAATATTCCAAGGTTAGTGGGCCGTTGCAATTATTTGCTTCGCAGATTGAGTAGGATTGTAACTCCATCAGCAGCGACCAAATTGATGATATCTGACTTGGTTTTGTGCACAGCAAACCTGGAGTCTGGTGATGACTCTTCCGATGATCACATCGTGGAGGAAGAAGAGGTGTCTCACAAGGAGTCAATTGTGAGGGAAAAATTGATTATCGCTCAGCCACGACACAAGCTAAGTTCCCTAAATATAAAATATCGGGGAGACAGTTGTGTCAGGTCTTTTGTAGCCAGGTTGGAAGAATTGTTTCTAGCTAGGGAGATTCCACATAGTGTAGTATTCACTGGATTTGCCGACCTACTGGAGGGCCCGGCACTTTTTTGGTATCGGGCAAATAAGAATTCTCTGCATAACTACAGAGAGTTGATCGCATCATTGAAGGAGGACTTCGATATTCCAGATTTTGACTTTAAATTGAAAAATGAGATCCGTCAACGGACACAGGCAAGGGACGAGTCTATTGTAGTGTTTCTATCGGTAATTCTAGGTATGTATAACCGTTTGTCGGTAGAGGTGCCAGAACCAGAGAAATTAGATCAAATTATGAGGAATATTCGTCCAGATTACAGTAGGGAACTGGCACTCATAGACATAACCTCAATATCACATCTGAAAACTTTATGTAAAAAACTTGAGCTCGCTAAGGCTAAATCTGAAAATTTTACTGAACCTAAGCTTACACAACAGGGTGTAGCTGCGGAATTTGACTACAAAAAGCAGGATTCAGAATTTCAACAAAACAAAATTTCAATGACCTCGATTGAAAATGGGTGTAACTCGAAATTTAGCAAAATTTCACCGAGTGTCAAAGTTGATAGTCTAGGGACATACAAGTGTTTTAGATGTGGGAGTGACAAGCACAACACAAACAAATGCAAATCTAATAAGGAAATTGTGTGTTATAAATGTGGACAACAGGGAGTAAAGGTGTCCAATTGTCCCACATGTTCTATTCCAAAAAACGCCTAAGGCGTGTCTTCTCAGACCGCAATATCATCATAACTAATAAAGACAGTTCTGACAAAGCGGATTCTGAGGAGACTTATTTCCGTCCCCCGGATTGTGATAGTAGGCCATATATCATAGTACGTGTTTTAAACCTAAAAGTCACGGGACTACTAGATTCTGGAGCATTCTGCTCTATTTTAGGACAAAACGCACACCTACTTTTTCAAAAATTAGGTATACCCATAAGTAGGTTTTCACAACCAAAGTGCATATGTGTGGCAGACAACAGTAACTATCTATGCTGGGAGTATATGGTTTTACCGATTCAATTTAATGACTCGCTCCAGATGGTTGAATTTTTGATAGTTCCTGAAATTGCTTTACCGATTCACTTTGGTGTCGATTTTTTCCGAATTTTTAAAATAGCCCCTGGGGTAATCTCCAGCATGGCTGCTCAACCTCAATCCATAAACATCGACAGTATTTTACCGTCTGATAAAATTGGTATTAAAGATTATGAAACTCTTACCGCCTCACAAAAAGAAGTAATTGACAAAATTAGGCAGGATTATCAGGAGGTGAACACGGAGGTCAAGGGTCTTGGCCGCACGTCGCTTATATCTCATGATATCAATACTGGTGACTCACCTCCTATCAAGCAAAAATATTACCGTCTTAGTCCAGTTAAGCAACAGGCGTTAGAGGAGGAGGTGAAACGTATGCTGAGCATCGACGTAGTTGAGCCTTCATACTCAGCATGGAATTCTCCTGTTGTGATGACTCCGAAAACTGACGGTAGTATGAGGCTGTGTCTTGATAGTAGGCGTTTGAACTCCGTGTCCAAACCTGACGCATATCCTTTGCCTTATATAAATGACATTTTAGACAACCTAAGGGATGCACGTTATTTAACATCATTAGACTTATCATCAGCATATTGGCAGGTAGGACTTACCCCGGAGTCGAAGGAAAAAACTGCGTTCACAGTACCACGTTTAGGACTGTTTCACTACAATGTTATGTGTTTCGGTTTAGTGGGTGCTTCTGCAACCATGCAAAGACTCATGGATAAGCTATTCACGGCGGAGTTTGACAATAAAGTATTCTGTTTCGTTGATGATATAATTATCTGTTCTTCAGACTTCGACGAACACGTTCATTTACTAAAAGCTGTCTTAGAAAAACTTAAAAACGCTAATTTGAGCATAAACATGAAAAAGTCTTTGTTTTGCCGAAGCGAGTTGAAGTACCTTGGTTATGTGGTGGACCAGTTTGGTTTAAGGACAGACCCAGCCAAAGTAGAGGTCATAATGAATTTTCCGGTACCGAAAAATGCGACCGAAATAAAACGATTTTTAGGTATGGCAGGCTGGTATAGGAGATTCATAAATAACTTTTCAAAAATTGTCCGCCCTCTAACTCGCTTAACGAGTAAAAAGGTTGATTATCAATGGTCCCTTGAGCAGAATGAAGCTTTCAATTTGCTGAAATCAGCATTGGTATCCGCTCCGATCTTAAGATGTCCGGATTTCAGCAAAATGTTTTATATCCAAACGGATGCTTCATCTTTTGCCATAGGGGGTGTCTTGACTCAGAGGATTGATGAGGTCGATCACCCAATTGCATACTGTAGCAGAACTTTGAACTCGGCTGAATCGAATTATTCTGCGACAGAGAGAGAGCTCCTTGCTGTCATATATGCTTTAGAGCAATACCGTTCGTACGTTGAGGGCAGGAAGTGTATCATTGTCACGGATCATGCCTCCCTGCAGTGGTTCTATAAACTTAAAAATCCGTCCGGCCGATTGTGCCGTTGGGCGTGTAGATTGAGTCAGTTTGAATTTGAAATTGTCCACCGCAAGGGTCATGAGCACGTTGTCCCAGATTGTTTGTCACGTATAAAAGTAGACTCCATAAACGTAGGTGTTTCTACCACTACTGATAAATGGTACTTGGACTTATTCCAAAACATCACAGAAAAACCCCAACTTTTTCCAAATTTCAAAGTTGACCATGACAAGATATTCCGGTTGACGAAAAACAAATACAATCTGACAGCAAATTTCGAATGGAAGTTAGTGATACCACAGGAAAAGAGAGAGGAGGTCCTAAAGAATTGTCACGATGAGCCCACAGCAGGTCATTTTGGTGTGGCAAAGACGCACAAAAGGATAGCTTCCCTTTACTTCTGGCCATCCATGTTTAGGGATGTAAAGACTTATGTTCAAGCATGTGAAATATGCAAATGTTACAAACCGGTAAATGTGGCCAGAACAGGTCTCATGGGTAATCCGAAGCAGGTTTCATATCCTTTTGAGGCGATCTCCTGTGACATTATGGGCCCACTTCCTCCATCCTACTCGCGTAGCCAATACATCTTTGTTGTATCCGACTACTTCAGTAAATATGTCTTAGTTTTTCCTCTGAGGAACTCCACTACGAAATCTATAGTCAAATGTCTGGAAAAATCAGTGTTTTTAGTCCATGGAGTATGTAGAATCTTATATTGTGACAATGGGCCACAATTTATCTCGAAAGAATTTCGTGATTTAATGACTAAATACAACGTGCCCCATGTATTCTATAACCCAAGATATCATCCTCAAACTAATCAAACGGAAAGAGTAAACCGTGACCTAGGCCGTGCCATTGCTTCTTATGTGCGTTCTGACCACAGAAAATGGGACCAGAACATTCCTGAGATTCAATGCGCTTTCAACACCCTAGTTCACGAGGGTACAAAGTCTTCCCCATATTTTTTGGTACATGGGAGAGAGATGATACTTGATGGGGGAGTTTATAACAACAATGAGCCGTTAGATCCTCAAACGGTCAAGGTTGCGGACCCTCAAACATTTTCAGATTCCCTTAAGGAATTAGGCTTGGTTTTTCAAAATGCTCGTGCCCATCTAAAAAAGGCATACGATCATAATGCAAAATACTACAACTTAAGGAAAAGGCCTATTCAATTGCAGGGAGGTCAATTCGTTTATAAAAGATGTTTTCCTCTTTCTAACGCATCCAAACATTTTTCGGCCAAATTTGCGCCGAAGTTTGAGAAATGCATAATTCATGCGAAACATTCACCCCTGGTGTACTCGCTAAAATCCATTGATGGTAAAAATCTAGGTAAATTTCACATAAAGGACTTGGTGCGGTTTGATGATGCTTCTCCCACTACCTCAAATGAATAAACCCTAGTATTAGGTAGGATATAAATGTTTTGATCTGGTGTTGCCAATAGCGAAATAGTTGCGTAACATCAGTAATTTGCATGCTGTAAATAGTAGCATTAATAAAATAAGTTAACCCTAAATTTTCAAAATTTGTGATTTCCGAGTTACACCATTTTATATCTTAGGCACTCTGAGATTACTGTAGGTTATGAAAATAAAAGTTTGTTTAGTTTAGAATAAGCAGGTGTCACACTACTCACATCACAACATTTATATTTGTGTATTTATAAATATTAACTTAATCTTGTTCATTTGAAATTGTTGTACTGAAAATAACAATATTAAATAAATGAGAGTACTACTATATTTAAATATCTTTATATTATTATAAAATACTCTTCGGATTGTACCATTTAAACACATATTTACACAACACTTTACAAAACAAACAGAATCCTAACTACAATTATCAAATAGGCAATTGGAGTCAATAATAAAAATTGGCAATTTACATAGATAAACTTGGGTTGCTTAGTTGGGAATAGGGATGTACAAATAATTGTATAATAAAAATGACATAGCTCTGTACTTGCAGGTGAACATTAAAAATGTTAGGTTTGGAAAAGATTCGTACTGACGGCTGGAATATTCTAGGGTTTGAGAACGGAAAGATAGGACAATTGTAGATAGGCATGCGGTAGGATTAAGAAGTAGTTAGATTTTCTATTAGTTTAAAGCGGTAACTCGGATTAGTTTTAAGTAGCTTTAACTTAATAAACAGTATGTCATGGACAACAGAAGTCTTATGATCATTTCTGTATTAAGGATGCGTCCTAACCACGACAAAGGTTTTGGATTTTACAAAGTAGGGTGACCACAATAAAAGTTTCACTCCGTTGAACTTTATTTAGTCTATTAAGTAAGTGTAAGATACTAGATCTTACTCCACATTCAACATTCCTCGTCTGGTAGTTACCGTCGGGAGGGACTTTGATGTCCTTGTTTCTTGTGTTTTTGTTAAAATTTTTTTTTCTCCTCTCCAGTAATTGTTTTGCATTTCAGGGAGGGACAAATAGTCCATCAAATATATGGTAAGGTTATTTTTAGGAAAATGTTTGCTCTTTTTCTTGCACACACGAAGTAGGGTAACCATGCTTCGTGTTTCAGTTATTTCCTTTTACTTGTATATCTTCTGGTTTTTCCTGAAATAGGGTGACCATGATTTCTGGTGTACTTTGGGTTTTTTTTTTTTTTTTTCTTGCATTCCTAATTTACGGGTTGGTTTTTAATCTATAAAATTCACACCTTCTGGTGTTTGAATTATTTTATTTAAAAAAAAAATTTTTTTTTTTAAATAAAATAATTCTTTCCCAACTTCAATGGTATTGTAACGCACAAAATTATGTGCTATACTGAACTGGATCGGAACGTGCCGAAACGCGTTCTGTTTCACGCAGCACACACTTCTGTGACTGCGTTTGTATACTTTAGCGAAATTTTAAATTAATGCTTTTCGGGTATCTTTGTGCTTATATAGTTTAAAACATAATGTTAGGTGGACTTATTATGTCTCGTTCTTCTCCGTTTTCAATGTCGGTATAGAAACGACATTTTTAGAGTGAATCCAATACTAAGGCAAAAATGGTGGCTGAATGATTTACGAGAAACGAAACGTGGCGTGACATATTCGTCTGTGTGAATTTAGAATGTGTCACTAGGATTTTCCGGACTGGTGTTGAAAGTCTACCATCGTATTTCTCCAAAGCAAGGCAGCTTTCCACCTTCAGGTAAGGGTTTTCTGGATCTCGGGAGAGCGATTATGCGGCTCGGCATATTTGTTTTTACAATCAAACGATTTTATTTCAGATCTGGGGATCGAGTCATCGGCTGCTGACGTGACGCAATTTTCACCAGGAAGGCGACTTTCCCAGCCTGAGTATGTATACGGATTCCCGTTTTGAGGGCTCTCCTGCAGCCGATATTGGTTTTCATGATTAGACTAACAAAAACTTTAATTTCAGGCTTCCAATTTTGGCGTGGCACGTGTGGCAAAATGGCGTCCACCATGTCGTTCGCGAGGCGATAACTCCAGCCTTTCCCGTTTGCAGTGGCATAAGCCACACTTAATTTCAAATCCCATTTAATGGTATGTAACCTTTTCTTAAATATTTACCTAGGGAATACTGACTTGTGATAAACCATGATGGTTAAACGAGTATATCAAATTCCCCAGGGTTCAAGAGTTTGGTGTCCTTGTATGCAGCTTCAAGTCTTCTACGTTGCGACGTCTGCCCTCTTCCAAGGCGGTCCACGAGAAGCGACACTGCAGGACAGTCATCTTGGAGTCAAACGGGGAAATAACACGGTCACAATATAACTGAAATTACAACACCACACACAAAGCATTAGACATATCACCGATTACTCATACTTTCGACAAGGTAATCCCTTTAGTTTCACTCTTCTCAGAAGTACCTACCGGGGATAAAAGGTTCCTTCAAAGATTTATTCATGTACAACTTAAGTAATATTAAATAGTATTATAAGTTAAACCTAGATAAACAGAAAATTGTATGTTCTACATATTTTGTACATCAGAATACCATAGCATTGTGAAAATAATTCCATAAATATCCGGGGCAAGACTCTTTCTTTTCTTTCTGCCACCGGAACGATCCATGTCGCACGGGGCGTCGACGATGCTGTTCTGTTATAAATTTGTATCTTCTGATTTATGAGATACTGGCGCTCATTATAGACAGCATTCTTCGACGTCCTGCCAAACCAAATTTACCCACACCCTACCACTGAGCTAGGCAAGTAAAAATATTTGTTACATAATGAACCTTCAGGGTTCCATTTTTTGAAAATCAGGAATCGGTCCAGTATTAAGGTTTCGACATAGAAAATACTGTCATCCAGGTATCCAAAATTACATATTTTTGCCTTTCTGTGACTATGTGTGGTGTAGATGAATTCTGGCTGTAAGGACCGATTTCATTTATTTTGTGTAATATTTTGAATTGTTAGACGTCATTCCACGTCAGGACTATCCCCCGGTTTTTGAGACGCTGATCACACGTTACGATTAGCTAACAGAGCGATTATCTGATTTCAGCCAATCACGTGCCGCCATCAGCCAATCGTGTGCCGCCATCTTGAGTTAACCACCGATTATTTAATCGTAACCTGTGATCAGTGGCTCAGAAACTGGGGTTAAGTAAGATCATGAAGTCGTTTTTTTTTTTTAAGTTTTTAACTTGGCGAATTATTATCTCGAGTGATGCACGTTTGATTGAACCCCTCACTCGCTTCTGATTTCTCATTGCACTCGGGATTCAACAGTAGATCGGGATTTAACATAAATATACTTAACTGTAACTAATTGAAATAAAAAGTAAACTTTAGAAAAACCGACTTCCACACCCTATTTGATTAGATTGAGTTTAATACAAACTGTAACCCCTTATCCCCCCCTCCCCCCCCTTGGGGAATTAATTTTGTCAAATCCCATATCAGTGCTACCCCACGCTACTAAGGAACTCCTGTACAAACATGGCTCTAGGTCCACCGGTTTAGGCTATGCGTTGCCTGCCCGTCAGCCGCGCATTGATTTGTACCTAGTATTGAGCAGTTCTGGTGGCTATATGTGGTCTTCATCAGCAGTTCCGCATCACAATATTATGCTTACCATGTGCATTTGCAAGAGTTATTATGAAAACCACAAAAATCACTATAGGTCTGCCTATAATATTTGAAGAGTTCTCTCGATTTCTCCAGGATCCCATCATCAGATCCTGACCTAGTGTCAACGGGACCAATGGGAAGGTAAACCCTTTCAAACAAAAAAATAATTTTCTAAATCGGTCCATCCGTTTAGCCGCTATCGGGGCACATACATAAAAAAAAACAAACATCCGGACGAATTGTAAACCTCCTCCTTTAGGAAGTCGGTTAAAAAGAAGTAACTTTTTAGAATTAACTCTTAACTTTAAGAATTAATTAGAGAAAATTTTTGATAAAATTATATAAACAATATGTTGTAGGTTTCTGTAGTGATAGTGGTGGGAGATTGTCTTGTTGTTGTTAGCAACAGAGAAACAACTTTTAATTATTGTCACTGCAGAACCTTATAAGCTTAGGACATGACACCTAGTTATTTATAAAATAAAATTTACTGTTTGTTTCCTAAGACATTGTGGAAGGAACCTACGACTTATATAACATGTGTTCTGTTTTGAAATAAACACATTTTTGATTTTTGATTGATTTTTTGAGTAGAATCCTGAAAAATAGTTCTTCCAGTTCTTGGTTCCAGTAGTAAATGTCCTTCGTCATAACAATTCTGTTAAGTTTCAGAAAGTTCTTAGTGCGGTGTCGTGTTGTGGCACGTTGCAACTTTTCCCGACCTTTCGCCACATGAAATATTATCCGAGTTGAGTTATTTCCAGTTGTATTAGTCCGAACGTAGCGATCGGAAAAGAGAAAAATTATCTAATCTAGGGTGAGGACCACCGTTATCTTAACAAATCACACACGTATTCTTAATCGTTTACTTGACAGCTCTTTGGTTTGGTTTTATTTCAAGGCGTTCCTCAAAACGACAAATTGAGTGGAATTTAAACATTTTGTAGGTACCATTTTTCTGAAATTATATGTACAAATCAGCTTACTCAGCTGAAATGTACGGATCTAAAGATATAAGACAATTGTCTACTCTATCTCTATCTCAAATAAAGATAAACTTCCACAAATCCTTATCCAATTTCACCCTTCTTTGTACTTGTCGCATAAAATTATTCCGAATCAGTTTCCTTAACCAAGATCATCCGAGGAGGCTGCTTCGTGAGATAAAGCGAAAATATGTGATCGAGTGAAGTGCCAGAGCACTCGAAATTTAATCAGAATTTCATGTTAGAAGTCGGTCGTTGTCGATTGTTTTGGTTACCGCAATTTTCTGATACGAGAACCGGTCTTAAAAACTGTGTCTTTCGTGACTGGATTAGGTTTCATAAAACGTTCTGGAGCGCTTAAAATATGCCATTATCTCTTATTTTGTTTCAGTGTGTATATTTTTAGGGTACCGTACCCGAAGGGTGCCAAACGGGACCCTATTACTGAGACTTCGCTGTCCGTCTGTCCGTCCGTCCGTCCGTCCGTCCGTCCGTCCGTCCGTCCTGTCTGTCACCGGGTCCGTCTGCACGAACCGTAATAGCTAGGAAGCTGAAATTTTCACAGAATGTGTATATCTGTTGCCGCACCAACCACAAATACTGAAATACGAGAGATATTGCAAATTAAAGGGGGCCCCGATACAAGAGACGTGTTTAGATACACTTACGCATTTCAAAATGGAGATCTTGACTGAAACTGTTTATTTATTGTCATAGCAACCATGTCATACACATATACTAAATATGATAGCATATTTCGCGTCAACCCACATGGTTATTGTTAGCCGGTATGATGTAGTGTAGACTCTCAATCCGGAGGTCGTCGGTTCAAATCTCGTGAAGGCATAAACTTTTTAAATTTTCTTTTTGTTTATTTTTTTATTGTTTTGAGTGCTTTTGATTTGTTGTACGATGGTACAGTACCCTTCGTGTGCGATACCAACCCGCACTTAACCGATTATTTTTAAGTGATAAGTATAATTTGAAGGAAACTATTTAATGTATCGCACATTTGTAATTTTTTTCATACCGTTTAACATCATTCGTCGTCAGATAAAGGAAGGCGTTTTGCGTTATCGACTTCTAAAATCAAATGATGAACGTTGCAACCGCCACCACTTTAACAGAAATAGTTCTCTACAAGGTGTTCCAGGCGAGGAAACGGTGCCTATTATAAAACGAAGCATCTCTAGAATTCCATTCCTATTTCATTTATGATCGAGCCAACATCCTTTGTATATGTACACATGATGTGAACGTTTGAGAATCTTAATGGCACGTGTAACTTCTCTCAAGGTTAACAGAACATAACGTATACTTTGGCAAGAAATGCTAGACATTAAATAATGGCAACATTTGCAGACTACTGCGTTTTTTCTGTAACTACAGGTTCGCCGACACATCTTGTATAACAATATTTCGCCAATGTTCGATCGTTCGAGCGGTGGGCTTCTGCGAGTGAAGGGGGTTTATGTACAAAATGGCTGCACATTCTCAGAATTGTATATTTCCAGCAGATATATTTTATAGAGTCAATTTTGTGCAAAAAAAGACAGCATTTGATGGCACTTTTACATTACGTCATTCTGTTGTTGCTTCGCGACTGTATCGATGCGAACGCGCGACAGCCGCGCGTCTGCAGCGCTGCAAAAAGTCGTCGTGGGCGAGGGCCCTTACACCCACACCATTCTAGCCACGTGACCCAAGCGCGTGTAGGTAAGACTTTCGCAACATTGCTATTGTGAACTACGGAGCGGATTCAGATTTACTTTATTTATTTACTACTTTCTTGTAGAAAAACAAATACAGACACAAAATGGGAATAACATGTACAAAGACGAACTAATCTGTAAGAGATCTCTTCCAGCAAACCTGGGAGGGACAGGTTCTTGGCGTGTAATGACGCTCTCTGTGTTGTTGGGGTGTGATTCCCAAACGAGAGGAGGAAAAAAAAACCCAGGTCTTGGATGTTTAAAATTTTACATGCTTGTGACGTCGCTTTTTCTGGTTCCCACGACACACACCCTCAAGTGTTTTCCATCAAAGCTAGAAAGTCCGACCTGTTATGTGCCTAAGATACATTTTTTATTTCATCAGTACATGGCCAGCAACGGGAGTCGAACCTGCATCTCCAGCGTGAGAAGCAAGCATGAAACTTACTATGCCACTACTTATTTCAAATTAAATCATTTATTTGCGGAACATAGGTATGTTGTGTTGGTATAGATTGAGATGTTATTATTATATTATGTCTCTATGTGTTAAGCCATGAGAGGCATACAAATATATTACACATTTAAGGATATGCACAATTTTGTCATGTTGACGTCATTGATTAAATTGCGTGCCCAGAATCAACATAACCACTTTAAGTCACGGGTTTTATCTAATAAGTATTAGTATTATTTGATTTTTATTCATGTATTTCGTGAAAAGTTCCTACCGAGCATGACAATTGTACCGAAACTAATTTAAACGCACAAAAAAGACACTAGTTTGTAAACTGTAAAGTTCACCAACGCTCTTGACATTCTGTTTTATAGCCTTCAAGGCTTTCTCGCGTCTTTCTTCAGTTACAAACTTGCTTTTATAATTAAGTTTTAGCTTCTTGGTGTTTTATTTTTTAATTAAATTAAAACCGCTGAAGTGACAAAACAACTCCTTTGAAAGTGAACTAAGAAAATTGCATCGTGTTAGATTAAATCACGAAGGGAAACGACTTCTTACATCTCTTTAATTTACTACTAAATAGTTCCTGCAATTCCTGAAATCCACTGTGTTTTTTTGAGTGTGCGTGCCTAAGTACCTATAACAAAAAACGGTGTCTTTTCTATCATTGGACCACTTTTTTCTACAATGTTTTGTCAATTGACTCGAAAACGTGCACTTCAGTTAGATGACTTGACTGTATCACTGATTTTCACGTATTTCTCCGGAATCCAGAGCCACCAGCGAATAACTTGTCACCCTGTGGAGTAACCTAATTTATAACAAGAATATCCAAAAGAACGGGTTTCTAGTCACGTGTGTCCAGGGTCGGATTGAGTTATTTTTAACCAACTTCAAAAAAATGAGAGGGTTATCAATTCGGTTGTGAGTTTTTATGTGTGTTACCTCGAAATTGGTGTTAGGTATTTGAGAAACGATTTCAAAAATTCTTTCTTTGTCAGAAAGGGAAGCCCAATTGTTTGGTCCCATTTTTCGAAAATCAGGAATCGTTCAAGTAGGTTTCTGCCCCCAAAACCTTTGGCTGTACTCCCAACGAACTTAAGTCTCAGCCCCTAAACCTAAGCCGGCCCTGCAATTTCCACATCACAATACATCAATCAGCTGTCTTCCTGTCAAAACCCTGGAGTGCGTCTCTGTGGCGACGGAGAAGCCGGGCTGACATGACGTCATTACTCCAGCCTCCTTTTTAACCGACTTCCCAAAGGAGGAGGTTTACAATTCATCCGGAAGTTTTTTTTTAATGCATGTGCCCCGATAGCGCCTAGAAGGATGGACCGATTTGGAAAATGATTTTTTTGTTTGAAAGGGTTTACCTTCCCATTGGTCACATTGACACCAGGTCAGGATCTGATGAAGGGATCCTGGAGAAATCTAGGGAACTCTTCAAATATTATAGGGTAAATATGGTTTATGGAAGTCGGTTTTTTCTAAAGTTTCCTTTTTATTTCAATTATAACAAGAATAAAAGCGTGTTACAACTTCCTTTTGTTTGATTTATTTGAAACATTCAGTTACTTTAGTTGGAATGTCGATATTTTGTATCGACCTTATCAGTTACAGATACGCTTACACAGGCAACTAAAGCTGGCTACACACACGCCTGCTGCAGGGGCAATCTAGGGTGAAAAGTGTGTTAAACTGGAGCCGCCTGCTGTGTCCTGTGTACTGAACTGAGTACACCACTCCAAGCGCTTACAGCAGGCGGCTTCAGCTTAACACACATTTTCACCCTAGATTGCTCTCGCAGCAGGCGTGTCAGTAAATTGCGTAGTTCCGAGCACCTATCACGTCACATTGCTACATTAAGCAATTCGCGGCAACTGATAGCAATTGTACCTAAAGGTAACGCCACACCATGTCCGGAGGAATATCACTCGAAGGAGCGAGTAATCACAAGCAATAACGTATACGACCTCATAAAAGGCGCGGGCCTACTAACGCATAAATATACAGGCTACACTGTTAGGCGCTAGTTAATAATAGTAGTCATCAAAACTATTTCCTTGGTCATGAATTTTTACTAGGAATAAAGATTATTATTATTATTTATTATTAATATCGGGGAAAAACCATCGATTGATCAATTACAGTTGCCTGGAAATTATTGCTTGAAAAATTGCCCGTATAATCGTACCTTTACACAGGGTGTTGTGTGAGTCACTTCACCAGAAGTGTGCGACATTTTCAGCTTTCCCCCCGCATCCGAGACCTTTCGGCGCAAAGTACCAGATATCCAGAATTACAATTCTTTATTTTACCGTTTGTTATAAAAACATCAAGCAGAACCATCGCAGGGAATTTACATCTACAGAAAACTGCATTAAAATCCTTTCATCGGTTTAAGCGGTAGAATGCCACAGATAGATACACACACACACTTTTTCCTCGTGGGGTTTAAAAAAGGAGTACAAAGGTCCCGTCGGCAAAAAATTGTAAGGTTAACTCGAAAAGTGCTCATATTCAGGAAATTCCCAAAGCCAATTTAATATTTCCCTCACTGAGCACAGGAATGGCGAAATCATGTATTATTCATACAAATAATATACTTTGCCCGTAGTTTATATTGTAGGATCCGCAATACGGTTCCATGGAATAAGATTAACCTGGACACCTTTCACTTAGGAAAACTTTATAAGGTAAAAAGGGTTCTGTAAGGTCTTTATTCTATTTTTGGAAGAGATTTCTCGGTCTTAGATAGGAACGGACGCGGACGTGCTGATTTAATTCTCGGTCTTTTGAGGAAAATTTTTGAGTTTGTTATTTTTACCTCTAGACTCTACTTTAATAGTTTTTATTGAGTTTTTTGGTCTCAAGCATTAATAACATGGTTAGGAACCATCATCATCATCATCATCATCATCATCATCAATCAGCCCACACCTACCCACTGCTGGGTATAGGCCTCTTCTCTACCACGCCATCCGCTCCGATCCTGTGCCTCCCGCATCCACTGCCTGCCGTCTATGGCGGTGATGTCATCCGTCCATCTGGCTGGTGGTCTGTCTACTTGTTAGGAACCATATCGCAGGGAATTCTACAACGCGTATTTTAAATAGATAAATCTAGGATCATGTTTGAAATTGAACTTAAATCACTATGTCAAAGCTCTAACATAATAGGTGTGTAATAATTTATTTAAAAAAATCACCACACGGCAGGTACTGGATTGTGGCAGAGATCTGTAATATTTCTTAAACCCTACGGTCCAGTAACGCAATCATAACTCGATTACCTATCTGTGTTATACTACACTTCTTTATGACATAGACCGAGTATCGAACCGCTGAGTTACTGCGGTCATCCATACGAGATGTAGAGCAACTCCCACGGGCAATACTCAATCATTGACCGTGGTTTGACGACGACATAGTACCGTACTATACGACAAATGTATCCAGACCCCTCTCGCCTTGGTAAGTTATATCACCGCGAATTGACGTATTGTAGCAAGTTGTTGAACCCTTTGATGTTGAAGTTTGTGCTGTCTATTGTTGTCTACAGTCCTATTAGAATGTTACTCGCTATTCGATATTTTCATGTGGGTATATACATATATGCATGGTATTGGTAGATGGTCAGACATCTAAATAAATGTCGAAATTGCAAGTAGGTAGGGCATTCTTAAAAGTCTGCACCTTCCGTCCTTTCCTATACCCCACCGTACTTCTTTGTAGGTCATCTAACGTCCTTACAGTGAGACAACTTTTTATCTACCTTATAGTAAACAGCACTCTCAGCTATCGTTTGATCCTAACGTGACGTCCAAACGCCGCAATGACAGAGCGTGTCCACCAACTCAACATTTCCGGACCTCTTTTGTGCAGAGGTTCTTTCCCTTCCTTGGACCTCTGTATAACAGAATCAACAAGAATGTCGACATCTACTCACTTGCCTAATCCGAATCAAATCAAATCAAATGATCTACCAGATTGCGTAATATTATTTTCTATTTTAAGAATATCCCCTTGTTCAAAATCTCATACGAAAATGGAAACCATTTTATACCTCGTAAAACAATACATTAGGAGGTCCTCGTTTTAAATTCCTCTCTGATCCTCCAGAATTACGGTTTAAAGCTTAAAGGCACACGGTTTGACTGGGATGCATACTGCACATTTGTTTGTTGGACGAGACCGAAATGCTGATTGCTCAGAGAGTTTCGTGTGCATTCAGACAGGGGCCCCATTCTGTTAGACTATCACGATACAGTGACAATAAAGCTACTAAGAGACTGTCAAATTAAATTTTCATTAGAATGGGACAAGTTGGGGCCTTATTCCGGTAGACTTTGATGGTTCAGTGACAATGGCGATAGCATGACAGTCAAATTAAATTCTCATTAGAATGGGACATATTTCCAACTTGCAAAAAATATAGTGAAAGTCAATTCCATTCAATTTTTTGGATTAATGGCTTCAACAGTGGATCCCTACAGTAATTCCGCCAATATCACGTGTTAAAGATGACACGGAGGGGATCACTATAAGATCGAATCAACATTTGACATCTCTAAATGCATGTTGACATCTGCAATGAAAATCATTGAGGAGTTGTAACAATGTTTATAAATGACATAGTACAGTTTAAGAGGCATCTGATACTCAATTGTCTAAACGAATTTGAGATACTACAGCATAACTTATTCGGTGTCTTATGTTTTATAAAACTTTCCAAGCAATCGCTCAACCAGAGTCTTAACTTTAATACCCTGAACAATATAGCAGACAACCAAGGTGATATATCTCTCCGTGGAGGAGGCCCGTATTTTAAGCTATGCATTTTTCAGCCGCTTCGGAGAGCAATTTTGTAGCCTTAGAATGATTTAAAACCTGTGTCATGATTATATTTTGGTTGGATGTGTGGTGATCAAACACAAACAGGTTAGGTTAGGTTTTAGGTTATGCTAAATGTCTCGTTTAATTCCTGACGGACATTTAGCCATTCGATTAAATTCCGGCGCTTAGTTTACGGTCCGGGCTGTTCCTTATTTATCCAAATGGCGGTGATAGCTTAGATTAGAACCATCGACTGTAATGAAATCACTGACAATAACAAACAAGCATTAAAATCCGTTCACATGTTAGTTAGTAGTAGTAGTTAGTAGTACTACCAGTTCGAGCGCTAGTGTGCTACGGACAGACTCACACACAGACAGGCGACAAAACATATTTGAAAAGTTGTACACAATATATTTGAAAGGCTTATCATTAGAATTAGAAACAAATGACTGGAGATTCTCGCTCTTAAATCATTAAGGTGACAACCTTAAATTTCCAAATTGTTCGTGAAACTCAGGCTTAAACTCATAACAACCCTCTTTTTCCTTAAACATTCCCCAACTCCTCTGCGCTGAAAATAAGCGACTACGTATTTTACGACATAGCGTAATAAAGTGGCACGGACCACTTTGTGCATTTACGCCGGTTAAGCCTGACGTGGGAGCGTTCGACAGTGGAGAGGTTTATTGCTAGCTAGCAAAAATGATAGAATTCAACAACAGATGAGATGTTTGGTGCTGTCAAGGCTATGCTTTCCAAACGAGAGGACCCGGGTTCGAAACCCGTTTTCCCAGGAAGATATAAATACCAGGTCTTGGATGTTCACATGATTGTGATGTTGCTGTTTCTGGTACCCGCGACGCAGGGTATCCTAGTGTGTGGCGAGAAGAAACTATACAGCTTACTCACCAACGATCTTTAGGGTCACGGTGACGACAGGTGGCACTTGATGACTAATGAGGAGTGAAAGGTCTGTGTTGATGACAGGTTCGTTGCGTAGAGCTGGCGCCCTCTGTAATCCTCACTCATTAACCAAAAGACCGTTGGAAGACTGTATGTTTTGTTACATGTGCCTCGTCCAGCCTGTATGGGAAAACGTGTTTATGACGCTACTTGTGTGTTTGTGTGTGTGAAGTAAGCTCCCTATGTCCTAAAGGTGGGCACCGCGATTTAGGATAAATATCTATAGAGAGAATAATAATATAATAATCTATTGATTTGTGTGCAATAAAGTATATTGAGTATTGAGAGAAAATTATAAATTAGCGTTTATTACGTGAGTAAATATAGTGCAGCTATAGCGATGAAGATAGTGCAGTGCAAAATGGCGGCAATTTTTTCAAAATGTGACTTCAGAATCATGATTGGACTCCACTCGAATCCAAAGATATCGATTTTGAAGCAAATTGGTTCAGTTACTAAAATTTTCAAGATGGCGACGAAGTAGTAGAGTAGTACGGAACCCTTAAAACTAAAATCTTATTTCAGAAATATGATAAACTATGCATAAACTATTGCTTTATGTCAATAAAGAACAAAGAAAAAATAAAATTTGAATCTTCCCACATAAATACCCACTGGGTGGGAAGAAACGGAAGATTCCGGGTTTATTCCGGGAATTTTCCCGGAAAGTTTCCTAGTCGCCCATCTATAGTTGGAAAAAATGTGCAAGCGTCCCATGAATATTCCAATTAGATTTTATTTACACTATTTTGTAACTCCGTGAGCGAAAATACGTGAAAATCTATTGTGTCGTGCCCCTCAACAGCTTCTAAAACAAGGACAATCAGAGAACCGGCCGGTCTTCTGGTTTCCGTGAAGCGGGATATTGGTAAGTTTCTCATTTGAGGCAAGGATCGCAATTTGGGTTACCGCAGAGCAGCTACCAACTCATATTTCTATACCTACCTACTTTATATACAGTCCAAATTTCGAAATTCATTGTTCCACCGTGTCTTCGTAATTCACATCCACGGTAGGTGGCTCGTAACTACATCTCTATTAGGTAATGGTGCAAAGATCGCACACTGCGATATGTGCCCTGATTTCACCCTGTGTTTGTTCGATCTAGTGACTGTGTGATAGGTTGTTTATTTCGAGCTGTCTTTCGTGTTGTCAATTTTGCATTTTTTACCCGTCGTCCAACGATTGAACAATTTGCAATTTGAACGTAACGGGACTAGTTGGACGGAAATTACACTGCGTGCTGCGGGTTTGTCTGTTCTCGACTCGACGAAAATATAATTATATTACATATAGACAAGCCGTCTTATTTATTAATAAAAATGGACTAAAACACTATTAACTTTCAATATTAATAAAGGTGGTGTAAGGAACGAGTAGCACTTACCTGACTCTATTTCGGAGTAAAAGTATCTTACACTGATTTCAACCTGAGAGTAACTAAACTAGTCTCAGAGTAAGAAAGTATAAACAACAGAGCTTTGTCAAGAAATGCTAGACATTAAATGATGGCTACATTTAAAGACTACTGCGTTTTTTATTTAATGACATATTTGGTTTGTCAATCAAAACACGTAGTGTTGCCCTAATATGTCACCTAAGTTGCCATTATTTTTTTGTCTAGCTTTTATTAATAAGACGGTAGATGTACATGTACATGGACAAGCAAGACTTATATCTGCCTCAACGTGGACACAAGCATGCCTCTGCCACGCCGTATGGGAAAAGGCGTGATGCTATGTGTGTGTATGTATTAATTATAATAGTAGTAGAGTACTTACCTAAGTACCGTTCTCTCATTCCTCAGATAGCGTTTATCTGTCTGTTTACCTGGGGCTTTTGACATTTCACACGTACAAAAAGTTATCTGACTGTTTATCCGTCGCTTGAGAGACCCGGGCAAGTAGAATATACGTTATGTTAACCGTGTTTGAACTGCTTAAAAAAACTGTTCAATAGCTTACCAAATCTAATTCGTCCGCATCAATTATTGCTTAGTACGATATGATTGACAGTGATCCATTATCTGTTACTCTAATCGTGTTATTATCGGATAATTGTGACAGAAAGTGACACAAAAATGACAATAGGCACGTTCCTAACTATAATTTTTGGGGTGAATTAGGTAAAATCCGAGTATTTATCGATTTATACGTAATCTGAGAATTGCCGCGCTGTTCTTTTGTGCTTATTTTTAGGCCTTTTTTGGTGATTTGGTATTGTTAGATCTGCTTTGGCGACTAATGGGGATTAAACTCCGATGCTATACAATACCCGAGTAAATAAAATCTTCATAGTCCTGTCACGAGCGAAAGTTACCAATTTTTCCGTCATTTAAAACGTTATGACTTAATTTCTTTTATTACTGATAATCGTGGTAACAATTGTGTAACGTAGGTATATCAATATGCGATTAAGTATAGAGTAAAGTTAGTAATAAATTACAGTTCATACAGAATTGGGCCATCAAAAAAAGTCGCCATCAACGGGCACGGGCTTTTACCATGATACGAGTAAGATTGAGCCACTCTCCATCAGGCTGGCTCAGTGCGGGTTGTTGGGAATAAGAATAGAATAAGAATAAGAATAATTTATTGTTCAAAATAGTAACATTTTACAGATTTAAGCTCCCTGCCTCCCAAAGTAGGAAAAACCTGTATCATGGGAGACAGTTACTTCCCAGAGGGTACACAAGCAATTTTGAACAATATTACTACTTTATAATAACAAAACGTTGAAAAACGATACTGCCAAACTGAAAAAGAGGCTCTTGCCCTTGTTTGGGCGATTGAACACTTCAAAATGTATCTTTATCGCCTTCATGAGCTCGAATTGGTCACCGACCACAAACCTCTTGAAGTTATATTTGGACCTCGATCTAAGCCGTGCGCTCGAATCGAGCGATGGGTATTACGGTTACAAGCCTACAATTACAAAGTGATCTATCGCCCAGGCAAGGATGACATAGCCGACTCTATTTCGCGTCTGTGTGTAAATGACTACCCCAAACCATTCGACGACGAACAACATGTCAATCAGATAGTTCAATATGCTAGACCATTAGCTGTACCATTGCGGGAATCACAAGTTGCATCTCTTGACGACACAGAATTGGGAGGGTGTCGCGTTTGGCCAGCACAACGTCAGAAGTTACCAAGGTGCCATTTTTGGGATTTACGTCCCGACAACTATCTCTACTCGCCACTATTAGTTTTAGAGCGAAAATCTAATTATATAATAAATACTAGGGTTAGTTAATTTCCATCTTGTTTTACCAAAAGGAACAGTAATGTCACCTAACCCGGCACCCCTCCACCAACCCGCACTGAGCCAGCGTGATGGAATATGGCCAACCTTACTCGTGCCCCTTGGAGGAGACGTAAATGAGCTACATTTACTTTTTCACTTTTACAGTAACGTCAAATTCTGGTTGCGGCATCCACAAAAGATATTTTTAACTTCTCTACGTATAAGTTTTTGCAAAATCGTATTTTTTCGTTTAGAAACAAACTCAACGAACCAAATGTAAACAAACTGTTTTTATTATATATCGATAAAGTGAACAATGTTGGCCATTTTTTTACAAAGATGAAGAACTTGTGATCTTTGCCCGGTTGCTCCATTCCTGATTTATGAAAGTTAAAGTATCGATTGTCGGATGAACAGAGTAGACAAAAAAATATTATTGTTAGATGATGAATTATAACTCAAATGTCAGAGTAGGTAGTAAATTGATAATTTTATGTGAATCTAGACTCAATTTAATCGTTCCCATAAACTTAGAAAACTTAAAACTCAAACTCAAACTCAATTTCTTTAATACTACTTACCTAGAATACGTCATATTTTGACTCTTGACGTTGGACCACTGCACTGTGGGAGAAGAAGGGCAAAGAAACTGCCACAGATTAATTTATAGGTCTCTTATTTAAACAGATTAGTGGGTCTAGTTGGCATGCAAAACGCAAATAACGTTCGCACGAAACGCTAGGAAAATGTTTGCGATTTGACATTTTGGGTAGCGTGACTAATTGTCAAATCACAAACATATTCTTAAAAAATACTGATACTGGTACTGGTACTAATTTATTGGTAAGTATGTGAGTTTAATCAAAACTGGAGTAAACTTTTACATGTGTCAAAAGTTACATGTTTAACTAAATAGTTGTGTAAAATAAATGATTTTTCAAAAATAACTCGAGTTAAGCGGTAACTCACGTTAAAGCGAGTAGCATCAACAACATATTAAAATTTGAGGTGCTAATTTACCCTATCAGCACCGGGTCAACTTGTCGGATTTAGTGAAATCGGTTCTCTCGTCTCCAGGTGGCCTTCGATTAAGATTCATATCACGTTCCTTGAACTTCGACAAAAAGCGTATCTGCAATCCTTTAGCGTAAGAATTAGGTAAACGATCCCCACTCGACGCTAGCCGGGAGCTAGAAGGACCTTTTCGCCCTTTTGTCAAATTGTTTGATAGTTTCGCCCTTTAGAGAATGTTCTTCGCGGATGTGAGGAGGTTGTTCAATGTTGTATTTGTTGTAAGGTCAGATATTGATTTGGCAAAGTCAGTGTTGGATGGACAATGTGAAAATTCACGAGGAATGGGAAGATCTCATCATACCATCATTTATGATACTCTGCCCTCATAATTTCATTAAAATTCCTTTAAAGCACACCAACAGTTACATAGGACAATAAAAAACATAGAAAACGTGTACAAAGGCGAGCTTATCTCTAATAAGTGATCTCTTCGCAAACCAAACAGGGATGAGACAGGTAGAATGTTGAGTAGGAGTAGACCCATGTGTACAATACATATAATTACTGCCCTCATCGAACCACTGCTGGGAAAAAGCCTCTTCTATTTATTTATTCTTTATATTTTATTGCACAATAACGTGTTTATCGCGCCAACCGTATCCATTGAGATTCTGTCTGCAGGAACACAAAATTATCTGTGAGCCACGTTTAGTGAACATGGCATTTTAGCAAATGACAACGATAATGGCTCAAAGTATAACATGCAGAACTCCTTTCCATTATTGTTGTGCTAGTGACATAGAGTAATTTAGTGTTAGTGGCACTAAACGTGCTAAAGGATATTTCAAATGGCTGATTGAGCAAAATAAAAGCACCTACCGATATCAGGCCAAACGATCTATAAAATTATTAAAAAACCTTGAATTTGCACTCTTGATAGTAAAGTAGACATAAAAATATACTAACAACTAGATTCATAAAATAAGTCGTAAGAACACGAATAACCCCTTTATGGAGATCGGATTAAACTCTACTTGGCATTTAACAGCGTAGTTTAGTTACAATCCCCGTGTTTGCCAAGCAATATATAACTGTATTAACATTTTGTAAAATGAGTGTAATAATTCAATAGATATTATATTTTTTAAGCCCAAATGGGGTTCCTATTTAGATATAGAATTTTCGGACGGTCACGTCATGGAGCCACTAAATGTTTAGGACAATCTTGCCTCTTCGCTTATGCAGATACCAAAAAAATATAGTTACATCTCAAGTATCCTAAAAATAAAAACAACATTCTACCCTAGGATGTCAAACCATTTCAGAAAAATATTTGGAGATTCGAGAAAAAACTTGTAAGTTACTCAAATGATACTGATTTGCATCATTAAAACTTTTTTCAATCAGTTTTTTATTTTTCTAATACTAAAGAGGCAACCTAATTATCGCAATCAAATGAAAAGTAAGACTCGCATACACTTGCTTGTTGGCTTTGGTGGACTATCTAATGGCCGATCCCAATAACCTATCTCGATCCGTGATCCGCGTTACATTTGACAGTTGCGCTATGATGCCAAAATTGACACTAGCAATCTCAAATCTGCAGATTAAGGATAGTAGATAGGTTATTAATTTCAGCCGTAAATCAACAATCTAGCAAATTTGACCATGTATTTTACTTTTCCCAGGCGTGGAAGCAGAGGTACACTTGAGCCCACTTTCTGTACTAAGATTAACGCCACCATAAAACGCTCAATAAAGCACTTCGTGGCCCCAAAACCTATAATTCAGAGCTTATAATTTTAGAGCAATACAATCTGTGAGAAGTTCAAACAAAATTTCAAACATCATTGTTACTTAGGGGAGGATGTGCGGATCTAAATTGGCTCATGTTTGTTTATCTATTAATAAAAAAAATACAACAAATATAACTTCATCTCGGTGCAACAGGATACACCGTCGCCTGTAGGCTTATTTTGCTTTTTTGCGAATTTCATAGCCAGTATGTGGATTCGAGAACTCTTTTTCGTGTAAGTATATGTTTCATTTTTATAAACTACAATTATATCAAAAAGATGGCATGGTTAATAAGAGGTATACATAAACCCCTATATATAATTTACTCTATGGTCTATACACAATAGTTGGTGAAAGTAGGCTGATTAATTTAATATACAGGGTGACTGTTGGGTCATGTAGCGAAAAAGTAAACTTAGATTTGCCTACTAATTAGGAATTTAACGCTATTGATTACAGCTCGCTAAGTCATAATTTATTTGTGGTACGCAAATATATATAAAAAATTATATCCTATTTTGGGTCATGGTCAGTTGGGTACCCTACACACTCTTTAAGTGCAACTGACTAACTGACTTTTGACTTTGTCATAAATTGTTTGTGGCTATTGGTTTTGAGTTTTTGACCCTTTTTTCTCGTCTGATTGGTTTATTATAAATAGGTTTACACGCATTGTAAGGTGACCAAACATTCAGAAT
The DNA here is from genome assembly GCA_963457715.1 of Argyresthia albistria. Taxonomy (NCBI): domain Eukaryota; kingdom Metazoa; phylum Arthropoda; class Insecta; order Lepidoptera; family Argyresthiidae; genus Argyresthia; species Argyresthia albistria. The sequence continues at coordinate 866,490 of OY735261.1, read as the reverse complement.
TAAGTAGGATAATTAATTTATCAATTTACTAATGCATTGTTGTAATCATTTTAATACTACCTTAATAACTGAAACCGCAATCATTTTGCGAGTTAGAAACAATTTGTTATAATTACGACCCAAAAGTCATTCTGTATAAATTTTCTACATGTATAATTATAATTATAATACGCGAACGCAGCAATGTAAAAATGCTGTTGGTATTAATTGACGCACGCTCTTCCAGCCTATTACCTCCTACTTTTATTTTTCAACAAATTCACTAAGATAATTGATAATGAGGAAATAGTGAAACATCCGCAACTAAAGGAGACTACGAACAATTAGTTAATTAAGCACTCATAATTATAAAAAAAAAAGTTTAAACGCGTTAACGCGCCCCTATTACAATCAGCATTATGGCTATTTAGCCTGTTTTATCCTAATACCGCGATGCCATAATCCCTTTATCTAATTATAAAAATAAAATATTTACCCATTCCAATGCTAGGTAATTACTTTAGGTGCGATTGTATTGTATATCCCATTCTGTACAAAAACAACAATGAATCCAATGAGATAGCATTACAATAACAACAGAAACAGTTGTAAATCGCAATTAGCAGGTACAGCCGGTGACACGGTGAAATCGAGAGATATTCAAATGAGCCCAGCGACAGAGACAGACGGGGGATAATCAAACCCTTTTGTTGGGGGTAAATTAACCGCTAGAGTTAAATGTTAGGAGATAACGTTTTATTTCAATGACTGTGGTCTAGTGGGTATATGCTCGCCTAGGATACAGGAGATGCGGGTAATCGGACAGTAGGCTGGCGTCAGGCTGGCGCTTGAGAATTGCGATTCCGGTTTTAGTAGAATACCAAATGCGTCGTATTGAAGCTTGTGCCGGGCTTGTGGTATGCTTGTGTACAGTAGAATTCGGGCCCCGGTCCCGTGCAACCCATTTCATTTAATTTCATTTCAGTATCCGGGTGAAAGCCTGTGCCCGTTGGTAGGTATACTGGCGATGGGTCTGCCTCCTCTCACACCATTATGCAGCTGCTGCCAGCATGCACAGAAATGGTGACATACTACTAAACTACGTTTGTTTTAATTTTGTTCATTCTTGACTCGACAATTTTGTGTTGTTGGATTCAAAAATGTTGATTGGAGTCGTCCTTTTATTTCTATCGGTAGGTTTTTGATTGGTTCTCTTGTTAAACCCTCTCAGAAACAAATCCAATACAAAAATAAATTCAATTCAGAATGCTAATTGATTTTCTTTGTTATTTGAATCGTATTTTAATACCGAAGAAATGCAATATAAGTTAAGGTTTCGTCTTTCTGGAAATCTTTAATAAATTTCTCGTAATTAGTTTCAACAGTTTTATTGTTTGGAGTTAAATATTTTTCTTTATGTAGTTTATGTTTTTATTAAAACGTTTAAGACATACAACATATTTGGATAGCACTAAAACTTTAGATTTGATAATTTCGTCTTTTTAATTATAAATTAGCCATAATGATAACCGACCACCGATATGAAATAAACATAAACATTTACATACAGGCACTTATATTGATTCTGACCCCACACTAGGATACCCTGTGTCTTGTCTGTAACTAGAAACAGTGAAATCACAAACATTTAAACATCCAAGACCTGGGGATTATTATTAGGATGATATGCGAAGAAGAAGAAACCTTTAAATCAAGATTACAAAAGTACCAATGCATTACCAAAACTATTTCTCACGCTACAAAGAAAGTATACTTCATTAAAAACGTACCGGCCTCTCTTAGGCACAGGAGCTATTTATTACTGCACCGACAAATCCGTGTTGGGCTTTTAGGACGTCTGTCTGCCAGCCTGTGTCAATTATTGAGTGTAGCCTATAAATTACCTTAATCGATTTACCGCAAACAAGGCCTTTTTATCCTATTCCTTCACAATGGTCAAAAGCAAGAATGCCCGCCGGCCATTTCTGGAATGAAAAAAGTATGAACGGGCACAGAAGATAATAAATGTATGAATGGGTTTGTATGAATGGCTGGGAGTTGTATGGTGTAGACACTCTGGCGACGTTTATTTTACAATTTGAAGGTGGTTTTTGTAGAATCTACCTGTGACGGTGAAATGAGATTTTAGAGATTTGCTATTCATTGGATTTATTGCAATTTTTTGGGTCAACAACTATCGTTGTCTATTGAGGAGTAGTTTTCGCGCCTATATTTTGTAGGTTTGAATGCCTTGTTTGATTCACTGCTTCTTGTTTTGGCTAAGTTTGTGTGGTCTACTGGATGCAGTGGTAAAGGTTCTATGTTTTGTAGACAAAAAGACCAGAAAACTTCTCGGGGGGAAATAGTAGCTATTTTATAACCATTTTGTAACTATAATTGGTAATTTATTTATAGTACTGCTCTTGAATGGGGACATTAATGGGGTACATTTACTATAACTATTTACTAATACAAAAGAGAGCTGGGCAAGGAGAGCCACAGACTGGCTCCCAGAAAATGCAAAGAGAGAGCGTGGCCGACCCAGGAAAAGATGGAGTCATGAGTTAGGTCTTTGGGATAAGGACTGGAGGGAGACCACTTGCTCAGGATCGGATGGAGTGGAAGAGGGGGAGAGAGGCCTTTTCACAGCAGTGGGACATAGTAGGCTCGTAATAAATAGAAATAAATAATACAAAAGATACCTATACCAATATCATGTAAAAACCGACAAAGTTATCTAAATATCGAAATGCCGCCGCTAAATCGGAATACTATTTGATGTTTTATTCACATATTCGCTATTTGACGTCTGCAAATGTACATTACTTTAGTTGGCCGACATTTCAGCATTTACGAATGACACCAAAAAAACCTACTCTCAGTATGACTGTCGGCAAAATGTCTTCCTACTTCACTTTTTTTTAACAAACAATCCCGAATTCTTTCCTCAAATCGATCAAATACAACCTTGATCGATCGGCAGATAACCCTTTTACTGGAGTTTTGTCGGCGAAAACACAAACATATTCGCTCTGAATGATTTGTTTACAAAAGGTTTTGTTCTATGTCTATTTTTGCAAAGTACATTCCGTGCCCTCAGATGTACAATGCATTGAAATGCGATGGCAGAGGCACAATTGAGCCCACATTTTGCGGTTATTCAAGATCTAATTTTGGGTAAAAGAGAAGAAATTACAAGAACTTTATATTTGTAGATATCTGTCCCGTAGTAAAATAGTGGCTTTCGGATATCCGACACGAATATCTTATTGGGTAATGCTGGCGCTTCTAATTTACATTAGAGGCTTGAATGTCTAGAGCATTCCTCCATCGCACTGGACGCGCGGGCAGGTGATATTAAACCCTTGCGACGTTCCATCTAGTGTCACTACCATAACGGGTGATTTGATTTTGATTTTCAAAAGTCTTTATTAACGTTTTAAACATTACATTACACCACATATCGTAAATAAACAACTATATATGGATTATATTAAATCACTTAATGCTTTATCGGGCTGTAGTCGCCTATGAAAGCTTAAATAACAATAAATACTAAAATCAACTAATAACACTATGGTGCAAGGTACTAACAATACATCAGATAAATGAGGTTATTGACATTGCAATCCTAAGTGGTGGATATACATTCTAATCAGTGGTATATACTTATAAAACTAAGAGGCACTGTCATAGGTGTAGGTACTATAACGGGTATATTAGCTTTTACCTCGAGTTTTGACAAGCACCATAATTTTTTTTAGGAGGTGGCGCTTCTATTTGTCCTAGACTTTTTTATGGAATCGTGTGACATAAACAACACTTATAACTTGTTTTGGCGATATGTTGTGTATGCGAGTACAGGACAATTTTTAAATCAAATTAAAAAGAAGGGTTTTGCGTGGGAGGCCATCTTCAGCTAAGCAGCTAAAACCTCGTAAAAATACAGTAACTTTTCCTCACAGCATAAATATTTATGGTGATAAGAACATTGAAAACTTTAAGGGATAATGTCTGTGATTGTCATAAAAAATCGCACGTTCCCGAGTTACTTTGAAACTTCGAAAGCACGTAGGGGTCGAATTGATGGGTCCAAAGCGTCCAAAGTGCCTTTGCACGTACAAACGCTTCATTGGAATTTCCCTTTCGTTCCTGATGATCCCTAATAACAGAATTAAAGGTGGGGGAACAAATCAATTGACAAGTTCTGATAGTCTGATAACTTCTGATAGTCGAGTTGGCCATTACCCCACACAAAAAATATATATCATAATAATACTAGAGAGATTTATTAAGTAGGTAGATTTGCAAACTCAACATTTTGGGATTCAACATTTTGCAAATTCAACATTCTGAGCCGGAAGGGCCTGATACACCCCTATCGACCGCGTTGAGATAGCGAGGTGGAGTTGGCACACTCTTACTCGTTTTCGAGGCCTGTGCCCCTTGTTGGGGATATTATTGGGCTGCATTTACTGCTTACTTTACTGGTTAAACATCGCGTGTAGATGACCCGTAGCGGGTAGCGTTTATACCATCAGGACAAAGTTATACTATAAAGGTAATCTACTGTCGACTGCAATATGCGTTATCTAAATACCGAAGAAAGATCTAAAAGGAACTATAGGTACAAATCTTTGGCTCTGAATGAAATGTTATTTCTCTCTCACACCCCACCTTACTCTATGTTTTACACCTCACCATCTCATTCGCATTTTATTCATAGCCAAAGATATTTGGCGCGGTCTGTCCGTAAACATTATAAAATTCTCAGAATTAATAAGATTATCCATCACTCTCGTGTAATCCTAGGGTTTCACGATTGACAGATTACAGCTTATCTTGGCCATTCACCCTTGTTTCAGGTGAGAATATCTCTATAGAAAGATTATCAAAATGTTAATAATTGATACAAAAAGTAAACTTTAGAAAAAACCGACTTCCACAAACCCTATTTGATTAGATTGAGTTTAATACAAACTGTATCTCCTAACCTTAAAATCTCTAATTCAGACGCATTTCAATTTTAGTCTACTACCTTGTTTTTTTTGTTCAGTTTTATTTCAGTTAGTCATATTTGACAGTCTCACATATACTCACAACGCTACCCGATAGCTAATAAATAACTGACAGCAATCTCTGTACGGTCTCCACGATACAGGTTAGACCTAGTGTGGAGACCATAAGTAATCTAAGTACCTCAATCTAGTATATACTGTACCTGTATATTGTAAGTGAACTTTGTATAATCTCCTACTGGCAAATAAAGACTTTTGTATTTTTGTATTTGTAACCCCCCCCCCCCCCCCCCCCTTGGGGAATTAATTTTGCCAAATCCCATCACAGTGCTACCCCACGCTACTAAGGAACCTCTGTACAAAGTTTCATGGCTCTCATGGCTTAGGCTATGCGTTGCCTGCCGCCAGCCACGCATTGTATTTGTACCTAGTATTGAGCAGATCTGGTGGCCATATGTGGTCTTCATGAGCAGTTCCGCATCACAATATTATGCTTACCATGTGCATTTGCACGAGTTATTATGAAAAACACAAAAATCACTATAGGTCTGCCTATAATATTTGAAGAGTTCCCTCGATTTCTCCAGGATCCCATCATCAGATCCTGACCTGGTGTCAATGGGACCAATAGGAAGGTAAACCCTTTCAAACAAAAAAATAATTTTCCAAATCGGTCCATCCGTCTAGGCGCTATCGGGGAACATACATAAAAAATAAAAAAAAATAAAAAACAAATATCCGGACGAATTGTAAACCTCCTCCTTTGGGAAGTCGGTTAAAAAATGAGGTAGACGTAGCAAAGTATGACCTCAATAGATTTCGGAAGATAAAAACTTCTCTAAGATAAAGTTCTGTAGGCTTACCTACCATATCTTCAGCCTTTGTATATGAAGTGTCTGTATTAATCCATGGAATTCATTTATATTCCAACACTCGCAACTCCACATTTTGCTTTTTGCAATTATTTCTATTCCAATACTATATAATAATAATATTTAACATATTTTGCAGAATTTTGGGCAAACGGATATCACGCCAGACGTATATTTTGGGAAAAACACATTCTGGGAATCACTTAAATCTTGTAACGGATTATTTAGGAAAGGTAGTGACGGGAACGGATGTTTTGGGAACATATCATTTTTTCCTTTTTAACCGACTTGACAAAAGGAGAAGGTTTTTAATTCGGTTGTATTTTTAACCGGTTGAACCGATTTGAATATATACAGGGTGACATTTAATTAGCTGACCATATTTTGGGGAATGATAGTACCCATCATTATGAACAACTTTCCCCATGGAACATATGGTCGCAAAAGAAAAACAAATTTGGGTCTCCCATAGTAGTAACTTGTAATCAGCTGATCGGGACAATGTAATGGGGGATGTTTTTTTTTTTAATTGCTCTTTCAAAATTTATAACTTTCATGAGTGGCTGCCAATACTCAAAATCGACCAAACTCTATGGAAACGTCAAAACGACGCCAACATTACCCAATGTCATTTGAAACCCATCGGACGACATAATAAAATAAGAATCACTGACAATTGCTTTTCGATAGTGCATGTATCAAATACTTTGCTTGTGATTGGGCTACTGAAATAGTTTATTTTTATTTTTATTATTTAGTACCTAGTGATTAAATTTTATCAGCAATGTACCGTGAGGATTGGCGCTATCGAGATGAGGCCTTTATTCCTATCAGCGGGTAAACGTAGGTCGAGCGAGAATAATGATGATGATTTTCTGAATACAAATAAAGTCAGCATAACTTTTGAGTGTCACTCTAAATTCAAGTTTGCGGTCTGCATCCGGGCTTTTAAGGTGACCTAAAATCATAAATAATAACAACACCACCGCGCAAAACGACTCCTGCAGGCGACTGTATTCAAATTATATGGCGCAGTAATTTGTGAACATGAGATTCGTGACCGCCCGTTAAAATTGAGTTGCAGTACTGATGGCCAATTTCAGATAGAACCACATAATAGCAAGGTATAACTCAGTTTCTGAAAGAAGATAAATATTCGAAGTTGCGGCACGTGGATGGCTAAAATTAGTACAGCAAGAGTTCAACAAGTTGTCACACCTAATTTTCCTGTCGAAAACCCGGCGTAAGCAAAGCAACGCAAACTAAATCATCCCGCGCCATTTATTTATTCAGAGTCCCATAAAATCGATGGCTAAAGTGTGGACGACGACAGGCTCCGCCCATTTCACTCGCAGTCTTCTGTTTTTGACGTCTCCATGAACGATTCCGTTTTCCAATTTGATCACCATAGTGTTGGAAACTCGTGCTCTGGGAAAGGGTGATTTGTGCTTGCTCACTCGACGACAATTAAGTGGTAGCCATTAGCGCCAAAACATTATTTATTATTTTAAAGTAAGTTGTGAAAGAAACGTTTGCATAATCCATAGCTAGGCGATGACCTAGCCTCTTGTTACGCAAAATTGAATATATCTAATTGGTGTCCGCGAGGCGAGAACCAGCCATAGCCGCGTCGCCGGTGGTCGGAGCCGAGCGGCAGCCATTATCAAATACGAGGAATATTTGTTTAAAACGGGGTAACGATATATATTTTTTGAGTTCTAGAAAAAGGCGCTGTAGTTTTGATTAAATTTGCAATATAGGGGTATTTGGCCGTAAAATATCGATTAAGCTAGGTCTCATAACTGAAAAATTGCGTATTTCCGAGTTTTCGTGCTTTTCTCATACCCGTGCAATAGGATTGACAATTTCACTTTAGTTCAATGAAAATAAGCCATAAATTCCAATGACAATCAAAAAGTTAGTTAACTCATTGCGACCTCAGATCATTTGACTTTTTGGCTCGTCTTCGGAAAATTCACACAAATAAAACGTTTGTATGACCAACCGCCGAGCAAAGCTCGGTAACATAGACATAGACATACGTTTATTCACTGAAGAAAACACACTTAACCACATATTTTAGATTATATGGCGTGGTTCTTATAGTTACTTACTGACCTAAGTCCATAGTCTGTTTGGTCGCACGTAATGATTCGTCCAACCTGTTATGTTAACTGCTATAATAATTACCAAAGCGACTACGTCTACACATTCACTTACTAGTTTATTTAAGTATTTCACATAAATCTGAGTTATTTGTTAATCTGAGTTATTTGTAAACAACATAGGTACCTACACTGTTGTATTTGTTGGTTTGTGAAATTTCTTTATTGTACCACACAAAACAAATATACAATCAACTTACACCGATCGGAGTAATAGGACCTGTGCGTACAATAAAAAAAAATAGTTATATTACTTATTTTATAGGTACAGTCGGGGACCCGATTGGCTGGGCCTGCCCGGACTGTACACACATACTTATAAGTCTATTGGTTTAAAGACGTAAGTGTAATTCTCCAATGTGGAATGAGCGGTCTCCCCTAACACAGGTTTTTATTAACTTAAAAGGGGAGTCCCACGACCTGTGCTGCTGTACTTACTGAAATAAACTAATTTTGAATTTGAATTTGAATTTAAAAACTATAAATACTATACTAAGTTTTCTGTGTTTATATAATCTATAAAGGAATCCCACCCAAAGCGGTGTTCAAAGCTTAAGCAAATAAGCAATCCAAAGTACTCTAATTATTGACTACCAAACATAAGTCTTCTATCGAATCACTTCACATATCACTCATACACACGGATCCATTTATAAACATGTTAGTCAATACAACTCTCAATCACATTTTCGTTTGTAAAAAGCAGTGTCGAATGCAGCCAAACCACATCAAACTAATGACGTGGTCGATACGTGAAGTAGTGTTGCCCGACAATCGATACTATCGACATTCGTGTGAGGCTTAATGTTAATAAATGTCTACACTACACATTCATAGTTTGCAAACTACAAGAGCGACTAAATAAACTCTATGTTATACAGTCTATAATGATACTCGTGCGTTCCTGTATATACTTTTTGACAGTTCCTCGGTTTTTCTTAACGTCAGTTTTAAGTCTGTAGCAGTCGCCGCAGGCAGAAAGACACCCACACGGCACGGCTGCCGGTGGGATACTGAAGCTCTGCGAAGGCGCAGCGATGTATTTACGCTCGCGACTTACGACGTATCGGTTTTGAGACACGGCGATGAAATCGTGCATAATCGCGCCGGCTGCTACTCGTAGGATAGCTAAATATTGTATATAGTTAGGAATAGTGGAACGCGAAATATATCGTCTTCAATACACAATTATTCTTTTACTCCTACTACCGAATCCCCAAAAGTCCAATCCTGTTATCCTGTTTTATTAAGTTCTATATTCCCTTCTGGAAGTGGTCCCATAAATACAGGGTGTAATTTAATTAGCTGTCCATGTTTTGGGTAATAATACCTAGCAGAACAACTTCCTCCAAGAAACATCAGTACTTGACCCACCAGCTGATAACAAGTTACTACGGGAGACCTAAAATTTTATTTCGTCTCTTGAGGAAAGTTGTTCTTGATGAGTACCCCAAAACACGATCAGCTTAAGTATACAGTTGCCTAAAATGCAGTATCGATCATCGATAGTCGATAGGCCAGCAAGACAGTTGCACCACTGGTATACTGTAGTGCTCTTCACACCACCACTCAACACTAACCACAACCCACTGTCTGTTCTATTGAACTAGTGGTCACATCCACGAGAATAGAGTTATTGTGTTAAGTTGTTCAAATCAGTACCACAGTGCCTGTGAGGAGGTGTGAAATGCGAATTTTGTGCAAACTGCTTTTGTGCTTTGGGCCACTTGGAAATAATTCAACTACTTTGATTTTTGTTCTGATACAGAAATAGGAAACTATAGGAAAGGGGTGAATATAAATCACATCAAAATTAATATTTCACTTATATTACATCTACCCTGTTCTAGCCCCACACTAGGATACCCTGTGTCGTGGGAACCAGAAACAGCGACATCACAAACATGTAAACATTTAACACCTGGTGTTTTTTAGGGTTCCGTACCCGAAGGGTGCCAAACGGGACCCTATTACTGAGACTTTGCTGTCCGTCTGTCCGTCCGTCCGTCCGTCCGTCCGTCCTGTCTGTCACCGGGTCCGTCTGCACGAACCGTAATAGCTAGAAAGCTGAAATTTTCACAGAATGTGTATATCTGTTGCCGCACCAACCACAAATACTGAAATACGTGAGATATTGCAAATTAAAGGGGGCCCTGATACAAGAGACGTGTTTAGATACACTTACGCATTTCAAAATGGAGATCTTGACTGAAACTGTTTATTTATTGTCATAGCAACCATGTCATAGACACAATATACTACACATTTAAATATATAGCATATTTCGCGTCAACCCACATGGTTGTGGTTAGCCGGTATGATGTAGACTCTCAATCCGGAGGTCGTCGGTTCAAATCTCGTGAAGGCATAAATTTTTTAATTTTCTTTTTGTTTATTTTTTTATTGTTTTGAGTGCTTTTGATTTGTTGTACGATGGTACGGTACCCTTCGTGTGCTATACCGACCCGCACTTAACCGATTATTTATTTATCACAACATTACGTCTTTTCCCCAACGGGGAGTAGAGGCTCAGTTCGCACGTTTAGGGCTTGTTCCAGGAAGTGGAAGTGTCATTATTTTGAACGACAAACTCTCATTTTATGTAAAAAGATGCTTTCTCTACATACAATACAAACATACTCTCACTCATATCTGCTCTGGATCTTCAGCGGAGGTCGTTCAATATGCGATAAAATGTACCAAGAGCGCAGATTTCTATCCCAAGTAATATGATGCCGCAAGATTCTTTGCTAGGTTAATACGGTGTTTGTAGGGTTCAGCAGCTTAAGGGTGCGAACGCAACACTACTATTAAGACGATCGTGTACTCGCGAGCTTCCATACAAAAAGCGTTAACGTTTTCCACCCCCTAAACCTTGTCCGATTTTTACAATTTTTTTACATGTTTGAGATACTATGGAAAACTATGCTCGTACGTTTTGATTTTTTTGAAATATTAGATATTTTAGGAAATATAAGAACATAACCCAGTCCATATAAAAATATAAGTTCCAATATTTCCTAAAATATCTAATATTTCAAAAAAATCAAAACGTACGAGCATAGTTTTCCATAGTATCTCAAACATGTAAAAAAATTGTGAAAATCGGACAAGGTTTAGGGGGTGGAAAACGTTAACGCTTTTGTATGGAAGCTCGCGAGTACACGATCGTCTTAAGACCGGACCATATCTGGATCTATCTTTTGAACCCAAGGAGCACTTATATCCAGTGGAGCGCGCATAGATTTCCTTTGAAACACAACTCACCAATTTACGGGTGGCGGGGGACGAGGTAAGAGTTGGTCAGCCGCTGCGAAACTGTCTGGCGGCCCGTCATCGTACATAGGTTGCGTATGCGAACGTTTGTTGAACACAACAAACTTTAGCGAGCCGCATTCCCCCGCAGGCGCAGTCAATTGGATATATAGTCTCTGTTTGAATCGGAAGTCATTATGAGCTGAATCTGAGGATTTTTCTAGTGAATCTGTAGGCTTTTTATTTTCCTTCAGTGGCAAATAATATTTAACCTCTCATGAGCGGTTGTTAGCAGCGGTAATTCAAAACGTCCTTTTAAATTATAGAGGACAAAATGTTAACAAAATTAACGGACGCGACGAAGACTTTTTCTAAATCGAAATACTGAAGTGCGCTCAAATCTGAGTGAGAGATAGTGAGAGAGTCCGAGTGACCTCTGTGGCGTTGCGGTTGATGTCATGCTTGCCTAGCGAGAGTGCCCGATTTCGAATCCAACCTGGGGAGGAAAAACTAAATCCCAGGTCTAGAAGGTTTACATGTTTGTGATGTCGCTGTTTCTGGTTCCCACGACACAGGGTATCCTAGTGTGGGGCTAGAAGCAATATCAGTGCCTGTCTGTGAATGTAATTGACATAATTGTATACGGACCAATGCTTCATAATTTGTTATTTATTTTGATTTGTTCACAAGGAACCGTGTTGTTTGTTGTTTTATAACTCGTAATTCCGTATCTTCAGAATTTACTAAATTAAGCCAGCTGCCGTATTGCTATCCCCTCTCGTAATTCTTGCTGAATATTTCAGCTCTCATACATTATTCAATTAGGTGTTTTTCCAAAGCAATTTTGATGGCAGGCGAAATATCTCATTTTAATGATCGCAAAGTAGATACATAAAGTATCCGTGTTTTGTTTGTTATATGGGTCAATCAACTTTTTTATGTATCGGATCAACTTTTTCTTCAAAAAACTAAAATTGTTTGCATTGCTTAAATTCCACTACAAAATCATAAACAAACTATTTAAGTTTGCGTTTCCATAATGAGCACCGAACATTTTAATGTATTTCAGTGGGTTTCATAACTGAATTTGGAAAGAGACCCCTTCAGTGTTCTCCTGAGTAACAGAAGGGAATTTGACTATAAGTAAATAAAAACAACTTATATAGCAAATCAATGTATTAAATCTTATAGTAACTCTTCCAAACATCGTAATTATATGATTAAGGAGAGAAAAACCAGTCGTGTTCCTATTTTAATAGCTTCTATTGTGTCTCTTGGGTCACTCATGGATCAAATCTATACATTCTATTTTCTTAATTTCGTTAACAGTTAAAACAAAAAATATTTATTGATATCATCATTACCGTCTAAGAATTAAAAATCAAAATCTGTCCCAGAATTATTAAATTTCTATTTGGTACTTATATTAGGAACCAAAGTTGTTCATTACATATGGGGGACAATATTGTGACCCAAGAGACAAACTCGTGACTCAAGAGCGTAATTCTTTTTGTACTCCTCGTACTTTTCACTATCGTCTTTCAATTTTTGTTTATATCTACGTTGCCTTTCTGCTGCAGTTAATGGCATGATAACTGAAACAAATTGTAATAATAAATCGTCTCTATCTCATTCTCATTAGTGGCCGCAGTGGGCGAATAGCGAAACACTGAAATCTATCGATTCAATTCACTTTTACTAAGCATTTATCTCACGAATTTAACACAATGTATCATTAAACCAATTATATATTATCAATCTTAGTAGACGACTAGTTATTTATATTATAAAAACAATAAATTAACTGAATTCTCTCCTGAGTCACGAAAATAGTCTCTTGAGTCACGACTTTGGTGACTCAGTGGAACTGTGACCCAGGAGAAATTTTACAGTTTTCGTGGAATTACTAAAAGAAAATAATTGATAATGCGAAGTAATTACTATTTATGGAAATTTAGAACTTAAAGTCAAGTGGTTTGCAACAATGTACTTAAAATTGATATTTACCTGCCGAAAAAATTACGTCACCCAGTAGAAGCACATTAAACACACGCTACCTCTTGGCGAGCCACGGACGAAATGGACGAGTCGGCACAAGTTCAAAACAATAGCGAGCATGATCATTCGATTCAAGGATCTATTTCTGATTGGTTCATCAGTTGATAAGCTATCTCACTCGCACCTTGCGATAGTTTACACATTGTGACCCAGTGGATACGCGTTTTTTTGATGAATTGGGGACAAAGACTAAAATTGTGATTTTCGCACCAAAATTAACTTTTTTGAGCTAAATTCAAAATATTTTAAAAGAATATGAGTTACAGCAAATTATCCATGCAAAATAAGTAAACACGTTTATAGAAAAAATTGCATTGATGTAGTTAAATACCAGACGTAACAGCTTTGGGACAGCGTAAATTTCTATGGTAGCCTTATAATCTCTCCTGGGTCACAAAGATTTTTGTTCCAAAAAGTTGATATTTATTGATTTACGAATAAATAGCGATAATGAAGAAAGATCTAATATTATTATCGAGCTAAAAAAAAACCTCTGATTTTGCATTTTTTATATTTTAGTTGAAATTTTCAGACAGGGACAAGGTTTTACATAAAATAGTTGATTGACCCATATATCATTAAGTATAAAATAGACCTTAAATAAAAGTAATGTAGCCTATAAATGACCCCACTGAGGGGCACAGGCGATACATAGACATAGACATAGACATAGAAATAGACAGACATAGACATAGACATAGACATAGATATAGACATAGACATAGACATAGACATAGACATAGACATAGACATAGACATAGACATAGACATAGACATAGACATAGACATAGACATAGACATAGACATAGACATAGACATAGACATAGACATAGACATAGACATAGACATAGACATAGACATAGACATAGACATAGACATAGACATAGACATAGACATAGACATAGACATAGACATAGACATAGACATAGACATAGACATAGACATAGACATAGACATAGACATACGTTTATTCACTGAACAGAACATAGTACATCAACAAGATAATTTAGAGGCAGGAAATAGACATTACATCATAGAAGAAAACATATTTACTAAACAAAAGAGAATGATGATACCTACGAGTAAGATTGAGTCATAGTCCACCACGTCTGGCTCAGTACGGGTTGATGGAGGGATTTTACGACTACTACATACTACATAATTAGCGATAGTAGTAGTACCACAGTACACGTAGGTATTGGAATAAAAAATCATGCTCAGAGTCTTCTATGGCAAAAGATACAATGTTAGTAGAGCTCTTACAAACATAAATAAATGAAGAAACTTAATAATTATACAACGTGTTAAATGAATTAACGCAAAATGAGAAACTACTTTGTTAGGGACGTCATTCTGAGCAACTTTCATTCTGAAATCGATTCGATCAGAGCAACTTAATTTTTCACTTCTCCATACAAATCAGCTGACAGCAACAGCACAGCAACTTTATTTTTCACTACCCAGTACATTTTGGCCTGCACTCAGGAAAATATTGTTTTTATGTTATGTGTTGTTATTGTGTTTTAGTTTTAAATATGACATTCAAATATGATGTAATAATCGTGAATGAATAATAATAAATGAAATGAAATGAAATGAAATAAAGTTGCTCTGATCAAATCAGTTTCCCAATGAAAGTTGCTCAGAATGATGTCATAACAAAGTAGTTTCTCATTTTGCGTTACTTTATACTTTACTTTATTCTTTATTTCACAAAAACACAATACAGACACTTAATAATGAAAAAAATAATGTACAAAGGAGAGCTTATCCCTAATAAGAGATCTCTTCCAGCAAACCTAGGATGGACAGGATTAATTAACAAAAGATAATTCATTAATTCATTTACACCTTGTATATGATTTGGCTGTATGGTAGGAAGACATTTGCTTGTCCACAAAGAATTAAATAATCGGTTAAGTGCGGGTCGGTATCGCACACGAAGGGTACCGTACCATCGTACAACAAATCAAAAGCACTCAAAACAATAAAAAAATAAACAAAAAGAAAATTTAAAAAGTTTATACCGCACCGGCTAACCACAACCATGTGGGTTGACGCGAAATATGCTATCATATTTAAATGTGTAGTATATGTGTCTATGACATGGTTGCTATGACAATAAATAAACAGTTTCAGTCAAGATCTCCATTTTGAAATGCGTAAGTGTATCTAAACACGTCTCTTGTATCGGGGCCCCCTTTAATTTGCAATATCTCTCGTATTTCAGTATTTGTGGTTGGTGCGGCAACAGATATACACATTCTGTGAAAATTTCAGCTTTCTAGCTATTACGGTTCGTGCAGACGGACCCGGTGACAGACAGGACGGACGGACGGACGGACAGACGGACAGCAAAGTCTCAGTAATAGGGTCCCGTTTGGCACCCTTCGGGTACGGTACCCTAAAAAACATAGGAACAACAAAATGTCGCTAGTATTTATGCAATGTGTTTCAATTTTTCGTACGACCTATGAACATGTTTTTTTAAACCGATAAAAAGCGTTTTATTTTTTAAGTTTAAAATTCGAAGCGCTTTTAAAAAGCCTTCCACTGTGCGTCCGTCACGTCCTATTCAAAAAATCTTGTGCCAGTTAGATCTCTACATAAAGACGCGTTGATATCAACTCTAGCGCATCTGTCTACACCCCTTTCGGTTCAGTGGGCGTGGCTACGCGCTTTGCCATGGTAACCGTCGCTACCGTCGACATATATTTAGTATTCGTATAGCTACTCAAATCCATAAAGTGCCTATAGGATTATCTGTCACTAGTTTAGTTACTGAAGCGGCCGTTATCACCTCAATATAACGACGGCTATCAGCTTTGTGGCTGACACAAAACAATCAGAAAGAGACGCCATGATGTTCTTTGTGAAGAACAAAAAGATTTTAATCATTTCAACACTCTTTTTAAAACCGCCATTGAATAAGTTTAACTTCTTTTATGACGCCTAAAATACGTATAATTTAATCTCTATAATCATAAAAGAACGATCAGAAGTAGCGATAAAAATAAAATTAACACTCACACAATTTAATAGGCAATTGGGTGACGATTACGAGTTGCCATTCAAAGCCGTATTGTATGGAAGAGTGTGCAATTTGACTCCTTCATATTGTATGGGATAATTTTATGTTGTCGGTACATTATTTGTAACTTGAAACCATTAATGTTATGTTATAGTGCGACCAGGACTGTTTTAAAGGAATCATTGTATAGTTCATTCTGCTCCATTATCATGAATCATGCTTCCATTTTTTCTGCACTAATATTTATTCAGATTTTAATCATTAACATAGTTTAATCCACTCTTCTTTTAGGCTGTAAGATAAAGTGAATGTCCCACCGAGGGGCACAGGCGGATCCGAGTAAGATTGAGTGCGTGAATGAAGAGAAGCGTGGTTCGGCAGCCAGATGGGTCGACGACATTACGCATATTGCGGGGAAGACCTGGATTCGATTGGCACAGGACCGGATAAGTTGGCACAAAAGGGAGGAGGCTTGTACCCAGCAGTGGGCGGAACGGAAACAAGCTGCCGATGATGGTGAAGTATAATACTCCAAACCAATTTAGCAAACTCAAAAAATTCACGATATCGTTATAAAAGCACTTGGGTTTATCGAACAAAGATGTGGCGTCTTCTGCCACTGAGGTTTATAAGAGATCGGAGATAAGACTTTGCTTTGAGAATGCTGCTTGGGATAAAACCTTCGGAAACTTCGTTGCAATATGAACCAGAAAATCTTTATCCAACTGCAGAATTGCTGCAGAGGCCAATTCACAGAAGCACTTTTGGTTGTGGTATGCTATGAACTTGTAGAACAGTCACCATATCTATCAGCATGCAAGCTACTTATAAAGATTTACGCATTCATTATCATCAGTGATCGGTTGCCACCAAAACCCAGCATATCACAGCGCATGCGCGGAGTATGGGCCACGTATCTACCTCAGATCAATGAACCTATTTTTGTTTAAATCTTTCTGTCTCCAAGTACTTATCAAACACTGAGTGGCTGTTTGGTTGTCAACAAAAGCTAAAAAAAAAACTTTCCAACGATACAGACTATCAACACCTTGGCTGTACGGTTTCAAGACCCTTGCCGTGTCCAAAAAAAATAGAACTGTATCGTTAAGGAAAAAAAGTTTCATAATAACATTAGTTTTGTTCGGGAAGTAGTGTTATTATAATTTTTTTTAAATTAGATTACTATATTGCGTTTATAAAGTACGTCATTATGAATTCGATTTCAAGTTTGTAATTCGAACTTTATGATATAAGAGTAGATAAATAAATTAATAAATCGATTAACCACCGCTCCGACGACTCTTATCAGCATTGCGTATTTATTGAATTCCCATTGCACCTGGAGCAATCTATGTCGTGAGGAGTAACATATCGACTTACAGTAAAATTACTTCACATAAAATAATAATTTACATGTCATAACAGAGCGTCACGCCTTTTGTCATACAGGGATGCAGACGCACAATTGTATCCAGTTTTAGACAGAATGTTACATTTAGCGTGATGAGGGCCAGCCCATCGCCAAAAATTGAAACTAAAACTATAAATACATACCTACTTATGACTTTAAATATTGGAAACAGGCAACAAAACGTATAATTTGGGAAAAACGCATTCCGGGAAACACATCGGCAAACGGATTATTTAGGAAACTGTATAGTGACGGGAACCAATGCGAAGTTTTGGGAACGCGGGTGTTTTGGGAAACGGATAGCATGGTCCGAAAGGATACGATAGTTCAAATCAAATCAAATATATTTATTGCATTTCACAATGTATAGCTATGTGAGTATTAAACAGATTTTACGCTTAAATACTAGACACAACAATTTTACCCACTTCTGAACATCGTTAAGGCACAGCAATATAAGAGAGGACGTTCGTTCACGGAACAGACGTCAAAATTTTCGTGGTTTTATTTGTAGCCTGTGGAAACGGCTTCTGTAGCCTTTGTTTACAATTTTTCAATACTTACCTACTTTTCTGTAGTTTCAATACCGTCTTTTCATAATATAGGTTGATGGTTTTTGAAGTAAAACTTCTTGGGGCACGGGGGTAAAATTTATTTAACCTCTCAACTGTGGGTTATTCATATATTTGCTTTTCAATTGCTCTAGGCGGGTGCTATCACGAGTGGCTAAGAAATGTAACGGAAATTGGAATCGGTGACGTCAGGGTCGGCTGAAGACTTTTAAAACCGCAACTATTTTCAATACGGTTTTTAACTAATCAGATAAGATAATAATACATTCGTACAATAAAGAATGTTAATTAGTGAGAGAAAAACCTGATGAAACGTTAACAAATAAAAATTATTTTAAGCATTCTTCCACGAGTTCTTGATTTCCGGTATGGCCAAAACCAGTGACGTGACCAAAAACTACTTCGTTCAACCTCTTTGTTGGAACCGGAACTTATGTTTGACAGATGTGCGATGCGATCCATACAGTTTGTAAGAAAAGAGTTTCATCAATGTCACACGGGTCGATATGGATTTCTAAAATGATGAACGAATCGTTTTGTGGCCGGTAACTATGGAATAGGTACCTAAAACGCGCTGCGTAGTCGCGCAACGGGCAGCTAGTAATCGCATAAAGTCACTTAGAATCATCCAAATGTGATATTTAGTTTTCAAGCAAATTCCGATGTGATGGATGGCTGCATTAAGACTTCTTGAAAACAATAAGTAGGTACCTAGAACTGTTCTAAAGCCACTTTTTATTATATAGTGCAGTTCAAGTCACAAATTAGCAGTTTAGCTACTAAGTACGTGTTATACCTACCTATTTAATGTTTATCTGTAGTAAACGGCCAAAGCGAGGTCTACAGCTTACAGAGCCATAAGTTTAATGGCTTATTGTTTCGCTTATTTGTTTGTATGTAATTTTTGTAATACATATTTTAAAGTTGAATTGTTGTAACTGTTGAAATTATACGATTTTGATTTTAATAAGCTTTTATAATTTTAAAGTTAATGCTTCCTGCCAGTCAATAATGTTGAAGTAAAATATCAAAATCGAGGTATGTCGTATGGCGGACTAAGGAAATGTCAAGAATAAAATTAAATAAGAGTTACGTCATCGCTTCGCGATGAAGTAACCCTAAAAAATCCTAGCAAAGTAGGTATGTATAGGTTAGCGGGGGTAGCATAAGGCACGCCAGTCACCCCAGCCACGCATTTTGTCACAATTTAATGTCATATCATAATGAATGCGCGCTATTTTATGGAGAAACATCATTGAGACGCGAAAGGAGTTGGCAATTTGGCAATGTGACTGCCCCAGACATGTACAAAGACTTCTCAACAGCCAATTAATAGCATTTAAATATTCTCTCATAAATTACTGCGTCTTTAGTTAGTTTGTAGAACTTGAAGGAAATGATTAAATAATTAAGAGTTGTCACTTCATACTCTATGATTCCGGCATTGATTAGTGACTTTTGCCATCGTTAAAAATAACATGCAACATAATTGCCAACTAGCAAAACTGTTGAAAACAGGAGGTTTCCAGAGGAGTGGCTAGATGGCGTTATGTTGCATGTTATTGCAAAATGGTGCTTATTTCTAGCGACGGCAAAGGTCACGGAATCATATTGGAATCACGGAGTATTGAGTAACAACTCTTATTTACCTATATTTAATATTTTTTTTCTTCAAGTTCTACAAACTAAATACAGACGCAGTAAATTAAATTTATGAATGAATATTTAAATGCTATTGGCTGTTGAGAAGTCTTTGTACATGTCTGGGGCAGTCGTCCATATATTGATTTAGCCATCTTCTTTGTCATTTATCTGCGTGACTGAGGTGAGTGGCAAGCCTTATGGTAGCCCCGCAGGTACACATTAACTTGGAATAGTTGAAAATACGTACTCGATCAATTAAATAAAGGGACTGGGCACAGAGACAAGCAAAGCAATGCATACATTTGAGCGAGACGGCTTAAAGACGTGACGTCAGATGGTATATAATCTGAGCGAGATGCAAATAGTAGTGACACTATTGAATGAGTTAAGTATATCACCACGAGCGCGACAAATTGTAGATAAGGAATGGTGGGAAATAAATAACATGACGTATTAAAAGTAAGTACAAGTATAAAATAATTTCAAATAATCGGACGTCTGAAACATAAAAGTAACTTGAAGCAGAGATTGGATCTCAAAATTGGAAATTTAAATCTCTTTTAGTATAGGTAGGTATAGGTGTATAGTATATGTACCACTTAATGATCTAGCTACAGAAGTTTTACTTCTAACACGTGTACGGTGCTACACGCGTATTTTTTTTTATTTACAAAGAAACAAATATAAGTACTATAAGTAAATAATGTATTCTGATGCAGAGAATGTAGATTCTGGCATTATTTTATTTCTATCCGCGCCATGATTTTCAAATCCCCATACATTTATACATCTTATATTTTGCTCTTATTACGTTTTTGAAGATATTTATTCTGTTCATTTGCATTCTCAGGATATTCCGGGTAAAATATTACGAACGCATTTCTCGTTGTTGTTTGAAGTGTTGCTACTGTAAATATTTTTCTACGGTTCATCTGAAATGTGGTTGAGTATGACCTAGTAGAACCTAATTACTAACGCACATCATACTAACAACATTATTTGTCAATTTCAAACTATCCTTTTCCCAGATATGATTAAAAAATATATTTCAAAAAGACATTAATAAAAGTAGAGTCAAGAAACACTTTGAAAATCAGTTTGGTTATAACCTTCACTTGACACATAGGCCAAAAAACTCCAACACCTGGGCTTTTATTAAAAAAAAAACTTCATAAAGCCGACCATTTAGTCTCGTGTCTTGCATCTGGCGATACAATTTGTCAACAAAAAATGGCCATTACTAAACGTAAATTAACCTTAAAGGACCCGCCCACCGTCCGATGTGTATTATACGGGACAGTGCTTTTGCGTCACAAGGGCACAGAAGAGACACATCCACTGCTGGACATTTTGTAAGTCATTTTCGACTATTTTGATCGGACTGAACATTACTAACCTAATGAGAGGACTATTTTTTATTTATTTATTTATATCTTTGGTATACAAAACAGCATTGAAGATAATACACTTAAATTAATATACCATTACAACAGGTGAACGGCTGTCTTCAGCGCCAAAATATGTATACACAGCATGACTTATGTATAAAAAAGTAATTATTTAATTTATGCACACAAATCACGTCATTTACTTATGTATAAAAAAGCAATTATCCAACTTATTTATGCACACAAATTTGACCGCATATAATTGTATACGTAAATATTACCTTAATTGAATGAACAATAGCTAAGCATGTTTTTAAAAATATATGCACATAAAAATCTTTCACCTGTTTACGTTAAATTAAGTCCGAAAACTCTTTTTTTTTGAAGATTGAAATTATCCGTGCTCTTCAATGGTCTGTAAAAACCAAGTCTGACGCGGCAGATGCACAAAACAAAATTTATTAAGATGCTTATTAGAATCAATTGTAAATTATTGCAATCATTGTTTAATTTTGCAATTATATACACTTAACTGTGAAAATCTGGGAATTTTCGCCAAAAACACTAAATCATCAATAAAAATTAAACGGTAAGACTACGCCATAGGCATATTTGGCTTACATGGTTCTAAATGGTATTTAATAGTTTTGGTTTCAGGTTTTTCATCGATCTACCAAACACGATACCGGCTCAGAAGGCGGCCTAAACGGAGCGAATGGCGGGACGATTCGGATGAGTTTCTGCCGGGATGGCCGGAGGTGGCACAGACCAGGGAAGTGTGGACGAAAACGGAGGAGGATTTTGCCCAACAGTGGGAGATTGAAATGGCTACTGATAAAAAAATGTTTTCTCTTGATTGAGCGTGTAGCCGGACACTTACAAAAGCTAGGAAATGTTTCAACATGTTTAGCCCGTTTGTAATGAATATAGAGAAACAAATTAATTAGATATGCTAAAAGGGTATGATAAAATCAGAGTTTACCAACTCCCATCCTAATTGTCGCATGAATATAAACTCTATGGCCTATCCAATTGAGTTTTACTTCCACTCTGTAACGAAGACCTTGATTCTGTTGCATTCGCGTTCTATAAATAGTAACGAAAGAGAAAGACTCCGATGTCGAATTTTGATAACAAAGGTTACTCATAAGCTTGGTCCCATTTTTTGAAAATAAGTAATCGGTCAAGTACTTTGGTAACAACATGAAAATATCTGAAAAGTATAATGTTGTAACGTATGACGGTAAACTAAATAACGTATTGTTTCCTTTCTGTGACTGTGGGCTATAAGGGACCAATATTCGTCCATATATTCATATTCTTTATTGCACAGTAACTTAATAATAAAACATAAATAACATATAGTGCGCAAAGGCGGGCTTATCTCTTGCCATCTTATCTCGAGCCATATTGTGTAATATGTGAAGACTTAAGAGCCAGAATACAGATATTGTAGGCTCATTTTCGTATTTTTAGACTAAATTCGCAACGCGAGCAGAGAGGATTGAGTAATAGGTCTCGAAGTCAGTTTTTTTACTGTTTAGTAAAAATTATTGGTACAGTAAAAAAGTGTCACCGTCGACGGTCGGACGGATGACGTCTACACCATAGATTGCAGCCCGAATAGATAATGTGGTAAAGAAGGAGGCTAATACATTACAAGGCGACTGATTGCTAAGTTCCCTAAGAAACAACATAATAATTATGTTACTACTTATTGAAAAATATCCTTGTATATTTCGACGCGTTTAAGGATATAGAAATCAAAGAATCAGTTATTACCTACTTGTTTCAAATTAGTATGTACTACGGGCTCCAGTTTCAGAAACTAGGGGAGCGTTATACTCGTTCATGAATTGGACGTTATTTAAATTAGGCAAATACAAAATGCTGCTGTGAAATAGACGTGGGCATTTGCGGTCCTTTTCGTTTCTAAATGTTAAAAGTTGGACGACTTTGGACTAATTTGGAGCGCCGCTTTGATATCCGTTTTACTTTATCTTTTTAAATCTAGGATAGAATCAAAATAATGTAAGTAGGTATGTAAAAGAAAAAGTACTTATACGATATTTAAGTTTCATGGTGAAACGATGCTTCGCCGGTTTTCAGGACGCTCGCTGATTAAGTTGGTTGGTTGGACAGGTTGGTTAAATCAGTTTCTGCCGATCACTAATTTTAATAATCTACAAAGGGGTTTGGGTAACTTACTGTGGACCATTGGCGTCATTTTTTTTATTCGCGGCCACCGATATCTTTATCATGATTTGGTAACAATATTATAATGTATTTATATTTAAAGAGGAAGCATTGCTCTAAACCATTTGAATCTGAGATAATAGAGCTTCAATGTAACACTTTTTGTACTGAAAAAACATTAAAGTGAGATATTTCAGCCCCAAAATGATTCAGCTATATTCTGTTGGATTCAAAAATGACATTCGAAGACCATATAGGAGTCATCACAAAAATGACCTTCGAAGACCATATAGGAGCCATCACAAAAATGACATTCGAAGACCATATAGGAGCCATCACAAAAATGACCTTCGAAGACCATATAGGAGCCATCACAAAAATTACATTCGAAGACCATATAGGAGCCATCACAAAAAGGTGCACAGAAATTTGGGATTTATCTTAAGAGTGTGCAAGCCGTTCAAAGATGTGAGCTGTCTGCGTGTCTTGTTCTATGCCTACGTCCGGAGTGTCCTCGAGTACTGCAGTACCGCCTGGAATCCGCGGTATGCGTTCCAACCTATCCCCGTATACTGCATACTATGCAGTATACGGGGATAGGTTGGAACGCATACAGTCCAAATTTGTAAAACACCAGGGGCCCGATGCTGCTCTGAGAAACGCACTTATATTGGATCGCTATCGCATCTAAAACACCCAAAATGGCGTCATTTGGTATGCTCCTAAAGAATCGCAAATAGATCGTAAATAGATTGCAAGCAAAGCGTATACGTTACGGTACAGTACGGCGGTGCTGTACAGAAGCCTGAGTAAACTTCAGAAAATATAAATAGCTTCCATATCTTTCTACGTTCGATTGGAGTGACATCATTTAGCTTCGGCCATTTGCTCTCTATAGAGGTAGACAAGACACATAGGTACTTATCTTTTTAAAAACAACTAGGTATTGGGTACTAGGTATTTAATAATAATAATAATTACTTTTTCTACCTAGATCTGTCGTTTACAACAACATAACATTGAAAAAATTCTAATCCCAAATTACCAATTGGCATTTCGGTGTAACCGATTGTGTACCAATGTACAACTCTTTAAAAACAAACAAACAAACACGCACAATTCTTCCCCCAAACAACGATTATAAGATTCCATTACACTGAAATCAATAAATTATTAGTTAAAAAGAAAATCTCTATTTTTTACTAACGACTCCTCGACACGCCATATGGCTGTTACATTCCCGCATCATACTCGTAATATTATAGATGTACTTGTTTCGGTCATTGTTATTTATCCATCAAAATATAACAATAATTTTTGATCAGGTGAGTACATAATATTTTTCCAAACAAATAGGATTGGTAGCGGATGGCGGCGGCCGGCGGGCGGCCGAGACGCAACGTATAGTTGGGACATTATCCAAAAAATCTAAAACTCAAAAACTGGAATTTTGAATAACTGAATTCTGTGGGCTCATGCTCCCGTAGCTAACCATTTTGGTTTTTGAAGTGAAACCAAACTTCTTAGCTGCTCAAGCGTCCAAGGGCCAGTCTACATTGGTCACGGACAGTGGACAGTGGACAGTACCGATATTATAAGAAAGCCAAGTTGACTCGCCACTGTCCGATCGGTTTACACTACTGTACTTTCCACTGTCCACGGTCCACTGCACACTGTCCTTGACCAATGTAAACAGCCCATAAAGGAACCCAATCTTTTGTTCTGTTTTTTTCATAGGTTTTGAACTTTATCTCGATGTGGGTAAGTTGAAAATCGCGGGCCCTGGACTTTGGACGGACGGTTGGTGGCTCAGGTGATGTTATGAATTTTTGATGGGGGTAATTTATTTTTATTTTCTGGCAGAGACAATAAACTATTTGATACGAGTTTTTTCTTCGAATACGAAGTGAAATAGGCTGCACGCACGTTCAACACCAATTTTCGATAAAGTTTTTTTCATATAAGTAGTTATTTATGGGCCTATATCACTGTTTCTTTCTAGTCGTTCCATCAGAGTGAGACGTCTATACAAATCGTGCCCTGCCGACAGCGTAATGTAATAAGCTCTTAAGCTTGGGTGAGTCATCGGCGGTGACTTACATGGTGTTTAAAAAAAAAACCTTTTTATTGGAGAATTAATGTCTCGGTTGCATTGCTTCCCTTAAAATAGTCAATATAATGTAAATAGCTCAGAATTGGGTGCGATGCGAACATTAAAAACGACCCAAAACCGATGCCAAGTTAATTGCAAGTACTAAAACAAATAGCACTTAGAGTATCCACGATGTACGAATTATTGGTTCCGTCGTCGTAATTGTAGGTTTTCAATCTAGTAGCATGACGCCTCCTATTTTCTTACCTGGCTTAAGCTCCCCATTTCGGGCCTGCTATTATTTAGATAATTTTCTGATTATAGTGATGTCGTAGCCAGGTTACGAAACTGAGCATTTCATGGTATACCTACCCATTATTAAATTAGCCTTTGGACTGTCTCACAGCCCGCACAGCTCTTGAGTTACCTACCCCGTGAGTCGGCAAATTATTTTGGTTGTCTTCGCGGGAAAATAATTTGAGGCTAGACGCCTGAGTGGTAAGCAGTTTAATTGAAAAAAGAACTCTGTTTGTGTTGGATCGTGATTTTTCTGTCGATTTAACACTATTTTAGTAGATCGACAAAAAAAATTGAAATTGTTCTGCATTTTTGTTAAACCTATCAGCTGTTACTGCAAGACGCCCTTTTAGATTAGTTTCTTCATTGAATCGGGTAATACACAATACCACATCAACAATCCTAAACCGCTACTCGCCTCCTTCGCGTCGTAATCTTGACCGCGTGCGTTAAATTTACGTCCACCGCAGGGTCTGCAAGGCCTCCGCCAGTAATCAAGGGTTAACAGTGTATTGTTATGGGTTGTATGCCTAGAGTAGTTGGCACTGGATCCGATAATCTACTCATGCTAAAATGAGTCGCTTATTGTATGCCACTTGCTAACCAAGCAGATTTCGTGCCGCCTGATAGTCGATGAATGTGTGTTATCGTTTGTGTTTGTCAATTTTTCTGCTATTCAGTGTGAAGTCCAATCCAATAGATAGTAGATCATTAAAATCGGTCCAATCGTTGGTGTAAGAATTTATCTAAAACTCAAAACCGGTTGGGCCAAGGGGAGGGAGCCGCTCTGACGTCTCCTTCAGTCTCCTGGTTGCAGCCGGCGAACCTCAGGCCACCCTGCGGGAGTCGTTGCGGCATGTCATCATATATTCATATTCTTTATTGCACAGTAACTTAATAATAAAACTTAAATAACATAATAGTGCGCAGAGGCGAGCTTATCTCTTAAGAGAGATTTCTACCAGCAAACCTAGGCAGGACAGGAAAGATGGTGCTGAGAGGATAGTCCTAGTGCACAAAGATAAAAATAAACTGAATAAAACTACAATTGCTATAAAATAAATAAATAATAGGTAGATATCTACAACCTAAAACATAGATAATACAATAAATAAAGTAATACATAGTATAAACAAGAACTACTTAGCATGCATACACATACAAATGTACATAAATTTCTTCGTCACATACCGCCTCCCTTTGTTTATTCTCCAGCGCAAGCCGGAGAGCTGTATACTGGTCTGAATCCAACTCCCGCCAGTCTTTGGGTACTACGATTGATTATGTTCAGGTGCGATTTGACTTACTGATTTGATACTGGCGCTCTGGCTCCTAAGCAAGAAACAGGCGAGAACATCGATTGTCCGTGTTTTGAGTCCTAATTAACACGCAAAAAATGAGAAAACATCGCTTGGAAACATTCATATCTTCTAACAAGATATTACGTAAAGACAGAAAATAATTCATGCGTCAATTTGTACCGATGTACAGCGGAAGGGGTAAGCGAACGGACGGACGCTTCCACTACCAACCCTCTGTGTATGGGTAACATTGTAATCGGGGGATAGGGTCATTCAGGCTGCTAGGGCTTATTGGGTTTGGCTAAACCATTTGTTCATGTCTTGGGCGATTGTCTGTGAGACGGGATGGCTAGGGAGACTTAATAATACTGTGACCTACTGATATGGCGACTAATAGTACCAATAAAGGGCGCTCTACTCACGATGCAACCTGGCTTGCAATCGGTCGCCGCAACTCATAGAAGGCAGGATGCCTTGCAACCGCTAGAGAAGGACGGAACAGGGAGATAGACAGAGAGGGAAATACAAATTGCAGGCGACCGATTGCATCGTGAAAAAGTAAGAAATCGGGACTTGAGGAAATAAGATTTTATCTTCAAGAAACAAAAAACGTGAAATGTAAGTAGTAGGGAACACAATAAAACTCCTATCGTATCAGAAACCAATGCTTCAAGGGGAGTTAAAAGGCGTTAACTTTTCTTTTTTAATTTACATTACAGTTGCGAGTTCGAAACTTAACGTTACATAAGTATCGGTATGGTAAGCAATACAACAGTAATTAAATTATTAGAGAACTTAGCACAACAAGATTTAGCAAGTTGGAAATTTTAACAAATAAATCCGAAATGCGTTTGGAATGAAGCATGATAAAATATCGATGTACATTAGTGATTTCTTAATTTCTTTTTGTACTCAAATAACATAATATTCAGAAAACTATCAGTACTACTTATTATTATCAAATTGTGATAAGAAATCGTCGCAATTGTAATCAATCACAATTCCAAAAAAAAACTAAGTAGTTGTGTTCTATAATTTCTGTTGCTTTTGGCTTCAAAGTCCACTTGGACAACGTTAGATTTGTTTGACAAAGACAAACTATTTAGGTAGCAAGTTGTTACAAAAAATATAGCAACAAACTTTCCGCGAGTCATTTATTTATTTTTACGACTGCAGAGCGTTGCGAATGCAATGTTTTTCGCTATTCACTCTAACTAAATTCATTACGAGTGCGAGTGAAAAAACAAATTAAATGTTTAATTCAAAGATACCAACTGGCTATATTCGTCACACTTTGGCATAATTTGTTTGTTTGTATGCCCCTGCAAAACCATGTTTCGTATATTTGCACCCTTATGACTTGACCGAATGGATCAATTTCGTTTGAAAATAGGACAAGGATGATATCGCTGGAATCATGATGCAAGGCTCATGGCCAACTTTATTCGTAAGGGGCTAAGAATGACATTTTACTATTTGTTGGGGTTCCATACCTCATAACGAATACCAAATATAGTAAATCCTTAAAGGATCAATTCGATGTCCGTCCGTCTGTCAAGATCCCTTTTTCAGGAACTCTTGCAGGTGTGATTTGAAATATAACTCTATATATCTATATCTGTGGTGGCTTGAATTTATGAACAAACATATCTATAGAAAGATCCAAGAGATTTATCATCCGATTTTATCGCTTTTAAAGATAGTACTATCTTGATACCTGCAATGAAAGAGTCATCATGAAACAAGATCTTGCAACACGAGCAAAGGACTCATTCTAAGAACACTTTTCCAGGCCTATCAAAAAAGAAAAAGTTTCTTGTCCGAAACCCTCAGTTCTCGAGTCTGACTCGCACTTGGCCGCTTTTTTTTTCAATGCAAGCAAGCGCAATGATAGAAACATATGCGAATACTTATCGGGTAATGAAATAGCTCTCAATGGTACTAGGGTTGTGTAATATTTGAATAATACAATTAATTATTATCATTGTGTCTTTTGAAGTACGTTTTGTGGTATATTATTTTTTTAAAGTCTGTTTTAATTCAACATTGTATTTTTGAAAGTTGTTGATTTAAAACAGTACCGTAGTAATTGATAATGTCTCAGAATAATATCGTTTAATAAAATATAAATACCGCAGGGGATTAGGATATATAGATAAGAATATTTTTAAGGGTCTACCTTACTATTTAGCAACTTGTAGTAGTCATAAAAATTCCCTCCGTCAACCTGCACTGAGCCATTGTGCTAAAATGTGGCTCAATCTTACTTATATCCGTAGAGCATTTATTATAATAATTATTTTGTGCCCGTTTCTGCCAACCGTACCGCGCGTGAAGAGAATACAAGAGAGAAACTTTAAATGCGGATTTTAACACTCACAGAAGTCTTGAGTATAGTTGTGAAAAGGGATCTTTACTGAATAGGTGGAACTTTATCGCACCAAGTTTCAACAGTTTGAAGTAGATTTACGAAATCTCGAGGCATATTTGGATCGCGTCCAAAAGAGCAAATATTTTTGATAAATTGAATGAGGCAGCATTGCCAGAAGAATTTGGAGCTCTTGCCCCGTAGTTTCAGCAATGATTATGTCTTCGGTAGTTCGTGTGTTTTCCTACTTACAAAGCCTGAGTTCAAAGAGAGCATAGAACCTGGCTGAATCTAAATGTAGATGGGCAGATTTTAAGATAGGACAAATTGGGCTGAATTCAGCTTTGACAGAGACAAAGTTGTAACATCATCGTTTCACCTGTAGTATATATAGTCTAGTTCAAATGTTCAATATGGGATGTACGAGTACATGTCCGTTCCATATCCGGCCGTTCTAACTGTGACTGAAGACTTTGTTACGCCATAGTTGTGGCGATGGGTTAGCCCCTGTCATTCAAAATTGAGTATTGAATAACTGGCTAAAGCTGGATGTGTTCTCTGCTGTTGGTTTGGGAAAAGGCATAATATTTTTTTCACCACTCCCGCACGAAAGAAGTGTCTTTCCTCTACGAAAACAGTGAGGAAAGTTAGTTTTTCCTCACTGTTTGAACAGTGAGGAAAGTAATGATCCCGTTCAGAAACTAACCTTGCCTGATTTTTATGTTAAGTTTTAAAGATATTTTAAAAAATAAATAATTTTATACTTAGAATAGAAATACTTATAAGTTAAGATTAATGTTTTTTATAAAATTTATCAAATTATTGTAAGTTCAGAAACATTAAAAACGTTAAATAAAATATTGTAAAAATGACATCGTCAAATTTAGGATTATAATTTTAGAACGCACTCAAAGAAAGAAGCCTGTGATAGAAGCCTGTGAAAGAAGTACATTAGTACTTTTAACTTGAAAAATTGCAGTAATTTTACATTTCATTTTTAAATTATTTTCATGAATAACAGCTCTTTTTATTTTATAATAAAGAATTATTTTGATTTGCTTTGTGACTATTTAATTTATTTACCTATGGTGACTGAATACTTTCTTGCTGGGAGTGGTGAAAAGTTTTGTATGCAACATGTGAGCAAGTTCATTTGCTATTCGTTTTGTTGAGTCTTTCGCTTACTCAGGATTGAATTTTATAATCACTCGCTGCGCTCGTGATTCTATTTTTCAATCCTTCGTTCGCTCAAGACTCAAAATCAAAACTCATAGGAAAAACGAACTTTCCTCACTTGTTGGATAAATAACTATTTCACCACTCCCGCACGAAAGAAGTGTCTTTCCTTTACGAAAACAGTGAGGAAAGTTAGTTTTTCCTCACTGTTTGAACAGTGAGGAAAGTAATGATCCCGTTCAGAAACTAACCTTGCCTGATTTTTATGTTAAGTTTTAAAGATATTTAAAAAAAAAATATTTATACTTAGAATAGAAATACTTATAAATTAAGATTAATAGTAAAGATAAGGCTGTAAAAGTGGTTATTACAGGCCTTACTGTAATTGTTAACCAGATAATTTCAGAAACTTACCAATAAAACAAAATCATAAAATAAACATACCAATAAAATCCAGCATATAAGAAATTGAATTAAATTACTGTAGGTCATTCATGATCACTGATTATTTATTTTATTATTTTATTTTATAATAAAGAATTATTTTGATTTGCTTTGTGACTATTTAATTTATTTACCTATGGTGACTGAATACTTTCTTGCTGGGAGTGGTGAAAAGTTTTGTATGCAACATGTGAGCAAGTTCATTTGCTATTCGTTTTGTTGAGTCTTTCGCTTACTCAGGATTGAATTTTATAATCACTCGCTGCGCTCGTGATTCTATTTTTCAATCCTTCGTTCGCTCAAGACCCAAAATCAAAACTCATAGGAAAAACGAACTTTCCTCACTTGTTGGATAAATAACTATTTCCTATGTATAATTCATAATTTGTTATTTATATCGGTTTATATTAAATATCATTTTTAACATTTATTGAATTTTAATTTCTGACATTATTTAACTATGCATTCTTTGTACTATGTACAAATGACATTTTAGTTTCTGTTGTGGACATTAGTATTGATCATTGACATTACTTTATAATGATTATATTCAATATGATTGATTGATACAATAGTTAACTCAATATGTGGGCTGAATTCCAATGTATTTCTTTGACATGTAATGACAATTACGAATAAATATCCTGTATCTTATCAACAACACTTTATTGATATTTTATCGACGCATAAAATTTATGACTCAGACAAAAAAAGACCCAACAAAATGGCTCGTGGAAAACATCTGCTGGAAAAAAAAACACGTTTTTTCACTCAAAACTCCCAAAAATTTGCCGCATCATTGAAGTGTCACGCTTCCCACTTGTTAACCATTTTTATATCATTCCTTCAATAAAATCGCATGGCAAATAAAATCCCTTGCCACGCCCTAAACACATAAACTATACCATTTGGACAAAATTCCGAAAATTCGCCCTTTTATACCGAAAAAAGTTTATTTATAACTCCCTGGCGTGAAATGTTTCCGTAATCTTTTGTTCATCGGATGGTTATAGCTGGATATAAATGGTTAATAGCAATAATTGTATGGTTTTATTCGGATTTGTGGTATAAGGGAGGGTTATTTTTTTCAATTGATAAGTACTTTCATGTGTGACGTTAAGTACTGTCGAGATGTTATGTGACGTACTTTTGTACGAGAATACCCCTGTTTAGAAAACTCTCACGAACAAAGTACAATTAGCTTGAGAAAACGAGTCATTTAGAATCAACTGTAATAAAACTAGTGTCATAATCTTCTAGAACAAACTTTAATGTAAAATGAAAAATATAAACCTGTTGTAGTAAGTCTTTGTACATAATGTCATGCTAGTTAGGTACTTACTTGGTTATTTGAGATACTTCTACATTTAGAATAAACTATTTTTAAGACAATATGGATAGATAAACTATTTAAAGGTTGAAATTCTATATTATTTTGGGGATGAAATTAAATAGTGCTGTTATTATCATCACATTGCGTTAGCATCTAATCCAATTTGATTATGTGTGGCCAGGAAACAGCAATAAGCATAACTCCAGGACAATCCCTTTTCTGACACATCACAAAGCAGATGAAAGTCCGAATCCCTGTGCCGATCATGTACTATTGAGATAATTAGTTCTCGGCCCGCAATTTCCAACCTACCCACATGGAGATAAAGTTCAAAACCTATGAAAAAATAAGCTGCTAAATGCGAGTTGGACTCGCGTTAAGATGGTTTCGTACAACAATAATAGGACTAACGCCAACAAAATACCCTAAAAGTACCCTAAAATTCACTTTCTCATACAAACTTTGCAGCCCAGGTTTAGTGGGTTAGGGGGTCAAAGTTGTAAATTTCGGAGTTTTTATGGGATATGGGTGCAAACATGTGCTTGCATATTTCAGATTTTTAGGACTTCGGGAACTAGAGACTGATGAAATGCGAATCGGTCATATTATTGAGCACAACGGACGGACGGACGGACATCAGCGTCTAAGTTATAGGGTCCCGTTTGGCACCCTTCGGGTACCCTAACAACATGTAAGGCGAGCGTAACTCTAATAAAATAAGAGAACTCTGTTCAACCGTTCCGTCCAAAGTCCACGCCCGCGATTTTCAACCTACTTACATCGAGATAAAGATCAAAACCTATAAAAAAACAAAATAAAAGATTTGGGTCCTTTGCGGTCTTTGGACGGGCAAGTAGATAAGAGATCTCTTCCAATAAACCTAGGAAGGCTTTTCCCGCTCTCTTCGTGGCCACACTGATCGCTAGAAGGTTTCCTAACGAGCAAATGAAACGCACACGGCCGCCACGCGCCGCCGTCAGCGATGTCGTCACACAAAAGATTATTACCCATTGGTAATTACCGTGTCCGACAGTTTGTTTACATTGATGGTAAATAACACACTTAAGTACGTATTATCTTATTTTGGATTACTTCTTCATTATAATAATTATAATGTTGGGTTGTGTGTACACGGGGCGTACACCCATTACATGTTGTGACAATACATTTGAAAGCAAAAATTAAGATATAATTTTTCAATATTTATGAGGTATGAGGATTTTTCATTAAATCTGTTGTAATGTACAACTATATGTTTGTAATTATGAAATCACTATTTTCATTATTCTGCTCGCTTAATTTTTATATATATTTTGTACTCGTGTATTTCGTTTATATGGACAGTGATAGAGTGAATAATTAAAATGAATTAATCATATAGAGAGCCTAAATAAAAAAAAAAGATACGCGTGTAGCACCGTACACGTGTTAGAAGTAAAACTTCTGTAGCTAGATCATTAAGTGGTACCTATACTATACACCTATACCTACCTATACTAAAAGAGATTTAAATTTCCAATTTTGAGATCCAAACTCTGCTTCAAGTTACTTTTAAGTTTCAGACGTCCGATTATTTAAAATTATTTAAACTTGTACTTACTTTTAATACGTCATGTCATTTATTTCCCACCATTCCTTATCTACAATTTGTCGCGCTCGTGGTGATATACTTAACTCATTCAATAGTGTCACTAATATTGTTCTGAGGTCACTACTATTTGCATCTCGCTCAGATTATATACCATCTGACGTCACGTCTTTTAGTCGTCTCGCTCAAATGTATGCATTGCTTTGCTTGTTTTAGAAATCCATATCGACCCGTGTGACATTGATGAAACTCTTTTCTTACAAATTGTATGGATCGCATCGCACAGCTGTCAAACATAAGTTCCGGTTCCAACAAAGAGGTTGAACGAAGTAGTTTTTGGTCACGTCACTGGTTTTGTTTATCCCAGCCAGCGGCGGCGGCGGCGGCGGCGCCATCTTGGCCATACCGGAAATCAAGAACTCGTGGAAGAATGCTTAAAATAATTTTTATTTCTTAACGTTTCATCAGGTTTTTCTCTCACTAATTAATATTCTTTATTGTACGAATGTATTATTATCTTATCATTAGTTAAAAACCGTATTGAAAATAGTTGCGGTTTTAAAAGTCTTCAGCCGACCCTGACGTCACCGATTCCAATTTCCGTTACATTTCTTAGCCACTCGTGATAGCACCCGGCTAGCAGCAATTGAAAAGCAAATATATGAATAACCCACAGTTGAGAGGTTAAATAAATTTTACCCCCGTGCCCCAAGAAGTTTTACTTCAAAAATATCTACAAATATTTATTTCTCGCTTTAGTTCAAAGAAGTCGTTTGGAATAACACTGCAATCACTCTAAATAAGATTTTATGGTTCGTTGCCCTCACAAGCTAGGCTAAAGCCTAAAGCTCAAATTTGGGGGTTTCCAAGACAAGCTTGTAATTAATAGAAGTTTCCTTTGCATCAAAAATGATTAGTTTTCTAGCTTCTAATTTATAAGGGTTATTTGCTTTATGAAAAGGGCATTGCAATCTTGGAATTGACTTATATATTTTAACAGATCGCACAGATGTTTATTTAAATAAATAATCACCTAATGTCAGAGGGGTCGCAGCAATACAACTAACCTAACCATAATAAATTAATAATACATAATACATACACTGTACCACACCTTTAGACACATAGATTATTACTGTTTTTAACCAACTTCCCAAAGGAGGAGGTTTACAATTCGTCCGAATGTTTTTTTTTTATGTCTACACCCCAATAGCGCCTAAACGGATGGACCGATTTGGAAAATTATTTTTTTGTTTGAAAGGGTTTACCTTCCCATTGGTCCCATTGACACCAGGTCAGGATCTGATGATGGGATCCTTGAGAAATCGAGGGAACTCTTCAAATATTATAGGCAGACCTATAGTGATTTTTGTGTTTTTCATAATAACTCGTGCAAATGCACATGGTAAGCATATATTGTGATGCGAAACTGCTGATGAAGACCAATATGGCCACCAGAACTGCTCAATACTAGGTACAAATACAATGCGTGGCTGACGGGCAGGCAACGCATAGCCTAAACCGGTGGTGGACCTAGAGCCATGAAACTTTGTACAGGGGTTCCTTAGTAGCGTGGGGTAGCACTGATATGGGATTTGACAAAATTAATTTCCCAAGGGGGGGGGGGGATAAGGGGTTACAGTTTGTATTAAACTCAATCTAATCAAATAGGATTTGTGGAAGTCGGTTTTTTCTAAAGTTTACTTTTTGTTTCAATTATTAGAATTTACTGTCTCTTCGAATGTACTCTCACCTGCCCTTATTTGACTATTTACATAGTGAAATCCTTAATTGGCCTAGTTATTTAATCTATATTCTTGTTTAACTTTTATCTACGGCTGTGGATTTTTTTCCATAAATAAATAAATAAATAAGCTAATCTAGGCGTAGGACAGCACCGTTGAATGATTATATTTAACAAGCAACTATACCTCACAATCATATCCTAGCTTTTGTAGAATCCACACACCAAATTCACTTTATCATTATAATCATTCACCATAACTAATTCTACACAATACAGTCCATACAACCATAAGTAGGTAGCACTCGAAGTCTAAAGCGACAATATGTCTGACTTTTCGTCCAAAAAAATCGAAGGCGCATGAAATTCCTCGCCATAATAGATTACAAATATAAAGACTACAGTTTGGCCTGACCACTTTATATGTTGCAGCCAAATTAACTAAAAACCAACCTTATGTTAAATACACATAAGGTTACGTTAACGGTTTTAAATTTTTGTTAGAAAAAGTTGACAATAGGAAATCGCAAGTCGATTTGTCGCCGCATGTCAAATGACTCTTCTTCAAGAATGAATGTATAAAAGGCTGAATGTATGAATGAAAGTCGCCGGCAGTTATGCAATCAATTAGGAGAGGGCGGTATCGGGTGAAAACTTCTACTGTGTAGCGGCATTTTTAATTTGGGGCCAGTAAAAACTCTACTATGAA
This sequence comes from Argyresthia albistria, assembly GCA_963457715.1. Lineage (NCBI taxonomy): Eukaryota > Metazoa > Arthropoda > Insecta > Lepidoptera > Argyresthiidae > Argyresthia > Argyresthia albistria. Next base: position 829,849 of record OY735261.1, on the reverse strand, counting down.
CAATATTTATTATCAAGGATTAAAAGTAATTTAATTTGACTTCTACCAGCAGATTACTTCTTTACTCAACGACTGCATACATGGTCATTCAATTAAATTCTAATGAAAAGGCCAAGAACAATAAATCATAAGTTTTGTTTGTTAATTACAGATGAATCTGTCACACAGAACGTATGGAGACTGATTGAGACAGACCATTTGTGTAACATATGGTTATTTCATTGGTAGCATATTTCAGTAAATTCTAAATTTTATTACTTTTCAAAAACAAAAAGAAACAAGCATTGAAACGTTCGAACCAGAGTGGGTCAATCTATCTCTCACTAGAGATGTGTGGGCTCGAAATGGGGAGGCTTTTGCCCAGCAGTGGGACACATTACAGGCTACGTAAAAAAAGCATTGAAAACGCCCCGAAACCCGCTCCCGCTTATATCGTGGCCGCAAAAATACGCAATATTATTAAACTTTTGTGCACAAAGAGGCCGCTAGTACTGAATTCGGTAACATTTAGTACATGCAATACTTATTGTATCGATTTTATACTCTTATTCTTCAAAACCATCGCATTTAGACCCGTGAATTTCGGTACTTCCTTCAAATGTTCTTTTGATACAGTAACCCTGATTTTTATAGCGTGGGTCAAGATATTTTGGGGATTCAGTCAAGTTATTGTTGGGTTTCATTGAAAGAGTATGTGTTGTGTCGTGTATGTGTCGATGAATTTTTCGTTAATGTTGAAATAAGAGAATGTTCGAGACGTAAGTAGGTATGAATGTACTGGAGTGTCCGTAGCAAAAGTATTGTTCCATTTCTTGTAACTTTTATTACAAGAAATGGATAAGTATTCATTATATTGAAGTCCAGGTACTAGGTCCAGTATAGATTATTTTACCCATTAGCCATTCAATTACTCCATTATGCAAAAACCCACATTTAATAGGTACATTTTACACATAATAAATTACGATATTATTATTTTTAAAATGTTGTCAAGAAATGGAACAATAGTCATAGCGAACAAAAGTTAATTCACCACTTTTAAAGATACCATCCCTTATCAACTATACGGTAATAATGCGATAATGTCCGTTTAGCGCCATTTCCGGTTCCGGGATAATAGCGCCGGATATAACGTAGGGTCCGCCACTGCGCACACGACCGGAAGCAGTGTCGATATCCAATTACGTGTAAAATTCGAAATAAATTACAATTTGTTGTGGAGTTGCAGGGATCCTATCTAGCCATCACACTCACAGGATGTGAGAGAATTGCAATCAGTTTAAGGGCTTATTAAGAACATAATTTAGCATGAACCAGAACTTTTTTACACTGAAACCTGTAAGAATCTTGATATCATTTGTAGAGTTAAGGAGTGTGATGAGTAGTGATGACAAATTTTGGGAAACTTACTTATACATTTCTTAAGCCTACCGTCCGAATAAGGCACCACAAACCTTTGAGTAATAAGGTATTACCTTATTACTCAAAGCCACAAACCGGATGTCTTGACAACGAAAGAGCAAATTTCTATCCTAAAGAAACCTTTTGCGAGCAATGCGAATTTCTGTACCTATCCAAAAAATAATAGGTCAAGTGCAAATTGGACTTACACACGATGGGTTCCGCACCACCGTACAAGAAAAATTACAAAGAAAGCACGTTCCTTATAGGGACACCCTTATTATTTATTCATTTGTGTAGTTCAGTATTTGTTGCTGTAGCGGCATCAAATATATGTATACACATTCTGTCTTCAAATTCAACTGTCTATCTATTACGGTTCGTAAGATAGAGCCTGCTGACAGACAGACGGACGGACTGACTGAGGCTAAGTAGTAAGGTCACGGAACCCTAAAAATATTTAACCCTTCGCACGGCGGAAGAGCTCGCGGGCGTTGACGCGAATATTCGCACAATGCGAGAGGATCGTGGAAACAGCTGGAGGCAGTCGCAAATCCTGTTTGTGCGGAAATGTCTTGTATTTTGTGTGTGCTCATTTCTTATGTTGGTCATACACGATGCTACTTTCTATAGCTAGGTATTATATGGCTTATGGAGTTTGGCACAATCTTAGTCGTATCCGGGTAATTACGAATTACTATAACTGATACAAACTATGCTGGAATAAAACATAACAGCGAGCAATAGTATACCATGTTAGTGACAGACGTTGATACGTCAGAAAAGTATTTAATTTGTCAGTTTTTAGAGAGTTTTTTCAGGTTTTGTATTTTTCTGTTTTTTTTTACCGTCGAGGTAGATCAAAGTTTTTATTTTAAATACATATTGTTAACAAACACGTAGTTTGTTTTAGAGAAAAGCAGCTTAGAGAACTTCTGAAGGCCCACATTAGACAACAATATATAAGTTAAATTACTTACCGTTTTAATTTGTCGTAAAAAGATATAGAATTTAAATTTCAAATCCCAAGGACCAAATAACAACAAGGGTCCTAAGCCAGCTGCTAGTAATATAAAGCGAAACAAGACTGGTATGAAAATACCCCTCAAATGACATAGCAAATAGTGGGACGAGTGCGCGCGTCGAATTCTTCATTCGCGTGACATATCAGAAATTTAATTTATCCTCCCGGGACTCTAGTGTAGGGTACAATATGTTAGCGACTGGCAATACTGGGATTGATTGGACACGCCGCATAGTTTGCTGTATCAAAACATTATTAGCATTTGTATGTTTCGCTGATTTTCAATAGTCTTTAGGCCTGATTATATTTGTGTAAATGAGTAACTAAAAATATGCGAAAAAAGGTCCATGTTCTAGTGGGTTCCATGGTTGCTTTTTATGCAGGAGATGCAGGTTAAATCCCGGCACAGAAGAGATAATAGTACTACGTAGAGAACGGCCACTCCCTTCCCCGCGCGGATTCAGATACCGCACCTCACCCCGGAGTCGGGGAGCCTCTTCGGGAGACACTTTGTATAGAAGCTGAACGCACACATTCACAAACGAACGAGTTTACGCACACATTTGCACGTGTACAAATGTCATTAAGCTATGTAGTAGTAATAGGTGATTATTTTACGAGCGTTCTATGGAGTGTCCGAGGTGTGATCCCGGTGCTGATCATGTATGGCAAATATCTTGAGGTATATAACTTCAAACCTGCGACAATGGGATGGGTCAGCCCAGCCAGCATTCTGTAACGATAAATGGAGAAATATGTAAACCGGTTAAATATGTAAGAAAAAAAGGGTAGGTTATGGTATTGGTAACTATAGTCTTATATATATCAGAAACTAACATTTTCTTTATTTATTCTGTGCGAAAAAAGTGGGTCACCGTCTCAAATAATGCCACTTGTTCTTATGACATTATTCTACTAATACCATTGAAAAGTCAATCAAACCACATTGACTTCCGAATTATAATTTTTTCCCAAGAAGCAATCCACCAATTAAGAGTATAATAACTGCATAATACATTCACCAAAGGAGCTATTACACCGATAAGTAGCTCAGAAATACTGAACAATACTAACCCTTAATCAGAGATGAAAGGAAACAATTCGGTTAACCCTAAAACGAGTCGACAATACCGAATTAAGTAAATAAAAAATACAACTTAAGACGCAACCCTACTGTCGACACAATGTAATGTGACAGCGAGTGACAACCCTAGAGTGCATTGTCGAATAAAACGGATTGGTAAAAAATTATAATGGCAGAATGGGCTTTATTTGTGATCGCGGCAAAATTGTATGAATTCAACTGGTTGTTTTTTTCTGTTGTGCTGAAGAGTGTTAGGGCATGTTACAGGATTTAAAACTGTTTTTTTAAGTGGCGTCGTTGGCAACTCTTGATGACTGACGTATAGAATTGTCTAGGGTTCTGTGTAGTTTCCGTACTATTTTAGTAAAACCATAGAGTAATATAGAGCAAATCATATAATATGGCAATCATCACACTCAAATAATCACAGTGCCACCTGACGGATGCCCTATTAGAACTTACTGGTGATTTTCTAGGGAGATGAGGGAGTGGTAGGCTACTCAAGGGAAGAAGGTGGGGGTCTTAACACTAATCTACGACAAGCGAATCAACAATGTCGTCAATGTAAAACAAATTGAGAAAATATGCTTCAGATTATTTGAACTACAATAAAGTTTTTAGGTTTCATTGACAATAATAATTACAATGACCTCTATTTCATTGATATGTTAAACTGTTCAATAGTTACAAAGTATTACATACTTATTAGGTAATTTCTTAATTTAAAATCGTTGCTGTTACAATTTTACACAATGGTTACTAAGCAATAGATTAAACACCCCTCTTTTAAAAATAGTTTAAAAAGTGCACGTGGGAAGTCGTGAAAAATCACCCCTACTCTATCAACTGTGTAATTTAAAAAACATATAGGTATATGTTACTGTGAGTACTTACTAGAGTAGCTTTAAACTTCGTTTCAGTTTACTGGCAGTGTGGTGAAATACCTATAGTTTTTGATAAAACAATAAAAGGTTTTTATATAAAGAATCTCGCCATCTTTACCGCTCAAAGCCTTTTCTGAAATATCCTGGATCTAGGTTTCCGGAAGAATATAAGCTCGCCTTTGTGTATATTTTCATTTCCTTTGACGTTATTACTTTTTTTTCTGGAATAATGTCTCTGCTCAAATCGTGATTGATGATACGATTACTTTTTCAAAAGGGTCATGTTTTTGGGTTTCCGTACCCGAAGGGTCCAAACGGGACCCTATTACTAAGCCTCCGCTCTGTCTGTCTCCAGGCTGTATCTCATGAACCGTGATAGCTGCTGGACAGTTGAAATTTTCACAGATGATGTATTTCTGTTGCCGCTATAAGAAAAAATACTAAAAAACAGATTATAATGAATATTAAAGGGGCTCCCATACAAAAGACATGATTTTTCCGCTTTTATAAATAAATGGTCACCAGGCTGTATCTCATGAACCGCGTGATAGCTAGACTGTTGAAATTTCCATAGATGATGTATTTATATTGCCGCTATATTAAAAAAACAGATCATAATAAATATTAAACGGGGCCCCTATACAACAGACATGATTTTTTTACTGTTTTTATGGATAATGGTACGGAACCCTTCGTGCGCGAGTCCGACTCGCACTTGGCCGGTTATTAAATAAATGCCCACTTACCAAGTGATCTTATTTGTTAAGTGGGTCTAAATCTACAGGAAATAAATAATATTGGTTCCGGAATGATGCATCTCCGACTTTTCGAAAATTCGCTTGAGAGGATGTCGGAAGTTTAGTTTTTTGAGATACAGTAGACAGGTTTTTCAGATAGGTCGGAGTTTTTTGTTCACTCGTTAAATACTAGTCTGACTACTTGCCTCTGCCCTTATACGAACGTCCGAGTATCGGGTACTAGATCGATATCAACCCCAAAAGAACTAGCGCTGCTACTGTGTCTGAAGTCAAATGTCCATTAGTGACTTGCGGAACCCTCCGACCCAGCCTAAAAGTTTAATGAGTTGCTCAACGTTTTAATTGAATGCGCCGTATTTGTTAAAAGCAAATGTGTGTTGATATAAAATTAAGGATATAAATTTAGTTTTTGGTAACTTTGACTCTGACTTTAATTCTTTAGTGTATTATAGATTTCTTACAAAATACCATCAAGTGAATGGAGAACAGTATGTAAGAAGCAATGTTATACCTAAGTGAGTTTTGACTAAATGAAATTGAAATAAATAACGACTTCAAAAGCTACTTTCGTTTGCCTGTCCATTCATAAGCGCGCCAAAAATTATGTATCACCAAAAAAAAATAACGATTTCGCTGCAACATCGATTCCACAAACAAGTGCCCACAAAAGAATGACCATCGACAATAGAAATCGATACTTCATTCACGAACACTTCGATTCATTCAAGTCTCGCCGTAGCTAAAATGTATGAATGAACGTAAAATGTATGAATAGATGGACAAGTGTATCCCGTGGAGGCGACAAGCCTCAGACACTGCGGCGACTCTATTGTACACCTATTTAAAAGTCATACCCAAGTCATACCTGTTCTTAGAAATTTCACCCGCCATCTTGGTTTTTGTCTCGTCTATGCATAGTATTGCACAGGTGTCATTAAATAACTTTTCTGATCTTATTTCCGTTTGGGTATTGTTTGGAGTTGTATGCGATTTTAGATGGCGTTAGAATTTATGGTCGGATAATTAAACGAAGGTAAAGCCGGACTGGACTAAAATGTTCGCTGACCGCAGGAATTTTAGATTTATTGGGAAGGTCTTTTTCTACAAAAACATGCTGAATAATAATAGGAAGAGTTGGTATTTAACCAGATTTTTACTGACGGCTGCTATGTATTGTTTTTGTTTCGATCTCCCAGAAAAGCTCTACTCAAGTAATTTTCAATTATTGGTGACGTATTAGAAGATAGCTTTTCTGAACCTTTACGTTTGGTAAAAGTCATTAATTATTAGCTTCCAAGACACGTATTATAATAAATTGTAGAGTAAAATAATAAGTTAAAGCAAAATTTGAATAAGGCAGACATGTCGTTATGGTTACGAGTCTCATAAAAGGTATCAATAATGTTTTATTATCACAAACTTATTCAAACCGAATAGCAGTAGTTTCCAAATTACTCACATCTAACAATGGATAACAAAATTACAGATAAAGACGAATCAAACAGTAAAGGGACTAACATTTTATTTATTTATTTATTTATATCAGTATTATCTTCGCCATCTACTTCTCTATTACCCCACCTGGCTTCTACGTCAACATCAATAGCAATTTTTACTTGACACGCGTCCGATAACCCTTTTATCAATGACCATCCGTCTAACTTCTGTTTGCGAGGGAGGTCTACCATACTCTTTTTTGATTCATCAGATTTTGGTTCGTCTGCCAGTGTAGTAAGAGTTACAACAACTGTATTTGTAAGTTTGTGCAATTCTTCATCAGATGGCGAAGCCAAACCAGTAATGTTTGTTGTTACATTGTTATTTCCATCCCTTTGTTTGGTTTTCTTCTCTGATAGTGATTTTTGCTCTACGATTTTTGATATTGTTAAAAGTTTTTAGTTTGGCACAAATTGCCAATATTTTTCACGGTGGACTTTTTCATGATAGCAACATCGTTGCTGGGATGAATTACTATTAGTCCTGTAAATTATTTTTACTATCGCAATCATCACCAAGATCTCATTTGTTAATAATAGAGGACATATTTATATGCGATGTGAACTTTGTGCACATGTTTAACCAGTAACATTTATGTATATTTTGCTCCACAAAGGAATCAGGTTTAGCGAAGATGAAGACATTATTATGCTAACCAGCTAACTTTCATATACCGCTGAAGCAGTAACAAAATTATTTCCAATTCACATAACCATTACAAACCACTTATCGTCAAACATAAAAGAGTAACATATAAATCCATCGTGACATGATAATAACTCGAATTGATGCACAATTACAAAGAGGTCTAAACAGAAATTATAATTCTCTTATCCCTTTTAATATTTCATAAACTAGTTTTGGAAAGATTTTGGGGTCTTTCAGAGTGATGGGCGGGGCGATATAGTCCCCTCCTATGCCCAGGGGTCTTTCGTTTAGCAGAGTATCAAAATCACGCGCGTTGCATACGGCCCTTATTATGGGGTATTCATACTTAATTAATACGCACTCCTGGTGTAGTATGTTGAAGTGGACTTGATACTTTGTCAACCATGTTTATCAAAATTTTGCAATATTATAAGTTTTTGCCGGAATGCTTAGAAAATAATAATTTTATTGATTGTGTATTGTCGAGTACAGATAGTCAGTCCTAAGGTGAGCTACATAGTAGAGTTTCGATGCGACATAAATAAGTGAGTACATGTACATGTGAAAATTATGTAAGTAAGCCAGGTGAGGGTATTGATTAAAAAGTTTTTTTTTTTTATTACAGGTATTGCAGATACTTATGTAAAATAGTAATAAGTAACCGATCAACTTAAGTTACAAATAGGAAATCTCTTAAAAAAAAATATTAAGAAAAAACCGAATTGATTGTTATGAGCTAATGAATTCAAGTAACAGACACAAATCGAACAAGATCATTCGACGCAACTCAAAAGCAGCCACCAAATTGGATTCAATGAGATAAATATTAGCAATGTTCGCGTCCCATACAAAATTATTCATTGCTACTAAAACGCGCTCCGTTCATAATAATACACATTTTTTTCGCGTGCACTGGGGCTGACGGCTCGCCGACAAAAGGGTGGGATGGGCCACCTAATTGCCGAAACGCTTCAACTGCTCGCTATTGTGTTTATTTACAATGGGGTGCTTAAGTGGGGGTAGTTTTTGTAATTGTTACTTGTGAGAGAGGAACCCCAACAGGATCAGTTCCCAACTATCAGCCGACGTGCGAACAACTCCGAACCCGGGAACAGAACGCAGCAAAGTGACGCAAACATGAACAGATCTTTCCTTGTAGACACGCTCATCAGCGACTCTCCGAAAGAATGCAAGAGAAACGATGTGAACAGTGACCCGATGCTACCTTACACGACACTAATTGGACATCACCTCGACCCACGACCGAAGTTCCTACCATACCCTTATCCGGGCAGCCTGAACAATCTTTTGTCTCTCGGATTCCAGCACCAGCAAAGATCACCTGAACTCTTCCGACCATTTTTGGAACACCTCAACTTTCGCTACCCAATGCTGCATCAACTACCGAGGCAAGAATACATTGAGCCAAAACAAGAGGTCTTCAAAACCGAGGAGCAAGAGCCAATCAACTTTGTAAACAGAAGAAAGAAATCGGTGTCTCCGTACTTACATCATCCGTACAAAACTGCATTGACATCGCCGACGAAAAGCCAAGGGCAGAGGTCACCGTCGCTCTCCAGTGACAGTCGCAACGATACCCCCAGTCCACCCCTCGGACATCCAGAAGAACTACTACCAGGTTACTCAAAGGAAATGAAACGCCTCCCACTAAAAGAAGATTCCAGTAAACGAATAAGGACCGCGTTCACAGGAACGCAATTGTTGGAGTTAGAAAGGGAGTTTTCGATGAACATGTACCTGTCGCGATTGAGGCGTATTGAGATCGCTACGAGATTGAGACTGTCAGAGAAACAGGTGAAGATTTGGTTCCAAAACAGACGAGTCAAGTTGAAGAAGGAAGAATTACCGTCTAACTGCAATGATGGCAGATCGAAGAAGTGTTGTTGCTCAAAATCGTCTTGTATCTCGAATTCCGCTTGTGATAATGATCAAATTGATGTCGTCAGTGACAATGACGGGAGCGGTAACGAAATATCGTGTTATCCGGCTTTATCTTGATAGGTTCATCAATACCTGTGTAAATATTTGAGATGGTAATCGATAGCAGTCAAGATTATTAAATAATTGATATAAATTGAGAAACTATTTCTTGTGATTTTGGGATCAACATAGGTTCTACGAAATATGTAAATATAATTTTTAGTGATAATTTATAAACAGTTTGAATGATGCGGACAACGTATTTTTGTACTGAATTTACTGTATGTTACATATAAATAAATTTTATTGGAATTGAACCTCCACATATTTTATTTGATAGCTAAAAAAACCCTCCAACATTTTGCTAAGTAAGTTCTTACCTATTAAAAAAAAAACTACTGACCTAACTATTTCATTGTTACTATTTATAATTTACTATAGTTTTAAATACAACTCAATAAATTCACATACTCATCTACCTCAATTCAAAAGTGATTTTCTAAACTAATTTTGCGTTGCATAACTTAATACCCAAGAGCTTCGAGCAAGAGACTTGACGCTCAACATCTTAACTTAACTTAGCTTAAGCTGTACAAGATTGAATATTCTACTTGTACAACTCAGGTGTGGCAAGATTGTGGCGGTAATATTTAGTTACCTGGTTCTTAATCTCAGGTAACCTACAGTTAAGAACAAGTTTTAATGATAAAGTTATCATGGTTGAAAGTGGCTTGTGGAAATCTTGAGGTCTGCGGTTTGAAAAAGTCGCTGACTAATAAATAGACAACACAGCTGCACCAGTAGTGGAGCTAAGATTCAAGGAATTCGTAAGCATAGAAGTCTCACCCATATACATACACAGCTTATATTAAACGTGGGTAATTAGTAGGTCGCGTTTGGCGTTATAGTTTTGAATGCCATTTGTGTCCAAGTTTGTGTAAACTATGTGTGCATCGGTAGTACAAAGAGAACCTCAATGTACACAAGAAAACAAACAACATCCGCTCACGAACTACCAACCACCAAAAGCACAAATAGATGTTGAGTACTTCTTAGCAACAGTTATTTGACTCGTCAACTAAATTCTCACACCTAATTGCAGGAATATAATTTCACTCTATAGACTCTATTTAGTCTAAAATCAAGAGGCTAATGGCCTGTTTCAAAAGTCCCGTATCTTACGGATCCATCTGATATTTTGCTTAGACAATGTAACATTTATCAGTTTCTTCGGGCTTATCGGGAGAGCTTGAAACAAGTCTCAAGTATTAGTTTACCGTTATGAAAGAGGGTGTTGAGGCGGGTTGCAAATATCCCTGTTGATCTTTTGCCAAGTGGAACAGGGGCCTAATGCTGCTCTGAGAATTTCATTACTATTTCATTACTATTCCATTGCAAACACCCAAAATGGCGTCATTTGGTATTCTCCTAAATTATTATCCTCCTTGATTGGGTGTTTGCAATGGAATAGTAATGAAATAGTAATGAAATATAAGTGAAATTCTCAGAGCAGCATTAGGGCCCTGGTCTTGACACCACTAGTTATTGACCGAGCGAGCGAAGCGAGCAAAGCGTCTCCGTTTCAGGATTGGCCAAAAATGCTTTCGTATGTTTGTTTGTTTGTTTGTTTGTTTGTTTGTTTGTTTGTTTTCCTGTTCTCCTATAAAGGGCGCATTTCTCAACTGATTCGCGTGAAATTTTGTAAGTAGGTTGAACAATTAAATAGTTTTTTTTTGTCGAGCCAGTTTTTGGTTTTTTTTCATAATGGCGGAAATATGGGGTTTTATGGATATTAAAAAATAAGGTGTCATAGTTTTTTGTCGAGCCAGGTTTTGGATTTTTTCAAAATAGCGGAGATATGGGGTTTTAAAATGTAAAAAAATCGCTACAACCCAAACGGCTCGATGGATATTAACAAATGAGGTGTCGTTGGATTTGTAAAGACCATGAAAGTGAAACAGACTATATAATTTTAGTAAAAAGTCAATAGGTTGTATTTTAGATCGCAAAATGTAGTTTACAAAGTTTTTGGTGCGCCTACTATCATACTGCATGTACGTAACCAGGTACATTCATAAGTTTGTATGTGTTATTGAAAGAAAATTATTGTGTGTTAGCAGTTCAGCTTTCCCACCGACATACTCGCGAGGTCTACAGCTCACAGAGCCGCTAGTAATAATATGTAGCCCATTAATGTCCTCACCGAGAGTCACGGGCCTTTACTCAGAAACGAGCAAGATTGAGCCATACTCCACCACGCTGGCTCAGTGAGGGTTGCTGGAGGGGTGTCGGGCCAGTGTCCAACCCGACTGTCAGTAGTTACCAAGCTGCCCTAGGGGCCTCTGACACAGCTTTACGACTACTACCACCGAGTAGCAATAGTAACCGGGACTTGCAGCTTCCTATAATGCTATGACATACTTGCACCAGAAAGACGATTGCTTGAGCGAAACATTCAATTTTGTTTTATGTCCTATTTGCGCTTTTATTGCAAAAATGCGCCTTCACCAAAGCGTTATGACAATTTTACGACTGAAATACAAAGAAACTAAGTGAATCTTATATTCCTCAAGGATATCGAGGTTCTAGGGACATTGTTTCTAAAAAACAATGTTATTTGTCTAAGATTTATTTTTGGAACACAATCCTCATGATTGCTCACGCAAGCCTTACAAAATAATTGACGCCCACTTAAATTTTCTCCCATGAAAAGGAATCTTTAACAGTATGTTTGCACAGAAACCATCGCGGATCAAATACCAAACACCAATCGGATGACCAACTCAAATAGGTCTCCAAAATCCAAAAAATTGCTCCAAGACTCTTTGCTTTTTATTGTAAATCCCGGGTCAAAGTTTTCCAGCCAGTATTTATTTGCGCAAAGTATTTATTCATCATTGGAGGGTAGAGAACGCACGCATCCTCTTTCGCCACGCGGCAATCTTTTCATTCCTATCTGTTTGAATTTCGAATGCATTTGAGTTTGGAGTTTGGAATTTGTTTTTCATCAGCCAGCATTTCTTTTTGTTCGGAATGCCATTAAGTGCCCTGCCATTTATTTGGTGATTTATTTGCGTTTGTGATTTTCGGTGAATAATTTTTGGGGTCAGTGGTCGGCAAGCGTTCGGTAGCCAACGGGTTTGTTTGGCTTCGCTAATTAATTATATTCAAAGATTTAATAGAGATGTTGACCTAAGAGCAAATACCTAATTTCAACTTTGCTATTATAGGAAGCTATTCCTATTGGTTACATTCTCAATGTAAACTTAGCTCTGTGTCTCTGCTACTACGTGTGAGAGAACACGTTACGTTATGCTATGTATGGTTTTTAGGGTTCCGTACCCGAAGGGTGCCAAACGGGACCCTATTACTGAGACTTCGCTGTCTGTCCGTCCGTCCGTCCGTCCGTCCGTCCGTCCGTCCGTCTGTCTGTCTGTCACCAGGCTGTATCTCATAAACCGTGATAGCTAGACAGTTGAAATTTTCACAGATGATGTATTTCTGTTGCCGCTATAACAATAAATACTAAAAAACAAAAGAAATTTAATATTAAAGGGGGCTACCATACAACAAACGTGATTTTTTTTGCTCATTTTTGCTCGATATTGATAATGGTAGCAGGTAGACGCTTAAAATGTTCACAATATATTAAATTGATTATTTACTTAAAAAATAAGTAATTAAATTAAAATTTAATTAATATTTAGGGGGGGGCTCCCATACAACATGTTTTTTTTTGCGGTTTTTTATAGATAATGGTACGGAACCCTTCATGCGCGAGTCCGACTCGCACTTGGCCGGTTATTTAATTATCACCACAGAAGAGATAATAGTACTCCGTACAGAACGGCCACTCCCTTCCCCGCGCTGATTCAGATGCCGCACCCCACCCCTGGCGTCTAGGAACTGGTTGAAATATCAATAGACGCGGTTGAACGCCTGACGAGTGACCGCGCGTATACGGTGAATAATAACCGGTAATATAATATGGTGAAGTTTTGTGCATTATTTGTGTGTCTGTCGTCAACTAGAAACAGCAAAGACAGGAGATTCTTTCGGTTCCCGACTGATGAAAGAAGGTAAGCAACAGCAACTCTATTGTTGTTCTTTTGAGAAATAAAAATTCTAATACCTTAACTCCCGGAATGTAACTTGGTCAGCGTTTGCTGTGTGTGTCTCGCTCTCTCACAAGGACAGACTTTGTGCGAGACAGAGACAGAGTTATATGTTTGTAGTACTTACTAGCTACTGACTACGATAATTGATAATAAGTCAGTGTCGTAATATTTTATTTTTAACCGACTTCAAAAAAGGAAAGGTTCTCTAAAGGTTCTCTTTCATATTTTATTTTCTAAGATACCTAGTACTAAACCTTCCGTAATACATAATTATATAATTATCAATAAAGTACATTTATTATAGGTATTCATTTCGTGCTATCCGTTGTTGGTGCGATTCAACAACGCGAACGAAGCACTTCGAGTTGAAAAGTAGGTAGTAGGTGGGTCAATCAACTATTTTACCCACACTTTGCTGTCCCCGACCATTTATTATTAAAATACGCTAAATGGTTAAATTTACACATTTTACGAATATAACAATAGTATCTAAGCTAGCAGGCACTACGGGGAACTTGATTACGTTCTCGAAGATCTTCGTTTGTGTTTTTTTTTGCTCACATGGCGCGGTATGGTGTCCTTTGATAGTGCCGTTGAGCTGCAGTCCTCGAAGAACTTTCAGAGAGAGTGCGTGCGTTGACAGAAAAGTGTGGGTTAAGTTGATTGACCCAAGTACGCACGCACTAACTTTGTCGCGGCGGCGGCGCGCCGCCATTAGCTGGGTCCACATATAGCGAGCTTCGGCCGGGTCTCGCTCGAACCCTGTAGTGGTTTGGTTGTTTTGAATCTCTCAGAGACTAGGTACCTACTTAACATAAAATTCGAATATTGTACAATCCTAACGATGTTTTTACATAGGTAGGTACCTACCTACAGTTCACGCCAAGTGTCTCTTACCTACTTCAGAATAAGTAATAGTAGGTAACAACAACATAACATAGCTTCACGCCTTTTCCCATAAGAGGTGGCAAAGGCACTGTGCCCACTTTTAGACAGTTATTCGGTACCTACCTACTCTATTTTTGTAACTATGTATGAAGGATCAAAGTGAACATTAAAATTTTTTAGGATTTCAATGAGAACCCGACTAGGTATGTTTAAACGGCAGCGCCCCTACAAAGTCACTTCATAATAATGCAAACGCTTGTGTTCGGGACAGTTCGGGTCGCGCCGTCGTCGTTCGGTTCGCCCGACGCAAATCGCTGCATTTGCCGCGCTACCAGCCCTAGCAATATTTACGCACACATTTGCACGTATACAAACATCATTTAGTCATGTAGTAGTAATAGGTGCTTATTTTACGAGCGTTCTATGGAGTGTCCGAGGTGTGTTATCAGTTATCACATAACTTTGTCAGTTAAAAAATAACAATTTAAAAAATCTATTATTAGAATATTATCCTGCCTGACTGTGATGACAATGCAACAAAAACCTTATCAAACAACAGACACCGAGACTTATAAACTCTTATCAATTATTCTTAAAAAACTCTAAACAGCCCTTAACACTGGCCCTAAACAATTATTAATGACATCAAAATGGTTCCGCTTTTTCTAATTATTTTGATGCCACCAATAAATCTGCGACGTGTTGTCACTCCTAATAGGTCACGGCTTACAAAACTTATGTTTTCTTTGACAACCCCATCTTTTATTTCATCAATGGATTTCCTACCTTATGCTATCTTCTTCTAAGTTTCATTTATATCACCTATCTAGCTGTCAGATACAACTTTATAAATTGCAGCCAACTCAATGGATATGAATTGACATTCAGATTTCGTTCGTAACGATGAACGCAGAGGGTTTCTTTTAATTGGCAGCCTTTTATGTGATATTGTGATGATGGGTACAACAATACAATATCATTCGCCGTGGAACAAATGGAACGGGTTTGATCCCAGATAAATGGAAATTTTAATTCATTTCGGACGCATTTGGTAAGCTACTCTGCTAGTAGCTACTTCTCATGGATTTCGTGTTAATATTATTTTGTACAACATTTTGATTTAAATTGAAAATGTATGGTTTTAATTTAAAGTGTATGGTTTTAATTTAAAATGTATGGTTTTAATTTAAAATGTATGGTTTAAATTAAAAAGGTGTTTTCTAGTGTTAGATACACATTCGATATTTCTTATTTTTGCTTTTGCACTAGCATTGGCCTTATGTCATGCAAAATTTTATTGTGGCACTGCCACCCAATATAGGAATAACCGGCCAAGTGCGAATCGGATTCGCGCACGAAGGGTTCCGTACATTATCTATAAAAACCGCAAAAAAAAAAAGTATGGGAGCCCCCCCTAAATATTAATTTAATTTTAATTTAAATATTTATTTTTTAAGTAAATAATATACTCAATATTTGTGAACATTTTAAGCGTCTGCCTGCTACCATTATCAATATCGAGCAAAAATGAGCTAAAAAGCCACGTTTGTTGTATCTGTAAAAATTTCAACTGTCTAGCTACCACGGTTCATGAGATACAGCCTGGTGACAGACAGACGGATGGACGGACGGACGGACGGACGGACAGACAGCGAAGTCTCAGTATTAAGGTCCCGTTTGGCACCCTTCGGATACGGAACCCTAAAAAGGAGTAATTGTTTGTAATAATTGTTTTGAATTAATAATTTAACAACAATTTCCTGTTACACCATATGCATCCCTATACAGATGCCGTAAACCCTAAACCCTTCCGAGTTTCCGATATCTAAACCCCAAATTCACATTATCCGTAATAACGGTATTTATTCAGAAATCCGTGAAATTCGGGGTCCATTAAAAGATACCTTCCAATATCTTCTATACATTTTGATTGGTTTACTGAGACTGAAATCCGGTACGAAATGCCGTTCACAATATGCTACATTATTTCATTAGAGAGCTTCAGGTCTAGATCTAGTGGTTTCGCTCGCCGCCGCATACACTACCTACACAGGATATTATAATGCGAGTTCGAATACGGTAGCCGCTGTGCCACTATGTACCAACCCATACTGTGTACGATACATTATACTGAAGTTCTAACGGTGATGGAAAACATCGTGAGAAAACCTTCAAACCTCAATATAAATCTCATTATTCCTAAGTGTGATGACATTGGCTCATTGACACATGTATTTTACCATTTTTTATTATATACAATTTTCAACTTTCAACCAAATCATAATGTTTTAAGTTTTAATAAGTCAAAATGAAATCCGAAATCATTGGACTGTGACAAAAAAGGACAACCTAATATTTGTTTTAAATTTAGAATTTAAATACGATAGGATACGCTCTGGGTGAAATGAATTGTTGGAGCCGGTGACACGAATACTGTTTCAACCTTGGTCACCGCTGTTACATTATCATGAACTTTTTTTTTTTTTTTAATTTACATACAGGCACATACATTGCTTCTGGCCCCACACTAGGATACCCTGTGTCGTGGAAACATTCAACATTATCATGAATCAGCTCAAATTCATCTGCTACTGGGTAGAGAAATTCTCACGCTGACGAGATTCTCTCCATGGTCGAAATATCGAGGTATCGAATATCTCCACTGAAATAAAAAAAGCCATTCTTACGACCAACCAAGATATCTCGACCTATTTTCGATCGTAATAAATATTAAAAAATATATTTTCGACAGAGATATGTGGTATCGAAACCGATATCTTGACTATGGAGGACGTGATCTTGATAGCGTGATAATTGTGAGGGCCAGTGAGACAATTCTAGCGCTATTGAGATCATCTCCATTGGCGAGGTATCGGTTTTGATACCTCATATTTACGTCGAAAACGACGTCAATTCATATTAATTTCTATCGAAATTGGGTCGCGATATCTCAATAGCAATTTTTTGCTTTCGACGGAGGTATTTGATATCCAAAGTCGATATTTTGACCATGGAGATGATCTCGATAGCGCGAGAATCGAGGGCCTACAGCCTTGATGTCTAGTAGACATTATACCTGATCCATATGATTGCCAAACCTCTACAAGCCGTTATGTGTGGGTAGAGGGTTGGCTTGGTATGCATAGGCTTGAAGTACGTTTTACGTTTGTAGAGGTGCGGAGCTTGCGGCAAGTAGCAAGCGTATGGATAAAACGTTAGAGTTAATAAATGAAACTTGTTGTACGAGTAACATACTATCTAAATGCATCTTCATTACCATGACATCTACTCCTGTCCTCAGTCTCCTGAATGTACACACATATTCTTTATCATTTTACACATCCTGACAGCTACTTCTATCTTTGCAGCTTAGTACTCAAGTATGTGAGGCAGAACCCATCAGAGTACCCAAGCTTCCAGAACCCAGACCGTAGGTATTCCTCGAGACGGCCCCATGACTTGCACAGTGTGACCTGTCGTCTTGCTAAAACCAGTAAGTCATTGAAGGGCATGGGTCCTACCTTATTTAATAAACTGCCAGTGGAGATAAAATCCATCAACGTGCTAAACATCTTTGTAGCGAAGGTTAAAAAGTACCTCCTAAGCAAAGCATATTACTCAGTGTCAGAATTTGTTGACGAGTAAGTTAATGACTGACTTAACTTACGATTGTGACCTTTAATTTTTGTCTGACATGTAATTTAATTTAATTTTACCGGTAATGGTATTATTCGTATTACGTTGACATAATTATTATTTCTGACATTATTTTACTTTTATTATTGACTTTTTATTAGTGAGTGACTATTATTACTACTGATTCCTGACATGTTATTTATAATCATTATGCCTGAAATTAATTTATTCTGCAGATATTTGTATAGGTACCCTGACATGTAATATTTTATTATCAATAAATTATGATTATGATTATGATTATGCTACGAACCTGTCAAAAAGCGATATTTCCACCTGTCACCGCAAGCCAAAAGATCATTAGAAAGAGATAGAGAAAAGATCTAAGTACTAGGGAGTGCAGTGGAACTGTCAAATTAAGAATCAACTTAAATCATTATAATATTCAAACTATTGGGAGCTGAAGCTGTTGTAAGTCTTCCAAAATCGGATTCCTATTACCCCTACTGTGGTGTAACTGGATGACGTAAATGTGCATACTTAATATTAAAGAACCTTTAATAATTCATTAAATAAGTACTTAGATTTGTATTATTATATGCTCCTTGTAAAGTGTGTCAGTAATGCTGTATACACATGCTTACGGCGTTGCAGACGGAAATGTTTGGTCTAATATTTGTTGTATTTGTCTGTACTGATGTTTTGCGTATTAATAAATAAATAAATAGACATGGCGATGACGAGTCCTTTTAACCGACCGTTATCTTGCACCCATCAGTCCCGTGAGGAGTGACCCGATATAGCTTTTTATTTTACGGCACATCCGATAGCCAATCAATCGGACCGCACCTGGGGACCGCAGGTGATCACTTATATCAAGTTATATCTGTTGGTCAGTAGCGAGTAAAGCAAGTCGGTTAGTTTGATAGATGGACGGTGATCGTGACAACATAAATACAGTAAACAATAAAAGCGTTCCGAAAAACATCCTATATCTATCCATAGTATGTCAGTTAACTACTCATTCACAAGACATACACAGATTAAATTGTCAACTCCTGTAACCACAAGGGTCCCATAGGACAGGCTCTGCCTAGTTTGGGATCCGCTGTTTTTCTCTAGACACTAAAATTCTATAAGTATTTCTTTTCTTCTGTATTAACTTGTGTGTAATTCGAAGGCAAATAAATGATTTTTTACTTTTTTTACTTTTACTTTAAAAGAAGACAGAAAGAATATCTCTGCATTCGGCCATTTTCTTGAAGTTATCGTCTAAGCTCAGTAGCTTCTTCAACAGACATTTGAAACACTCAAGAAAAGAATTAAATTCATTCTTGAAACGCAACAATAGATCACAAGTGCCATGACGAATCACTCATTGTAGGTAGGTATGCATCCATTCATGCGAGCCGAGGATCTATAGATCTTTGATCGAGGATCTACTTTTGTTGATCGGTGCGAAATAGTGCGTAATTTATGTCAAAGGGTGACGAATCGGCTCTTTCATGTTTGTGGGCAGTTGTTATTGGTAATAGGTTCGGGGATGTTAATCAATTATGTATTGGATGATGTGTGAACTGTGAGTATATTAAAAGTTAGTGAGACCTCTATGAAAAAGTCTGACCCAATCGCAGTAGCGTCAAAACTAAACTTAGAATAATTAAAATAGGTAGATATATCGAATAATACAATAAATTACGCGTGTTTCCGTAATATACAACGCCATTACGCAGGGGTCTGTAAATTATCGCGTATACTTTGGAACGCAATGATTTCACTGACATCTTCCGAACATCAGCTTACGCCGCAATCGTGTATATTTTGGAATAGTCTACGCCAAGTCGCCAAATACTCGTGTATATGTTACGGGCAATTTGATAAATCCGGTCATTATTCATACTGCCGGGCCATTATTCATACTGCCCACGTCAATTGGGCAATGTGATTAAAACTGCATTATTAATCACTTTGCCCGGTCATTATGAATAATGACTACTCTATCTTGGGTAATAAAACAGATGCATTGAGGTGTTTTCGTGTACTTAACCCAAGCTACGATCGCTTCGCTCACTCCGCTGGTTGTGCACTTCAAAATTCTAACCACACCTAACCTACCTAAACCTACAAAAAGTTAAAACTTATAACTTATAATTCAAAAATTTCAAAAATTTTTGATAGCGCGTGCGTAAGTGACACTGTATAGTTTGGAACTGAACTTTCACACGCATTCATTACGAACTATACACAAGTACTACGCAAAATTCTTGTATATTTCGTAGTTGCAAATGTGAGTATCAGCATTCCGAAATGTACACGAAGAGTTCACTATGGGAGCGTAATGGCCTTGTATACTACGGAAATAAGCTTAGATTACACCCGTCTTTATCGTCACAAAAGAACACCCCTCCCTCTTGGCCATTTGATTCCTCACGTATCTCAGTACCGTTGACAAACACAAAATTTACTTGGAAAACTGAGTAACTAGTTAACTAATAGCTACTTACTTGTTTACCGTCACGAAGTAATTTGCAAAGCAGGTCTATGAATAAATTTGAGCCAAAATCAACCTCGCCTACGCGGGCTGAATCCTCAAGAGACCAGAATTGTTTGGCTCTGCTGGTGTTTCTGTTGAACTCGGCGTGAATTGGGGATATTTTGAATGTAACGTTGACCTTTAGGATGGCGGATATATAAATCTACATTGCTATACCGCCTGTTCGAGAATGAATTGGAATTTAGGAATAAACGAAAAAGAAGAAACTTTGTTACGACTTTTTCGTAAAACTTGAGTGGAAACTCATTAACCGAAATAGCTTCTTCTTAAAGGTTACAGACATTGTAAGACCAAAGTATACGGCCTACTTACGAAGTAAAAGAGGGGGTGAGAGGTCTTGGCCCAGCAGTGGGACATAATCAGAGACTATATATCCAAATGACTTTGCCTGCGGGGGAATACGGCTCGCCAAACGTTTGTTGTGTATCAACAACAACCGTTCGCATATGCAACCTATTATGTACGATGACGGGCCGCCAGAAAGTTTCGCAGCGACTGAAGACCAATCAGAGCTCTCTTACCTCGTCCCCCGCCGCCCGTAAATTGGTGAGTTGTGTTTCAAAGGAAATTGTATCTATGCGCTCTCCACTAGATAAGTGCTCCCTGGACATAATAATGTAAATAAAACATATTTCCCGCCATTCTTGAATGACTGCACCAAATAGAAGGTTCCTTATTTTTAGGGTAAGGACACTCACTGTTTCTGACAACAACTGAAACTAATTTCCACTAATAATTTCCAATTGAACTCACCTTTGAATAATTCACTTCGGGAAGGGAGACTTTTTTATCGAGAAACATGATTAAAGTTACGGGAAGGAAAGCATTGTTTTTGTTTATTTTACCGTTTCCACTTTCCATCTCTCCAAACCACCAAATCATCATGCTGACGGTAACACTCAATGCGTCAACAAAGCACCCACTAATAAGTAGGTAATGGATGAGTAAAGTCACCTGTCGGCCGAACACCGTGAAATTGCCCCTGCCCGATACCCTATCAAGCTAGCGTGATGAGGAACCCAATGAAACGGAAAACATTTAGTTCCACCTTAATTTTAATGGATTATTTTTGTGGGAAACACAATTTTATTAAACTTAAATTAGGGTGATGTGATGACCAAAGGACACCAGCCATTCAATATCTCATCTTACTAACGCGTCTATGAAATCCGTCTATACCACAAATACTATAATATTATATCTATACCAAAGAAAATCATTTATGTCAGTACCATTACATGCCACCTAAAATATTTTTATTAACTGGAAATTGAAATGACGAACGAACTAACGAATCTCTTTTATATGACACGCGATAGATATAGCACTCCCAAATCTAAAATCCCCACCAGAAAAACTCCGAAACATCTGTCCGGACGAAAAAAGCCAGCTTTTTGGGACAAATTTCACAGCCCATTGCCCAACGTAAACCATACACAGGCTCATAAGAGTCATAAGTGTCCAGAAAATTGACGCAAAAATACCCTCTGCCTATCATTTGTTGGGTATATTATGTCGATGAGTGTAAAATGTTATGAATATTGTGTCGTTTTGTTGAGTCAATCGACTGTGAAATTGACTAGTCGAGTAGTCTGCGATTTGTGCAATGGTCGTTGGTGTTTGTGACCAGGTGGCTGCTGGTGTCATCTGGGGTACCTAATGATAGTTTATAAATAATATAGCGTTACCCTTTTTCCCATACGAATATGTTTAGAGGTGCAAAGTCGTAAGGCCGTCAATGATTCACTGCCGTTAACATTCTTTAGAATGTCACCATCTATCTTTTCATTACATAGATTATATAAAAGAGGTTTACGGTGCGTACAGACTAGGGAGTGCAATCTTGCAACAAAATCTTAATTTCGTAGTAACCGAAAGGAATTAATTAGACCTACCCCAACTCTTCTTCTCTTCTTGCAAATCTTGCGAGATCTCGCGCAGTTTTGGGTGTAAGATTGATCTTGAAATACGAGTATTATGCAAGATCTCGGTATTTCGAGTTCTCGTAATACCGAGATTGCACTCCCTAGTACAGACTATGTAACAATAATGTTATTAGGTACCTACCTACATTTAAACAATACGCTACACAATACATTATGTACCTAGCTATAATTAATTGTTATTTTTGTTGATATTATAATCCAACAAAATTAATTACGTAAGAACCTATTAGTAAATCTCCACTTTTCCGTTTCTTTGGGCTGAATTAATCCAATCTCTTTCTTGTTCTCTTTTTGACCCCCATTGATACTATTTTGTTTTTCAAAAATGGTAAGCGCTACCTTGTGCGTATATCTTGAACTTTTTATCTTCAAATATTCCCAATCCAAGCTTAGAATTTACGTAGTTCACGTTTTATAAGTTAGATGGAGGCTCTATGTAAAGCACATCAACGTCATCTATACCTGACCTAGAGAACTACTTTAAATGGCGGAGTTTCCTGCAATGTATAATTTCTTGTTAGTATTATTTCTAGGTGACAGATGGCGCTGTAGTACATTTATGTTCTACAAAATAATATTTTATTGTTTTTCGGGCCGTTTTTAGAACATAATAATTTATTTTTGCTCTTTGCTTCAAGTTTAACATTAATCCAGATCAGGAATTACAAAATATCACATGAACATAATTTGACTCGTCATAATTTTGTTAAAAACCTACCTCGCGCAAGCGAAATATTATTCTATCTTTTGTATATATAGACGTCGTCATGATGTCACATTGTACTTGCTTCGGCAGTACATATACTAAAATTGGAACGATACAGAGAAGATTAGCATGGCCCCTGCGCAAGGATGACACGCAAAATCGTGAAGCGTTCCACATTTTTTTGTCAATTTGAATCAGAAGTTGGAGTAGCGTCTTCGTAGGGGTCGATATCCGTATAAGGAATGCGTGAGAATCATAGCCCAGAAGCCCAATTCTTTCACCCATGTGAAGTGAAAGCAAAGACCTTGTAGACGTAAAATGTTGTTAATTTCGTTTGACGGAGTCGTAGACAATTTGCGTCTATGCTTTCAATTCGCATGGCCGATCGTGTTGTTCACAAATATTATCGTCATCAGATAGGACTGGACAAAAGTGACCAAAACTACGCCTCTGTCAATCCGTATAAAACATGTCTGAAAACGCTCGATATATTCGCTGTGCCTCAAGACATATTTGATCATTTTCCTTTCTGAATAATCCTACTCCTTCACACTAAAACCTGAATGCTTTCAGACAATTTGCTCCAAGATGTCTGCAATCAACTGCTTTATGCCTCGTTTTATGTCTCGCTACTGCGAACAAAGTAAGTTTAGATAAACTTGCAATTCACTAGAGCTCGTGGTTCCTGGCAAAGACAATCGTAAATTGTCGGTAATTCAGAATGGTGGTATCTTATTAATTTCTCCATTTTTAGTGAACGAAGAGAGACAGAACATAATATTGCCATCAGCAGCAGATACCTACAAGGTGAAAATTGGTTAGCTCAACAGCTTAGCTACAACTTGACAAGAAATGCTAGAAAAAAAAATGGTAACATATTCATAATTTTCATAAATTCTTTATTGCACACAAAAAAAGTTAACAAAACACGGTATAGGTAATATAAAGTGTACAATGGCGAGCTTATATCTAAAAAGAGATCTCTTCCAGCAAACCAAGTTTCGATGAGAGAGGTTGATAGCTGAGCGGGGGTAGACCCATGTGTACAACAATAAATTTAAAAGGTTGCATACATAAATATATAAAGCATTCTAATATTTACTTGACATATGTGACGTTTAATAATGTCACACGCCAAATATAGTGTCACCACGTTAATAGGCTTGCGGCCAAGGTAATCCAATAAATCTAGGAACAAGTCTTAAGTTGAAGCATTATGTACAAAATGGCTTGACAATCTCAGAATTGTATATTTCCAGCAGGTATATTTTATAAAGTCAATTTTGTGCAAAAACACACAGCATTTGATGGCACTTTTACATGACGTCATTCTGTTGTTATTTCATAGAACTCAGGAACAAAAGTTCAGTTTTGACAGTTCATAAAAAGTATCTATTTTGACTTGACAGGCCATAAGCGTATTAGAGAATGGAGCGGGGCGCCACCATCTACGCCAACTGAACAGCAAAGAGTTTCATTGACCTGCACACACGACAACAACTAACAGCCGAAGTGTAGTGGCTTCACTAGTTCCGCTTCGTCCGTTCTCTTGTTATCGTGGCAATATGCCCTTTTCGCCGCGTGACGCCATATTTGTTTTTATTGGATAATAATTGAAACAAAAAGTGAAACTTAAAAAAAAACTATTCCCCCCTCCCCCCTTGGTGAATTAATTTCGTCAAATCCCATCTTAGTGCTACCCTACGCTACATAAGGAACCCCTGTACAAAGTTTCATGGCTCTCGATCCACCGGTTTAGGCTATGCCACAGATTAATATGGCTATGCGTTGCCCGTCAGCCACGCATAGTAGATTGTATTTGTACCTAGTATTGAGCAGTTCTGGTGGCCAAGTGTGTTTTTCATCATCAGTTCCGCATCACAATTTTATGCTCACCATGTGCATTTGCACGAGTTATTATGAAAAACACAAAAATCACTATAGGTCTGCCTATAATATTTGAAGAGTTCTCTCGATTTCTCCAGGATCCCATCATGAGACCCTGACCTGGTGTCAATTGGACCAATGGGAAGGTAAACCCTTTCAAACAAATAAATAAATTTCCAAATCGGTCCATCCGTTTAGGCGTAATCGGTGTACCTACATGAAAAAATAAAAATAAATATCCCGACGAATTGTAAACCTCCTCCTTTTGTGAAGTCGGTTAAAAATGGGTAGTCCGACTCCCACATCCCTAAAGTGATCGTCTGATGTATTTCTAGGCCTATTAGGGTAAATCAACTCATAGTAGATGTAGTTTGCACGATCAATTTGGCTAGTTAACGTTCAATTGTTGACTAACTCATCGTTGGTAGGAATTATGGAAATTAGTCCATGTTTGTCCATTTGATCGAATCAATCTGATTGGAACTGAATGGCGAATTAGGAACTAGGTGTAACAGCTATTTGTGGGAGTTGAATATCTAAAACTACACATGTGTAGGTATACACGTGGCAGCGTTGTGGAGTATGGCTCAATCTTATTCGTATCTGGGTAAAGGCCTGTTGCCCTCGGTGTGGACAATGGGCTTTTACTTTACTGGACAAAACTGAAAAATCCAAAGATATTTAGTTACAAGTATACACATACAAAATACGAAAAGACTTTTACCCGACCTATTATTTAGCAAAATAGATATAATTCTCTAAATAGGTATTACTCCTATAATGCCCATCAGTATTTTCTCTTTAGCAATTTAGCATGTTTTCACAAAACTATTAAATATGTACATCATGGCCATCAAGTTAAAGTTATCTTGGTAATGACCGGAATTTATTACATTGGTACCAAACGTTGGTTCCCAGAAGTATGAATTACAGAAATGACCCAACACCGCGCTAAAACAAACATTATTTTCGGGGTAATTTAGTCACGCCAAGTTTCAGGAACATTGATAATAACAATTGTTGTTTCAGTGTTGTTTTATGGCTGTTTTGTTTCATCAGAATTGGTATAAGCTTTTCGTATTTTGTTAAAAGTGCATTGCATAAAAATGAGTGATTGAAGTTACATTTTGAAATTGGTATTTCATTTAATTGAGGCTAATGAATGATGATAGTATGTATGAATAATAAACGAGTCTTAGTAATTCACACAACATTAAGAAGATTGATTTACTGGCTGAAAGTGGATGCAGCTGTGCCTCCCCCACCACCAGTGTATTGGACAAAATGTCATCTAACTACTATGCATTAGTTAAATTAAGCTGATGAAACTGCATACACAACATATAATTCAATCTGAGCCAGTTTCGCATGACGGGAATGGCTCGTTAGGAGCTATTCAACTTCGTGAATGGAAGTAGAGCCTCCATCCAGCCTGTTATTGAACTCTATAATTGCATATTTCCTGAAGATCCTGCAGAAAAGAGGCAGTGGATAACTTTGGTGGCAAGTTTAACGGGATCATAATGCCATGGATATGACGATGATATGATGAAAGTATAGTGATACATATTGTTATGGTGATGAAAAGAGTTTTGTTGTGAATCAATTAATTAATTCATGATTGAGAAAATTAATGAAATAATGAATGGTCTTCATTAGAGCCGGATCTATATCGGAACTTGTCTACTTTTCACTACTACTCCAAATATTACAACTCGATAAAAATATTATTGTGTTTTTCCCGTTAAATGAAAGAAAGAAACGTTTATTATAAGGACAGTGAACACATTACAGTTAGACAAAAGAAACCAAAAACAGAAAGTAAGACACACACAATATCATCAATAGGTGAAAACACATGAATGACGGTCGTGGTGTGACACTGTCATTATAAATGGCAACTGATACAGCGATATGCTGAAGGCCAGGCCTTCAGTGCTGATTTTCATGTGCACTATTATTCCAACACCCAATTTAAGTCAACCTTCGTAGTTGCTGTTATGTATTTTGTGCTATATACTATATACCATATACTCTTTAGATTTATCAACTGCGCCACACATTATTTCGAAAAGTACTCATCAAAAACCGAACTGTTTCGCAACGAGTGCCCAAACCCAGTTTTATCCGGATGAGCCCTGCCAGTTACTCGAATCTTGCTCATTACGCGACTTAGCGGAGGGGCTTTGCAGGGTTATTTAAATGCTCACTGTTTACGGCGACATAATACGATCCATTTAAGGGTTAAGCCCTAAGTTATTACGGCGGGTGAGCGTGGTAGGTGTTAAGTTTATTTTGAAGCTAAAATAAGCACCGAAAGGGGATTTAGGACAATCTAGACTACTTATAATGCTCTGGAGTTGTAAGGAACTACATGGCTTCTAAAATCTGCGCCATTCTCTATCTCTGACCATTCTGACAAGTATAACGGGTGTTTGGAGTATGGAGCGACAGAACATTTTGGGGAGTTAGGAACATCATTCTGAACAACTTTCACTATCAAACCGATTTGAACTTTATGCGATGCAACTTTATTTTTCTTACTACTACTTACTTTTTCATTTCATTTATACTTTATTGCACAAAACATAAAAAAACACGTAAAATTTACAAAAAGGTATGTACAAAGGCGAGCTTACCTCTAAAAAGAGATTTCTTCCAGCAAACCTAGGCATGACAGGAAAAAACAGATACAGATCCATACTTTACTAATTTCACTTATTTTTCTTGCTATACTTCGCTGTACAAATCATCTGATAACCGCCCGGCCCAAAATGTATTCAGATGTCAAAAAAATTTGCTCTGATCAAATCGCTTTGATAGTGAAAGTTATTCAAAATGATGTCCTCTACTCCCCAAAAAATTTTGTCGCTCCACACTCCAAACACCCTGTAGAGACATGGAATTTGTAAAGAGAATGACATCTGTATTACAACAATGTATCGCAATTAGCAATATGCTCTGAAAGTCATCCTTCAAAATGACAATAAAGATAGAGATTCAGATTGATAGCAGATTAGAGCAATGATTGCAGAACGTGCCTAAATCTAGATTTAGCATTGAAATCGATTTAACTTTGACATATTTCATATATTTTGACAGTTGATAATCTAGATTTAGGCATGTTCTGTAAGCCGCCCTTAGTATATAGGCTTGTGACCAAGGCAATCCAATAAATCTAGGAACAAGATTTAAGTTGAAGCATTATGTACAAAATGGCTTGACATTCTCAGACTTGTATATTTCCAGCATATATATTTTATAAAGTCAATTTTGTGCAAAAAAAGACAGCAATTGATGAAGATTTGATGGCACTTTTACATGACGTCATTCTGTTGTTATTTCATAGAACTCAGGAACAAAAGTTCCTTTTTAACAGTTCATAAAAAGTATCTATTTTGACTTGACAGGCCACAAGCCTATCGCATTATCTTTGGATAGACCATCATAGACTACTCACTGAATTAAATCTTGCAAAGCTGCTCGGTCGGCCGGTTTTTTAATGTTAGACTCTCCATATATTCATTTTATTGTATTTTTCAGCTTATCCCTCTTGGATTAAAAAAGGAAACTTCCTAACGCGAAATCAAAACATAATAAAACACAACTCGGGACAAAGCAATCAGAAACAAGCGACTGAAAATGCCTATACTATATGTGTTGCCAGCCAAGGAAGTACAAGAGTGGAGAGGCCACTTTTGCTCTTACCCAGAAGGAAATCGTTTGATACCCTTTTTTAGCCGTCGTCGTCGTCGTCTGTGCGTAAACTGTGCGTAAATTGCTAATCACTGTGTTCTTATAATGTGCGTGCTTGTTGCAACAACGGGTTTTTGTTTCTTTGCAATTCTTCCCTGCAACAAAATGCCAGACTTTCTCGTTACCTATTTTACTAACGTTCTTTTTGTTGGTGATTTTATCCAGCAGGCGCGCCTTGTCATCTCCATTCGTACAAAATGCTCAATGTGTGACCTCACGGGAATTTGACGAGATTGGCACATTTGTTTACCGGTTTCTCGAATATTCCGCTCCGGTTACCGCTAGTCAAGGCGAGCAATCTGTTTCTGTTTGGCCTATTTCAACATCCTTGGGGTATTGAGTTGCGAAATCAACCTATTCCGTGTGTCGATATTCAGCCACAGCTATCTGAGTGGTTACTCCGCCAAACGCTTACTTTGAATCCTTGATGATATAAATTAATGTAAACTCCTAAAATAATGAAAGAAACCTTTTGGTCACTTGTTTCCTTGTTAACTTTCAAACCACAGAGCCAACTAAAACATGAAAAACAATAGTAAAGAAGTCTACTTCCATTTGCAGAAAAATAAATAAATTATCAATCATCATTCCCTCTATGTATCTTTTTGTGTTTTGTCTTTTATATGCAATAAATATATACGAAATATACGAAATTGTACTAAGCTACAAAACGTGAGTTCCAGCCGAGCCGAAGATTCCAAAAACTGGCCGAAACTGAAACGTTGACGTTTCTATCCCAAAATTGACCGAAACCGAATCTCCGCTCGGTCTCAACTCTGAAACGGAATGACACATGGGTATACAACCATAATCTCCTTGAATATCCCTACAAAGGCATAATCAAGGATTCCTACATCCAAAATCTCGTCTGAGCGTTTTCCAAGCGACACACTCTCCGGACCATCAAATACCTTTTAGCAAAATTGAAAGTTAAAACTCGTTGGGATTCGTACGAACATAATACTCTGGGAGCGCCATTCATTGCGGCTAAGAGGATTCAGATTTTTGAACTTTTAGGGTCCTTTAGGTTGTCCTCGTTTGGTCTCGTACCTTGATTGGATTTGTTTTGAAGTGAGTTGAAAGACGCACGGCATGGACCATGGCCCTGTGCCGATTGCCATAGCCTCATGATTTTATAATAATTCCCACCGATAAGTTCAAGATAATCTTTATTATTTCGTAATTTCTTTAGTGTACCTACAACACAAGAATTGCACAGAAAACTTATTTATATATTTAATTGACCGAGCGAGCGAAGCGTCTCCGTTTCAGGATTGGCCAATAATGCTTTCGTATGTTTGTTTGTTTGTTCTCCTCTACAGGACGCATTTCTCAACCGATTCGCGTGAAATTTTGTGAGTAGGTTGAACAATTAAATAGAATGTTTTTGTTGAGCCAGTTTTTGGATTATTCAAAATGGCGGAGATATGGGGTTTTAAATTGTAAAAATATCGCTACAACCCAAACGGCTCAAAGGATATTAACAAATGAGGTGTCGTTGAATTTGTAAAAACCATGAGAGTGAAACAGATTATATAATTTAAGTAAAAAGTCAATAGGTTGTATTTTAGATCGCAAAATGTAGTTTACAAAGTTATTGGTGCGGCTACTTTCATACTGCATGTACGTAACCAGGTACATTCATAAGTTTGTATGTGTTATTATTGAAGTTAGCACTTCAGCTTTCCCACAGTCTACAGCTCACAGAGCCACTAGTAGATAGACAATGTACAAAGACAAGCTTATATCTAGAGATACAACTATTTAAAAGGGTTTTTTGAGTATTTTCTAATGTTTACAGACGTTATTTATGAATCAAATAATTAATATGCCCAATTGACTAAAAATCTATGTTTTATCATACAATGTTTTTCAGGTTCATCGTTATTTTCTGCGGAAAACTTTACTGTTGTTTGTACCATGGCACGGATAAGAATGTTTTAAACAGAACCCCGCGGGTTATTTCAGTAATTCTTAAACTTCTTGCTTGCTCCAAGTGTTTCGCGACCTGCCATGCGTGAAACACGAAGTCGGATGGGGCTAAGGAAGGAACGTTAGGGTAAATAGGTCTAACCGACCGTATTTTTGTCATATATATGTCAGGTACATACATACGTTTTGCACTGCACACATACACTTTATACACACATATATACATGCATGAACATACAGTTATTTGTTATTTTCTTTGTTATATGTGCATAAGCTCCCAATGTGCACATGTGACAAAGAGAATTATCGTTTTGTGATAATTTATTGTTTTTTCCTCTTTAGTTTAGTTTACGTAAGTTTAAGTAAAAAGGTCTGGTTTGAAAAACAGCGCTGTGATGACGTCACATCACTCAGCATAAGCTGAGTCCAGTCCTTTTTGCCACAAATAAAATAAGTTGGATCTCATGTTATGTTCATTTTATAATTTTATGTGGCAAATAAACACTTCTTCTTTCTTTCAAATAAATACTCGCAAGGGAAAATAAAATTGTTATTCTTAACTTGCTTCCCGTTGACCTGGAATCATGAAAGGAACGAAGCAAGGTTTGGAACATACAGCACACACAGGAAAAAGTCCAAAAACTATACAGTAGTTCCTTCGCAAAAAAGAGGTTTGGAATCCTTGGTGCGAAAGTCCAACTCTTACTTGGCCGGCTTATTACTGGCCATCAATGTTTGGACGTCGATGTTCTGAGGTCGAAATCGATGCCACGACCGACCGACGTGGACCACCAATAGTTACAAAACTGATTCCCAGTACTGACAGTAAAATGTTGCCACAAACATTTCATGCTGGCCACCACAGACTATATATCCAATTGACTGCGCCTGCGGGGGAATGCGGCTCGCCAAACATTAGTTGTATGCAACGTATGCAATCTATGTACGATGACGGGCCACTATTGCTTTAGTGACAGTTATCAGCTGCCTCCACAGCAGCTGGCCAATCACAGCTCTCTAAGTGACCTCGTCGTCCGCCGTAAATTGGTGAGTTGTGTTCCAAAGGAAATGTATCTATGCGCTCTCCACTGGATAAGTACTCCCTGCTGGCCACGGATGTTCCTTATCGCTGCGAGCTCTGCCAACCGCTCCTGTTCCGAGCCGGACGGCTGCCATGTCTCATTACCATAGAGGATGTTTGCGCGGCAATTAATTTACTCCCTGATTGTTAACATTGTACGTTTGCTGCAGGTCCTAGCACCCGTAGCATGCACTATGCACCCATTGACGGTGTAGTTCCGTTGTCCCCATTGCCCGTGTCCCCAATAAAATAATTAACTTTTAGTCTCATCCGTCGTCGTAGATTGGGGACTACTCCCCTTTGACGACCTCAGTGGGGCGTTGCGGTTGTGGTTCTGCCTACCATGCGAGAGGTGTTGGGTTCAAACCCCGGCTGGGAAAGAAGAAAATAAAAATCCCCAGATATCAATATCAATATAATTTATTGCACACAAATCAATAGATTATGACAATTAAAAATGGAAATGACATGTACAAAGGCGAATTTATCTCTATCAAGAGATTTCTTCCAGCAAACCCAAGATGGAAAAGATAAAGAGATAAGATAAGATAAGATCTTGGAGTTTGTGATGTCGCTGTCTCTATTTGTCACGATACAGGCTATCCTGGGGCCAGAAGCAATGTATGTGCCTGTATGTGTTTATGTTTACGTATACCCCCGTGCGGGGTCGCGACGCGAGAGAGTAAAGGACAGAGCACGCGCTTCAGACATCTCTGTCCCTCACCTTCTGTGACAAAACCTCGCATGCTACGGGTGCGGCACGACTCTGCGGGACTCGGCAAGATTGTGCGGGATCCGGGCGGGGCGCGCACTCTAACTGCGTTCGGTCGAAAGCGGGTTACAGCAATTCAAAGTTGGTGCCGTAAAAAGGCCGTTAAATACATAATTAGGTAGCACTTTCGCACTGCTCCATCCCTAAACCCACAACTTCCGAACGGGCGGTAGTATACAAAAATATTAATATTATATTGACGTTGACTAAGCAATCTGTATGATCATAATCATAATCATAATAAACGTTTATTGCCAAGAAAATACAGGATAGTAACTATGATATTATGTTCAATAAAAAAAAATACTTTCACTTTGACTTTGCACAGGATTGCAGTACTTGTTGATGGCAGCACTTGTTGCTGTTTAATAAAATTAAAAACTTAGACTTACCCGTTTTTAATTTCAGTTTTAAGCTTTGAAAAGTATTTTTTACAAACCGGCTTGATGAACTCAGCTCTACAATATATCGACAGCCCGCTCAAGCGAAGCCCTATAAATTGGTCCTTCGAGCCGGGTATAAACCAGCGACCAAACTAAATGCGGTTGGTATAGGACCATAATGATGAGGAAGTGTCTAATCCCAGCAGTGGGTCGATCAGGGAGTCATGTGAATATTTCAGCTAATGGCTATAAAAAAAACACAATAACCATAATTTCTAAACCAACACAAACCCTTCCTTTTATAGGAGTATCCTCATCAAAATTTCATTCGATTGTGCACTCGTTTCGCTAGAATGTCAAACTATAAAATTACCGCCGATTTGGCAAGCCGTCATAAAACCCAGCCGTTTGGCAACAAAGGGGCTCAGTCGTTAAATGGCACGATTTGTTTTGCTACGAGTATGTACTTCTGTGAGGGTGCTGTGGCCAAAACAGCCGCTTAAAGTTATATTATGCGTGGAATGGTCAATGGGTCATTCTGAGATTCATATTCATAGTCTTTATTGCACAGAGACATAAAAAATACATTTACAAGAAATATTGTAAGCAAAGGCGAGCTTATCTCTAAAGAGAGATTTCTACCAGCAAACCTAGGCAGGACAGGAATGTGGATGCATGAGAACAGTCCTAGTGCGATAAAACTACATAACACGGAATAACAAGAGATTCTTAATGTTATAATGAAAAACCTGCAATGGTTAAATTTTTCGCTGCTTTTTTTACGAATATCTTGTCGAATAGATTATTATGAGACGAATGAAATGATTTATTGAAATATTTTATTTAATTGCAATAGATGATTCAAACTGACAGTTCGGCCTGAACATTATTTTGATATCTAGGGCATTAAAAAACCTCTCTCGGTCTTGGTTCTGGTTCCTATGACACAGGTTATTAAATTCTAGTATGAAGACAGATACAGTATAATTATGTTGGTGTATTTGCTTCAACATCCTTTACATTATGTTATGCTTAATATCGTCTGGTATAATGATAAAGGTTGAAGAAAGGACGAAAATCAATGGCTGTCGTCAAAGACCTTTAGCGGCCGTGCTAGAATCCATCCACCTACAGATCAATCCTGCCAAAGGTAATCTTTTGTTCACGAAACTCCGTATAATTAGACGTAGAATGGCCGCAAAGAAAAAACTTATGAAGATAACATGATCAAATAACACCATTTCCTAGTTGACCGAGCGAGCGAAGCGAGCGAAGCGTCTCCGTTTCAGGTTTGGGCAAAAATGCTTTCGTATGTCCGGTTGTTCTCCTCTACAGGTCGCATTTATGAACCGATTCTCGTGAAATTTTGTGAGCAGGTTGGAAAAATAAATAGAATTTTTTACTCGAGCCAGTTTTTAGATTTTTTTCAAAATGGCGGAGATATGGGGTTTTAAAATGGAAATAAATCGCTACAACCCAAACGGCTCGATGGATATTAACAAATGAGGTGTCGTTGGATTCGTAAAGACCATGAGAGTGAAACAAACTATATAATTTTAGTAAAAAGTCAATAGGTTGTATTAAAGATCGTGAAATGTAGTTTACAAAGTTATTGGTGCGGCTACTTTCATACCGCATGTACGTAACCAGGTACATTCATAAGTTTGTATGTGTTATTGAAAGAAAATTATTTGGGTTATTTTTTTATGTGTGTTAGCAGTTCAGCTTTCCCACCGACATACTCGCGAGGTCTACAGCTCACAGAGCCACTAGTTAAATATAGTCAAGCACCGAAGTCACAAAACATCCTATAGGTTTCTATTATACTTCTCTAGATCGTACAGTAACTTTGTTGTTAAATCTCCGGCCTAAAATCATCGTTTTCTTGAGACAATTCAAAAGCTCTCAACAAAACCCCGAAACTCACCATAACCGTAAACCACTACCATTGTGCACTGAAGCTCATCTCGCGAATGGCAAAGTTAATTGTTTATTGTACGCGGCACCACGCCATCGCAACAGCAACGCGATGGCGTCGGTAAAGTCTGAGGCAAAGTGTTTTAAAATTTCACGACAACAACAGTCATTTGTTTTATGGGCGTTTAGCGAACGCTCGGAAAAATCGCCATTTTTAATAGCATGAATAGCTTTCTGAAATGGTTCGAGTTTCATACATAACTTATCACAAATAGAGTGGCAGAGGAGTACCTATTGATTTAGCCATAAAATAACATAAAGGCTTTAATAGGTCAAAGAGTTGTAGAGCTCTTAGCCTGAGCATAATTCACTGTGCTAAGATGATCAATCATCATCACGGAATCCTTAAGAAATTAATTGCCCGAGCGAATTTTACCAACAAAAAGTAACTTTTTACTCGAGAATATACGTACGTATAATACGTCTTCTACTTTTTCATAGAATGACCTCATTTTGAACTGTCATTGTCATACGAATTATCCCCGGGATAGTTATTTTCGCATAACTTTTTGTTGGTAAAATCCAGCCTTATTTATACGTCTGGCTCTAAATAGGTTAGAATGAGATAGAGCAATTATCAAATGAACCTATCCTATCTTACGATTTGTTGATTGGATTGATAAAGAACATTGCGATGGGTAGCCTTGTGAATCGTTTCTAGCATATTGATATCTTCAAAAAACCATTCGTTGTCAATTTTCCAAATGTTATATGGAAACATAAAACTAGCCTTTTACGTGTTACGGACCTAAAAAGGCATACCTGAAGTGGGTCTAGACATGCTAGCTCATTATTAAACCCACTTTAAATTTACTTGAACGCCAGTGCTGGCTAAATGTGTTGGCTTAGAGGAAACCGTAGAGGGGTAGGACCATTTTGTCACATGCTTAGAAAAACTAGAAGAGTACTCGAGAATTTTCTTTACACTAAAGGGCTGATCTTTACTCCTCAGTTACTAAATAAAACTTTATCTTTCTCCTGATTCTTTGAGTTTTCCAAATTAATTAAATAAAAAATCTCCTCTGGATGAATAGTGCAAGGCAAGTTTTATTTTTGAGTGTCAACGAGACTAACGCACAGCGATTTAGTTCAAGTACATATTTTTATTTACCTCTAGAGCTCCGTGGTCTATATAGTTCCTACGCAGGAGATGCAGGTTTGAATCCCGGTGCTGACCATGTACTTTATTTATCTTATGTTTATTTGTTTCGGATAACACATTAAGATGTAGTTCTCGGCTACTATAGTTACTCGGTAGTATGTAGTAGTCGTAAAAACTCTCCACCAACCCGCTTGAGCAAGCGTGGTGGATTTAGGCTTGATCTTTACTCTTATCCGGCTAAAGGCCTGTGCACCTCGGTGGAGACATTAACGGGCTTAAACTTTTACTTAACTTTAGTTTCCTATAGATAAAAATCTAAAAGGAAAGATTTCAAACCACTCGTCTCCACACTCACCTCTGTCCACGTCCCAGTCACGTCACTCTTTCATATCGGCCCTGCAAATATTTTATGTCACTACTTGCAAGCCTCCATTCCTGTACCGAGCCACTTGCCAGTCTAATCATGCGACATAAAACGAACAGGACAGAAACTACCACCTTCTAAACGTAGAAGAGAGATGCACTAGTCAGCCTAATCAAACGGCACGAAATGAAGAGGACAGAAATATACCAAAGTCTGGATGACGAAAAGAGATAGAGTGTGAAGAGAAGGAACGAAGGTCTCTTGGTACAATGGTGTTATAAGTTAGTTGTTAGAGCTATATTAATTAGCATAAATGAATAAAGGTCCGCGATTAAGTTTAAAGGTATTCATGAGTTGAAGTTGCGGCTACAGGTTTTTGAAGTTTATCGGAGTTTTATACACATCTGGTGCATTTAATAATTGTCAATAGTGTAAGTACTTAAAACCCGTACTTCAATTACAAGAATACTAAAATCATTGGGGCAAAACTCTGACTGTAAAATGTATTGCTTCTTTGGTCTTAGTAGCTGCTACGGCGTAGCATATTCGTAGCAACGATCAGCTACGACATTTTTGTTCGAGTTTTAATTACATAACAATAAACATAGAATCACGCCTTTTCCCATACGGGGTGGCAGAGGCACCACTGTGCCCACTTTCAGCCAGAGATTCAATACTCCATTTTGCGTGACAGGGGGCTAGCCTATCGCCGCAGCTATGGAATAATGAAGGTTTCCTCAGGATGTTTTCCATCACCGTTAGAACATCCGTATAACGTACTTAAGATAAATTGTTTATCTCATTGTGGGTACCACATGGTCAGCACCGGGATTCGAACCTGCATCTCCTGCGTGAGAAGCAAGCGTAAACCCACTAGACCACGGAGCTCTTCGACAAGTTCTTATTATTTTTTTTATTTTTTTACATTTTAACATTTATTTATTTGACACAAACATATATAGTTAGATAATATAGGGATCCTTGACCCCTGAGCTAGGTTTATCACCTGTATTTCAGGAGTCAGGCTCTTCCAGATATAAGGTTCTGTAATACAACTACTACTATCATATCATTTTATCGAGTAGGCATTTTCTAAATTCTTAATATCTTATTACGTCATGATAGTGTAGTCAAGAAAAAATGCGAAATTATGTGTTTACTGGATAAGCATGGGTGCAAATTACACGGTGATAAAATCAGTGTAGAAAATAATATATCTCCGAAGCTGGCCTGTGTGTCGTGGGAACCGCAATAAATAAACCGAAAACCGAAACGTTAGATCAAAAGCAATAAACGGTCTCAGAAAGTGATTTTCATTAGTCCCTCAAAATCATGAACAGTTTCTAATATAATTTAGTCCGGGTGCAACGGTCCGGAACGAGTTAAATTGAGTGTAAGGTTAATTTTACAAATTTCCCTTTGCTCTTTGAAATAATGGCGCCGGGGAGTTAAAGTAGAGTTTTGATCGAACCTCTTTGATCTTTCAATTTCATTTGCTAAACAATTAGACAAGCTAAAAGGCAAGATCTGAAAATTGCAAATGTATGTGTTACAGCCTAGCGCCTCTATAACGGCCACTGTGGCATTGCGGTCGAGGCTGCGCTTCCCAATCGGGAGGTCCCGGGTTCGAATCCCGGCTGGGTTGGAAGAAAAGAAACCGGCCCAGTGCAAGTAGGACTCCGAAGGGTTCCGTGCCATTATCTATAAAAATTCGAAAAAAAATACGTTTGTTGTATGGGAGCCCCCTTAAATATTTATTTTATTTTAATTTTATTATCAATTTTTACATATAACTCAATATTTTGTGAATATTTCAAGCGTTTACCTGTTACCATTATCAATATCGAGCCAAAACGAGCAAGAAAAACACGTTTGTTGTATAGGAGCCCCCTTTAATATTTATTATAATCTATTTTTTTAGTATTTGTTGTTATAGCGGCATCATCTGTGAAAATTTCAACTGTTTAGCTACTGGTGATAGACAGACAGACGGACAGCGGAGGTTTAGTAATAGGGTCCCGTTTGGCACCCTTCGGGTACGGAACCCTAACAATAAGGTCTTGGAGTTACATATTTGTAACGTCGTCGCTGTTTCTAGTTCCCACGACACAGAGTATCCTAAAGTCTTCACAAAATAAAAGGCCCGTTTTGACAGTTCACGCCCATGAAGTTTTAACCCCTAACGCGTATTTTACGTAAGATTTAACCCTAATAGAAGCGGTTTTCCTAGGTGCAACTTTAACGCTTTGCTTGTTGGCTTTTATTACCTACGCATTAAGGGTTAAAACCTCACGGGCGGGAACTGTCAAAACGACCCTTTTATTTTGTGAAGACTGTAGTGTGGGGCCAGAATCTTAAAACGCGATCGCGGAACTGCTGTGTCGTGTATGGCAACCGGTATAATAGGAAGCGCGCGATACAGGTTCGCCTAGTGCGCGCTTCGCAAGCAAGCTGCCGGACAACTACCCTCTTTAATGTTTTGTTAACATCTTTTGTTAAAACTATGTATTAGGTACTGTCCAAACATACTGCCAAATAAAGAATTATGAATTATGAATCAATGTATGTATCTGTGAGTTAAATGTAAACGGTATGTTTGTAACATTTAAGCAGCCCGTTCGAGTAAACCAAGTTCGGTTCTAGCAGCAATTTCTACATTCGACCATTACCATGAGTTCGACGTCAACATCTATTGAACAACGCTTCATATTCAAGTTAGAAATTCAGTACACTGCTGCAAATATCAAACACTGGATCTGTACATTGAAGTAAACCTAGTGCCTCTTCAGCATAAACCACCAGTTTACCTCCACACCTGATAGCCTCCTGCATAACTTCTATTCTAAAGGGTAAAAGCTCAGTTTCGTGTAACCCAAAGGTTGCCGTAACATTGTCAAGGTAGTATGGCAGTTGAAACGATAACCATGCAAGTTTGATTAACGTTCTGACGAGATGTTATGTGGCGAACTCAAGTTGTTGATTTGATGTGTAGAGGATTTCGAATGGCGACGCCCTGTTTGGACTGATTTACCTCTCATAATGTACTATTTCTTCTTCTTTCATGAATGCTTAAGGCTGCTATACACAGGATTAGTGCACAAGTCAGTTGAATTCGGAGTCAGCCATTGACCCTATGCATACTTGCCTTTACTCACTGACTTTTACCTCATTTCTAAAATTCACTCAGCTCGTATTGGCTCACTGCTGGACATAGGCCTCTTGAATTGACGATTATTATCGATAGTAACTCGTTGATCAATAACAGTATCAATTATAATGGGGTTTTAAGGAATAGGGTCTAAGGTTTAGGCACCTCGGACACTCCATAGAGCGCTCGTGAAATAATCACCTATTACTACTACATAACCAAATGATGTTTGTATACGTGCAAATGTGTGCGTAAACTTTGCTAGGGTTGGTGGCGCGGCAAATGCGGCGATATTTAGTATACGCGTCGTCACTCGTCAAGCGTTCAGCCCTGTCTGTTGATTCTTTAACCAATCCTTTGACGCCAGGGGTGGGGTGCGGTATCTGAATCAGCGCGGGGAAGGGAGTGGCCGTTCTGTACGGAGTACTATTATCTCTTCTGTGGTTTAGGTTTGCGATGAGATTTTTGCTTTGCTTCTCGGTTGACTCACCTTGTCCTCCGTACCGAAAATGAATTTTTGTAGTGTACAGTAAAGTAAAGTTATCTGGAGGGATTTTGAATTAGAAGGTGCTTCCAGTGTGTTATTATTCAGAGCAGGTATGTGAAACAGTTGTTAACCTATCTCGAGTTACTGCGGTAGGAAGTAAATTGGATAAAGTTAGGAGCTGACATGAAAGTAAAGGTAAACTCGAGAGTTAGTTTGAAAGCGCAGTTGTGTTTGTAATATGATTGGTTGAATCAAGTGTAGTTATTTAAGTAAGTAAGTAGTAAGTTAAGTTGTTAAGTTTTTCATATTGATTTACATTCGGTAATGCGGAATCTTACAGAACCTGGCGAATTCACCCACCAAGAAAGCGAAACGATCTTGGCATACGCATTAGGTAAAGTAAAAAAGTAATGTCCCCACCAAGTGGCACAGGTCTTTACTAGGATACTAGTAAGATGGCTACATATATTTCAGTAAAGGGGTAAGGTTCACGTTGTTGGAACGCTTTGACAAAGGAACCCTAAAAATAAACTACAAAAATCTACAAAGAAATATAAAAAATGGTAAAGTGTCAGTCGGACTCTTACACAAATGGTTCCGCACTATCGTACAAGATGGTATTACTTGTTGCTGTTGCGGCAAGAGATGTACACATATTGTGAAAATTTTAAGTGTTTCTATTACAATACGTGAGATAAAGCCCGCTAACGGAAAGACGGACGGAACCCTGAAAACGAGCATGAATAAAGGCACACAAAGACAGGATAGAATTGCATACTTCCCAGTATACCTACAATCAGAGACACAAGGATGCCAGTCTTTTTACCACAAATAGTCTCTACTGAGACTACGACCTGCAAAGTCTTCCTGCATTTTTTTTTTTTTTAACGATAAACTTATTTATTTTTACATGTATTTACAAAATTGGATTCAACCTTTCGATTACAGATTTCTACTGCACAATGTTTTAATTAAATACATGTTATTTTTTCATAATCGAGGTACAGTGCACCCACAAAGTATTACACTACAGTTTAATCACAATTTAATGCAACGTTCAACAAAATATTTTTTACCAACCATCTTGT
Organism: Argyresthia albistria; assembly: GCA_963457715.1. NCBI lineage: Eukaryota > Metazoa > Arthropoda > Insecta > Lepidoptera > Argyresthiidae > Argyresthia > Argyresthia albistria. The sequence continues at coordinate 788,787 of OY735261.1, read as the reverse complement.
CGCGCGACTTTAAATCACTGTATCGGATGGAACTTTGAACGTTGCATCCAAAAGACGAGTTTTCGTGTTCGGGGAGACATGTCGTCGAAAAAATTTTGTGCGAAATTAAGTTGAATCGCATGGGTACCAGGCTTTACGTACTTTTATTTTATAAACTTCTTCCTACAATGAAAGTCCAGCATTCCTACATTTTTTTTGCAAAGCTGAAACTACCACAGCTATAAAGAAGAACTATCAGACAGGTTACTTTACAAAGTCCCCGACAACGCCATAATCGACGTGCCACAGAAGCCGCGTAATCCTGCAATTACAGGCAGGTGCAGGACGCTATTACCTCCCCTCCCTGGTCTCCCCCCGTCTTAACTACTTCCGGTGGAACGGGCGACTTCCGGGCAGGTTGGTGAGGAATGGTGCTGTAAGCTTTCATTGTCTGTCGTTGAGACGAGCTCGTAAGGACCTAAGGTACTCGTGGGTGATATGGACGATCATTGCCGAGACGCTAGGAGCACTCCACACCACCATTGTTGTAGTTTGTCTTTATACACTTGATCTTACCACCTTGTTACTAGCACTAATACATATATATATATTATTATTTGGTCTAATTCAAAAATGCTGATTGATTGAGTGCCAGGTGGAAAATATTACTCGTAGGCAATTCGACAGATTTGAAAGTATGGAGCGATTGTTTAGCAGAATGCTTTTTGGATTTGATACAGTTAAACTGAATGAATGTTGAATTATATATTTGAATTATTGTTCATATTTGAATTACAATTTAATTACAGAAATCATACAATTACACATTCAATTCAGATAGAATTAAACAGTATCAATAAACCGATCCGACCAATAAGTCGCCTAAGAAATGATCACTTTTAGCCAAGTTGGCAGAGCTATTCACCTCGAAAAAAATTCGAATTCAACTAAACTTAAGTATGTTATTTGTGCTACACCAAATTTTCCGAACAAATAAACTTGAGGATATTTTCTTCGTTCCAGCAATGTTCTCTTCACTTTCAAGCAAATTACTGCGACATTTTAACATTATCGAGGTCCTTCAATCCATTTGCAATTTGTAGAACTAATTACCAACAATTCCGGCCTATAGCAATCTCTGAAATTAGGTCGACGCGACAATTCTGCTATTTGGTTTCGTTGTCATCCAGGCTCAATGTAGGTTTGAAGAACTTTATTCTCGTAAGAATTTACATTCACTTAAATGTGCTCCCATCGATAAATGAGAGCAATATAGGGTGTAACAGAAAGGGGTATACAAGCCGAAAGAGGGTTGTTAGTGACATCATTCTTAACAACTTTCACTATGAGACCGACTTGATCAAAGCAACTTTATTTTTCACTCCACCACCATACAGATCTGACCGCTAGGCCCGAAATATACTGAGTTCATAAAAATAAAGTTCCTCTGATCACTTCGTCGGTCCCATAGTAAAAGTTGTTCAGAATGATGTCCCTAACAATCCTCTTTCGGCTTATACACCCCTTTCTGTTACATCCTGTATGAGGCAAATGTACAGTTTTTTTTTTCTATTTTGGAATTCCTATTAAGTGGGTTAGCTTAAATGGCAGTTATCTAACGCCCAGTTGCCAAAATAATAATATGCTTTTGAATATATCTTCGAAAATTGCCTGTTAAATTAAATTTAACCACTATTTCAGATCTAACAAAAATTAGTCACGACACATCCAGCCAGTATATAAATCGTGTTCTGGTGAAAATCAAGAGGATGAAATGGGGTCAGAATATTTGAACTAGAGGTACATATGAGAATAAGCACTTTTAGAAGTGGGACTTTAGGGACTCATTTGTTCATGAGGTTTGAGGTCTGTGACCATGAATTTAAGTTGAGTTTATGATTTATTTATTTATTTATTCAGGAAGCCAACAGCATTTATCATTACAAAAATGTTACTACAAAAACTTAAGAGATAAAGCCAATTGTAGGGTTCCATCGATTACATTTATACTTAGATTATAATTACCTATTTATTTATTTTTATAAATTAAGTACTTACTTACTTTTATTTTTACTTAATATTAGTGTTATTTAACATTTTTTTATTCTGATGATGATAGAATCCTTCTGATAATTTCGTCTTTTATTGTTAATTTTAACTAAACTTACATACTGAAGTAATTAAGTTTAGTACACTTCATTTTCCTATTTTATATCTTTTGACTTTACAGTCATAAATCCATGAGTTTACTATGAAACAAGTACTAAAAATTAAATTATTAGAACTTGGCGCGATTGCTTATTTTTATTTAATCGTTTATTGCAAGCATAGTAAGTAATCCTCTATCGTTGTGAAAATTAGATTAAGATTTTCTAAGTCCTCGTTTTCTTTCTTTCCGAAAGATAAATCTCATCCGAAAAGTTATAATCGTTTTCGTATAACATCTAAACATAACCCAGGCTAGATTTACTTCACCGAATGTCTGGAAAAAGGGTTTTCGTATTTCGTATATATTTATTGCACATAAAAGACAAAGGTTCTGCAGTTCACAGAGTTCAGATAGTTTCAGGCATTTTACGTCAGAATTAGGTTATCCTATTTTAAAGGGGGGTTTAAGGTCAGCCCGCGAACAAAATAATTGATTCGCTACACGTTCAATATGTAATTAAGTCGGGCCATACAACAAAGGTATTCATCTTAGCCGTTTTCTGGACGGTGTGGTGGCAGAATGGTGGCCAAGAGATGCGCGTAGACCGAGAGGCAGACCACCAGCCCGATGGTCGGATGACTTCGCCAAAACTGCCGGGAAACAGTGGATGATCTTGTCCCAGGACCGTAATAAATAACATGGTGAAGAGTGTTGGAGGCTGGATAGATAGATAGATAGATTGATATACAGGTGCTAATTTTAAGACTTAAATCGTTTTTCTAAAACTAGAGTAATAGTCACCATTCCTAGAACACTCTTCATCCCGCTGGGACCGGTGACACCAAACAGATTAAACGGGCAGCCGGATCTGTGCTAAACTTCGTTTAAGGGGCCTCGGAGCCAATTTCACGGTGGTAATCAGGAGATCGCCATCGGACCGCGTTCCTGTCCGGGCAGAAACAATATATTGTAGCTTACCTTTTTTAGGGTTACGTACCCTATTACTATCCTCGCATCATGCGCTTTCATTTGATATGTCACACGGCATATTTTGATTTGATTTTATTTGATTCTTCTCATTTGGCCCCTTAAGAGACCGGTGACCGCGTGAATTTCCCATACAAACTTAATACAAAAATGATTTGAATTTGAGAAATAGTTTAACGTATTTAGACTGTTAATCGGATTTATACACCGTTGACGCAGGTTCCTGCTCTGTATACCAGGGTTCCTCTTCAACCAATTTAAAAATATTTTTAAGTAATTTGAATAAGAACCTTGGTATACGACCAGGAACTTGCGTAAACACTGTATTAATCCGATTAACAGTCTCATTTTTGTATTACGTTTGTATGGAAAATTCATGCGGTCGCCGGTCTTTTAAAAGTGGCCCCCATATTCCATATTTAAATATTTACATTGCACCTCTGTTTTTGGGTTACAGATATTGATATGTGTACCAATTTTCAACTTCATCGGTCCAATATTTTCTGATTAAATTGCCTGTGACGGACGGACGGACGGACAGACGCACGAGTGATCCTATAAGGTGTTCTTCTTCTGAGATACGAAACCCTAAAAAAGACTCAGTTATAGGTGAGTAAATCTGTATCTCTGCCAGATGTAGGTAGGGATTTTATCAAATGATCTGGCAAAGATACATTAGGTTTATTGATAATTGCGACCCCAAGAATTTTCAAACTTCGCCGCACAACACAATATCGAAATTACATTAATTTATCCATCCACGACATCGATCAAAACTCCCCGCCCGAACTCCAATAACCATTATACAGTGTACAGCTGCTCCACTGCTGCCATAGTGCAGCTTGCAGCTGAGTAATGAAAGCTAAACTCTGGAGGCTGCGACGGAAATTGATTTTGCAGCATTCGCCATTTTGTTGGTTTAAGGTTAAGGGATCTTAGTGCCACTATCTTGAACGTAAGTTAAACGCTAAACTTGAGTTTGGGCAACTGCATGTAATTAAGTATGGAATTGTCAAACTCACGTTCTATTTAGAGGCACTTAAATGTACTCAAATGTCTAGCGTCCACAAAATTCCACGATTTAGGTTTTTAACTTTATCTGTTCTTCGATATTTATCCGATGTTGGTAGGTTCAAAATCACGGGCAAATGGCAAATCCCTAACTAACGGTAATAAAAAACTTGGAATTCTTTGTCATAGAGCGGGGTGGCGTGACAGGCCCACATTTGCCCATGTCGAGCCAGTAATTCTATCGCCATGTTTATTTAAATATGTTACTCATAATTCATTATTCATATATATTTTTCTTTCTTTATCTCTTTTCAATGGTTTATGTGTAATGAAATCAGTTCCCTTCCCTATGAAGCCTAGAGGACCAGACGACCTCGATGGAGAAAATGGCACCAATATTTATAAATGTATATCTTGTATAGTATAGTAAATAATTTCTTAATATTACGCACACTTATCATCAAGTGAAAACCAAAATGAGCTTTACCATTTCCGATTTAGGTCTCTAATTGTGTACAGACGGGATGGTGGTAATCGGGGTCCTAATTAGGATGCGTGTCGTGCCATGAGGCCGTGGTTAGCCAAATATTGCACGTAGTGTAGACTTAGATGTAGAGATATGGCAGGAGACATTTTTTTCTTGGTCTTTGGTCTTTCTCTTCTTGTTTTTAGTACTGGCTTGTTAATCTCAATAAAACAGAATTGAACCGAGTAATAATTTGATAATAATATTGTGTTAATGTAATATTATAGTATCTGCGGTAAATGTAATATAGTTTATTTTATACTTGTACACCCACTTGGTTTTTTTTTCTGTTATGTTGTGCAACTTTATTAATAATAAATGCCATGATACCTTTGGGAGCAAAACACACAACTCTCTTTTATTTTTTAATGTTCGGCAATGCGTATCCTAACGTTGATGTCGATGTGTAATGCCGGAACTTTTATTATGAACTCGGCATCTGGTTAAGATGATAGTTAGATATTGCATGACCATATTCTTATTACTAAATAATCGACAATACTTTTTCCATACGAGGTGGCAAAGAAACAGATGAGTACATATTTATAATATTATAGTTATCTGTGATATATAGCAAGATAGATTAAATAATTCAGTTTGTATGACCAGATATTAGGGCGAATCACTGCGGCAGTGAATAAAATAATTTTAGAAGAAGTGACATATTTTTATGGAATCCAACCATTTCATAAAACGGCTGGCGAGATTAAATAAAAACTAAATTATTATACGGCGACGACAGGGTCTATATTATCCATAACAGTAAGACTTTGACAAGATTGGAATTCACTTTGACAGCTAATACAGAATTTGAAAACATAAAAGAATGCTCAAAATGTTTTATCAAAACAATAAATCGAATCAACATGCAATACAGCCAGACTAGTAGTAGTAGTACCGTGAATACCCGTACGGGTACCCGGCCGGGTAGAAGTGGTGCGGGTACGGGGGGTACCCGAGCAGATCGCGAAGGAAGAGGGTTCTCTTCTGGATGATATGTCCTTCTTCCGGTAGGGGGGAGGCAAAGCAAGCCATCAGGGTTGCCAGGAGGAGGAGGGAGATGATTATGATCTTCATCTGTAAAATAAATTGATATTGATATAGCTTTATTAACACAATTACACAACATATTACAGATAGATCAATAGAGACAGTGTTAGAGCTCGTCTAAGCTAAAATGACGCGCCCCGCTCCTTGGTTTTGTATTTACTTGTCATACAAAAACAAGGAGTGGGGCGCGTCATTTCAGCTAAGACGAGCTCTAACAAGGACTGTCTCAGTAATGCTGAACTGAGACAGGTCTCAGCTTCAGCGCTGATTTTCAGCCGGCCCTCCAGAACACTAGAAAGTACAATTTAAATGTGGGTCTATATTAAGTGGGTAGGTACTTTTAAAACATAATATGTAAACAAGAAAAAAAATATACAAAACACAAAAAAAAACACAAATTAGCTTTGCACAGCAGCACATTAAATCCAGTTTCAACTGGTGACATTAAGTAGGCCATAAAGGTTGGGTTTTATTAAACTGCAGTTATTTGCTCATGTAAAAGATATTGAAAGAGTTCTTTTTTATTCATGGCTTGTTTAAAAAAGTCTCGATAAAACAAGAGCTATCAATCTGATGTATCGAAATTATTATACTATCAGTGACGTTATGGACATGATTATTTTCAGCTGGCTTGGTGGCTAGCGTAGACCTGGGGTAACGTCACTCTCTATCTCACCCTATACCAGAAATGGTATACTTATTTTTCCAATTTAATATTCCTGGTTGGGTCATGGATTACCCGATCGGGAAACCCGAACTTGCAGCTTAGTTTAGATTAAAGGATAAGTTCAATCCAATAAAGTTGCTTGTCGTATGATTAATTGATTACTAGATTGATATTTACCTTGGGAGTAATGTATTCCAACTGTTTCTAGTAAGTAACTGATGAGTCTGATTGCAGTCACCCTTTTATACCGAAATATTAATCGAAAACCTGTTATTATTAGTCACATCTTAACCTACGGTATTCCCTTCTGTTTATTAATTGGTCTTGTGGTTTAAAGGTGTACTTGTACAAGTTTGCATGTGATAGAGTTAGTGTGATAGGTTATTGGCGAATAGGGGCTTGTTGAAAAATTGTGATTCTATGTTATCTGGTTGTCCCTTAGTTTGATTCCGTGACCACTACATGAGTAGAATAAGGCTTGTTTTTGCTACATAAAGCAGATGTACTCTGTGGTTCCCAGTCCGAGAAAGCAGATGTACTCTGTGTTCTCTAGGGGGTCTGGGGGTTCTGGGGCCCAATTCTCGTCTATGCGAAAGTGAAGACCCAAATTGTCTACGACATGTCATACGACCTCTGTGGCGCAGTGGTTGCGCATCTGCCTACCACACGAGAGGTCCCGGGTTCGAATCCCGTTGGGAAAAAAAAAACCAAGGTCTTGGATGTATAGATGTTTGTGATGTCGCTGTTTCTATTTCCCACGACACAGGATATCCTAGTGTGGGGCCAGAAGCAATGTATGTGACTGTATGTAAATGTTAATATTTGTTTAAATGTTTATACGAAAATGACATATTTTACGTCTATGCTATCAATACGCATGGGTGACTATTGGGCCCCAGGTTAATCATACAAACCGGTAAATAATATTTTTTGTTAACACGCATACTTACCGTAGCCGTCCTGTAACCTAAGCGCTGGCGTCAAACGATCTATTAAACGTTTCTTAATTTCTCTAATCTGGAATAGTTAGTGAGATTCTAACGTTGTTTTTCTTGATTTGATAAACAATGGATGTTTCCTATTAGAATGGAGTACCTACGTCATTTCTTCTAGTTTACTGCAGTTCACGGTTACCGAAATAATTCTGAAGAAACTTTGAAATCATCTCAACACACGACTGTTGAAATTATTGTGGCAACACACTTGCCCCTTAACCTTTATTATTGTGTCAGTGGTGTTTAATATTGTTCATAGAATGTCCCCTAGAGCATCTGATCCTTGTTTCTGCTGCAGCTTGCAATGCTCAATAACTTCCAGATGTCTCGAGACGCTGCCTGAAGTAAATCCAGCTGGCTCTCGGACGACGCTCTCGGGAATATTAATATCCACTTACTGGAATGGCGTGGCTTGTCAGAAGTGGTCCTTTGGTACAGACAGCAGCAGATATATCTTAGCACGCTAGATTTAACCGTCTGTATGGTTCCTATGTATAGGTAACGACATCCACGACGACGCGTGACGTAGCTATTTGCATCTTTCATTTTCATCGAGGCACTTTGCTGAAAGACAAAGATGCATATAGCTACGTCACGCGTCATCATGTATGGTGGTACCTATATCGTGTATATGCGACCACTTTTATGAAATTCATATTTTGAACGAAAAGAGGTAGAGATGGGCCGGTTTATGATTTAATTTACGCATTCCTTACGTTGCGACACGAGTGTGAAAGCGGTTCATATCAGTATCTGTTATAATATGTTTTTGCTCTAGCAACACTGGTAAGCTATCCTCGCAAAAAAAAGTCAGTTGCTTGAGTCAGTGTCAGTCAGTCAGCTCGAGTCAGTTTTGGCGGTTTTGGTTTTGGAAATGTGATAAGTTTTCTGGTTGTTTTACTTTATTTCTAGGATTATTGTATACCAAATTAAAGGTTAAGATATTTCCTACAAGATTCAGGCATGATTTTGTCAATTCCAATAGGTTTTTACCACAATATTTTAGCTAAAAATACAAGAATTAATAATTTGTTCAATAACTATGCTTGGATTATGTGGAAGAATCGGGTATTTTTTCCAGAAATCTTAAAATAGGCATATTTCATCTCAACCAATACGCAACTTAGAACATAATTTCAAGCAAAAATGTATTTAATATAAGCCCTTCTACTCTCTTTAAAAATTTTGTCGCGCCATACTACAAACACCCTGTATGCTATTCTTACAACTCACACGAAAACGCGTAAGAATAAGAAATGCTCAAATACTGTTTAGACCAACGTAAGTAACACTAATGGGTTCTACTCACGATGCAACCTGGCTTGCAATCTGTCGCTGCAACTCATAGAAGGCAGGTTGCCTTGCAACCGGTAGAGAAGAACAGAACAGGAAGATAGACAGAGAAAGAAATACAAGTTGCAACAACAAATCGCGACATAGATTGCATCGTGAGTAGAGCCCATTAGTGTTACTTACGTTGGGTATACATACTAATGAGTACATAGCGAGCACCGGGTTTCAAACCTGGCGACCTCAGTTGCACAGCCTGTCCTGTTCTGTCCTTCTCTAGCGGTTGCAACTTTGCAAGGCAACCTGCCTTCTATGAGTTGCAGCGACAGATTGCAAGCCAAGTTGCATCGTAAGTAGAGCCCATAAGTACTACGGTGCATTATACGGACGTGATAAGTGATACTGTGATGGGACATATCGTGATCTTCATAATACCATAGGCTGCGCCATCCTGTTACACAAAATGGAGTTTTGAAAGACCAGCTAAAAGTGTGCGCTAAGTGGTCAGGCCACCCTCAAGAAGAATTGTTCTCTAAATGAAACGATTTCATTTATGAAATATATTTTTTAATAACTCACTTTCAAAAATTAATAATATATAAAAAAAATGTATAGTGCGTTCCAAAGTTCAAAATAAGTCATAAATTCAGTATTATTGTTCTGCGGTTACTTCCTCTTCCTCTGCTTTCTCTGTTTTTGCAGCGTCACCCTTCTTCTCTTCTTCCTCGCCCGTGCGTTCTTCTCCTGTTAGCACTTCTTCCCCAGCTTCTTCTTCATCTACTTTCTCGAAGATTGTCGACTTTGTAGGCTCGTCGTAAGTTACATGCTCGTCACTGCCTTTTATATGTAGCTGCGATATTGCTAAATCTTTCATTACAGATTTCTGGATTTCGAGTTTACTGGCAGCTAGTTGCTTCTCGAATTCAGTCATCTCTACCTCTTCTTCTTCTACAGTTAAAGCGCTCACGCTAGATTTTGGTGAGGTAACAAATGATAGTACACTTTCTTTTAACATAACCGCTTCCAAAGATACAGCTGGTAGTAACTTCATGCTAGGAATAGTCGGGACGCTACTAGCTAAAGATTCTGAAACTGATGTAGATGATTCACTTTCAATTTTTTCTACTGATTTTCCTGATCTACTGAAAATTAGTGAGCGAGGACGAGACTGAATCGATTTCCTTGGTGTGCCAGACAGCTTAGGGATAAATCCTAAATCTCCTGCTTCGTATACTTTTCCGAACGAAGCTAGCGTGTCCGTGGACTCTGCTCGTTGCATTTCTCGATACTGAGTTATTATATCTAACAATCGCGAAAGTAATAGCTGTCTATCCATGATTTCTCGCGAAGGATCGTCAGTGGCCCACTGATCTAGTTTCAGTGCAGCTTTCACTGCAGTGGCGGCTTCTTTAAGAATTTTCTTTAGATTAGCGCATTCTTTGGCTATTCTCGTAGCGTTTGTTGTTTTCTTATTATTTTCACTCATTTGACCATGCAAGGTTTTTTCAAGAATTCTCACCTGTAGTGTAAGGTTATCATTATCTTTGCTTAGTTTATTTATTTTTGCTTGCAGATCTTCAAAGTCAAAGTTGCGCTTTTCAAACAGTGCTCTATCTTTTTTAATAGCTTGAAAAGCTGCTGTCAACTGGTTAATAACTTTTAACTGAACAACATTCTTGTTTATAGTTTTATCTCTTTCTTCTTCAGCTAGTTCCATGGCAAGGCGAGAATTTCGCTCTTTATCCTTGAAAATTTCATTCTGGTTAGATAATTTAGCTTGTGTAGCTAGAATACTATCGAGTTCATTATTAATGGCAATGTTTTCTCTGATAACTCTGTGAGTTGAAGCAGCTATTCTTAATTCCGTTGCATCTTGGAAGTCCTGGGCAAGTTGCAACAGTCGTGCTTCCATCTCTTTCTTGAGTTTATCTTTTCCGATCACAAACTTCTTCTCAGCATCATAGATGATTCTTTTATACTTCATTTCTTGGTCTTTGAAATCTTGTTCTTGCTTCTCGAATTTCATCATCATATCTTCTCTGATTGCACGAAATTCTTCCAAAGTATTGATCTTACCAGCCAATAGTTTGTTTTCTGAACACAGCTGGTCTTTCATGATTCTAAAATTATTTTCTAGTTCAACAACAGTCGCTTTGAACTGTGTTGTTTCAATTTCCCTTGTTTCTTCCAATCCTTTGACATTTTCTTTTAGTTCCGAGTTTTCTTCAATTTTTTGGTTCAGAGTCTTTTTCAAGAACGCAATGATATCGGCGCGATCTTCATCCAATTTGTCATAAGCTTGTTGCAGCTCTTCATTTCTTATTTCGTATTCATCAACAGCTGTTGTTAGTCGAGCAACTTTTCTATTGCACTCAGCTAGCTGGAGTTCTAAGAATGTCTTGTCGACCTCAGTAAATCCTTGTCTCTGCGGCATTTCGTCTGGCTTTCCTTTACCTTTAACCTTCTTTGGCGCCATGGCTTATTAGTTTTGATTTGTTTTGTAAATAAAAACGTACAAAAAATATAAATTGGGTAAAAGATTTTTAGGTCGTGTCGTGATGACATTTGGACCGTATCATAGATCAAACAGTTGCTTAGCACCCGTTGCTGACAACCACAGACACAAATAAAACAAAATCGTGAATAGATAGTGCATAAGATGATTTTGTACCTCATTTTCGATATCGCTACAAATTCACGTGAGTCGTCGCATTTCATTCTTTAATTCCGTAAATATTGTCAATATATGTGTCGGCGGCCGATCGTAGAATCAGGCACATCATGATGTGCCGTTATTTGCCCCGCCATTTCATGATATGCCCAAGCAATTACTGAGCACATCATGATGTGGCGGGTTTTAACGAAAACATGTCTACGATCGGCCGCCGACATATACACCGTGACTTTTAAGCAGCTTGTAAGACACTCTAAAGCCGAAGCATGGTTGGTGTCACAGACTATATAGGGATGGTGTACTGCTCAGGTGTAGTGTAAACACTATCAAGTGGTGGCACAAATTTCCAAATCGGGTGAAAAAAAACTCGGAAATTTGCGAGAGCAACTTTTAATTTGCGAGAAAACAGCCCCGCGAGTGGCTGCGGCATGGCGACGGCGGTGATCGCGGCGCATACGAGGTCATCGCCCCCACGTCACATCGGCTGATAGCTGCGCGAGAGCGTGAGTGGCGTGAGCTTGCGAGTCTGCGCTAGTGGCGCTACCTGGGTAGTTCTTCGAAAAAAGTTATTCTTGAGAAGAAAATATCATTTTTTTAATAATTATGCCAGAACTCTAATTTTAAGCTGGAAGTACAGTACTGTGGAAAACTTTAAGTAGGAGGCACTTCAAAAAGTTAAGTAGTTTTGGAAATAATTAATAATTAATAATTGGTGGGAAAATAAGTGGAAATATTGGAAAAATTAAGGTGTTTTGAAAAGATATCGAATAAAACCTGCACACGTCGATAGAAGACTAATATGCCAACATTTTAGGTCATGAGATTTTTTTTCCTAAAGCGTCACATAAGCGAGATATTTGATATCATAGAGTACCAAAGGTTTATTTTTGCAAAATCATTCACTCAAATATCTCGCTAATGTGACACTTTAGGACAGATTTTCTTATGACATAATTTGTTGGTATAATAGTCTTCTATTGACGTGTGCAGGTTTCATTTCGATATCTTTTAAAAGCACCTTAATTTTTCCCATATTTACACAAGTTTGATGGAAAAATATGTGTAAATAGTCTAAAATAAAGGTGTTTTACAAAGATATCGAATTTAAACTTACACAGGTCCATAGAAGACTATTAGACCAACAATTTATGTCATGATGAAAATCGACCTAAAGTGTCACATAAGCAACATGCGTCATTATCGTCTTTTGAGATGTTGCTAACAATGACGTTGCCAACAATGACGAATGCTGGAATATTCCACGTGTCCAGAAAATCATGGTAGGTAACAAACGTATGGTGGCACGGGGGGTTAGTACCATGAATACTCTACCTCATGGAAACATAATACCACCATAAAATGCTTAAATTGTTGACGTACACTTGTTGACGTAAATGACGATTGTAATGACAAACTATGGAGAATCAAATTCAATAACTTACCAGTCGAAACAAGTCACGTCCATCCACTCCAAAGCGTGCCGGCCTGAGGTGCCGGCCGACAGAGGAGCGGGGGGCGCTCGGTTTTTGACAAGCACAGACACGCCAAATGCGTTTCATTTCACTGATATTTAAGAGTCGTTTTAATAACTGTACCACATGATCCCCAGTTATGCAGGGCTCATCACGTGACATTGGCGAAATTATTGTGGCAACACACGATAGAAGCCACAGATCAAAAACTTAACTTAACTTAAAAAATATGACTGTTGCTGTCAATGACGCGAAAATTTTGTACATGTTTTGATGCTGTTTTAGACTAACTGCCATACAAGATTTTTGTTATTATTTCTATGTAAGACATAGCTTATTGATATGTTCGTAATAATTGCTGAACAAAATCTCCAAATGCTTAGCAGGTTTATTTTTATTCTGCGAAATTATTTAAATATAGTCAGTGTGACATGCAATTATCATGCGGTTTTCTGTAGGTTTTTGGTAATACCTTTTTTTAAAGCTAATCAAGCTTAAATCGGGTTGGATTGCTTTTTCGTTGTTGATGACTTCACTTTTCGCCTCTGTTCCACAAACTTTAGGCACATTAGCTCGACCTATTCCGATCACTGGCGTCATCATCCAACTTAACACATTAGAATGCTGATATAGTTTTAAAGCCTTTGTAGATATAACTGGTTGATAAAGATGTGTACATGGCGTGCTACTGGGGATTCTCGCGCATTTGGTGGATATCGATTCGAATCATTCCCTCACTCGATAATAGGTATCGATATCCGTGTGTTCGTGTGGATTGATTGAGTGAGCACCCTTCTGAAAAAAATAAAATACGCGTGTAGCACCGTACACGTGTTAGAAGTAAAACTTCTGTAGCTAGATCATTAAGTGGTACCTATACTATACACCTATACCTACCTATACTAAGAGATTTAAAATTCCAATTTTGAGATCCAATCTCTGCTTCAAGTTACTTTTAAGTTTCAGACGTCCGATTATTTGAAATTATTTTATACTTGTACTTACTTTTAATACGTCATGTCATTTATTTCCCACCATTCCTTATCTACAATTTGTCGCGCTCGTGGTGATATACTTAACTAATTCAATAGTGTCACTACTATTTGCATCTCGCTCAGATTATATACCATCTGACGTCACGTCTTTAAGCCGTCTCGCTCAAATGTATGCATTGCTTTGCTTGTCTCTGTGCCCAGTCCCTTTATTTAATTGATCGAGTACGTATTTTCAACTATTCCAAGTTAATGTGTACCTGCGGGGCTACCATAAGGCTTGCCACTCACCTCAGTCGCGCAGATAAATGACAAAGAAGATGGCTAAATCAATATATGGACGACTGCCCCAGACATGTACAAAGACTTCTCAACAGCCAATAGCATTTAAATATTCATTCATAAATTTAATTTACTGCGTCTGTATTTAGTTTGTAAAACTTGAAGAAAAAAATAATTAAATATAGGTAAATAAGAGTTGTTACTCAATACTCCGTGATTCCAATATGATTCCGTGACCTTTGCCGTCGCTAGAAATAAGCACCATTTTGCAATAACATGCAACAATAACGCCATCTAGCCACTCCTCTGGAAACCTCCTGTTTTCAACAGTTTTGCTAGTTGGCAATTATGTTGCATGTTATTTTTAACGATGGCAAAAGTCACTAATCAATGGCGGATTCATAGAGTATGAAGTGACAACTTTTAATTATTTAATCATTTCCTTCAAGTTCTACAAACTAACTAAAGACGCAGAAATTTATGAGAGAATATTTAAATGCTATTAATTGGCTGTTGAGAAGTCTTTGTACATGTCTGGGGCAGTCATTTTGCCAAATTGCCAACTCCTTTCGCGTCTCAATGATGTTTCTCCATAAAATAGCGCGCATTCATTATGATATGACATTAAATTGTGACAAAATGCGTGGCTGGGGTGACTGGCGTGCCTTATGCTACCCCCGCTAACCTATACATACCTACTTTGCTAGGATTTGTTAGGGTTACTTCATCGCGAAGCGATGACGTAACTCTTATTTAATTTTATTCTTGACATTTCCTTAGTCCGCCATACGACATACCTCGATTTTGATATTTTACTTCAACATTATTGACTGGCATGAAGCATTAACTTTAAAATTACAAAAGCTTATTAAAATCAAAATCGTATAATTTCAACAGTTATAACAACAATTCAACTTTAAAATATGTATTACAAAAATTACATACAAACAAATAAGCGAAACAATAAGCCATTAAACTTATGGCTCTGTAAGCTGTAGACCTCGCTTTGGCCGTTTACTACAGATAAACATTAAATAGGTAGGTATAACACGTACTTAGTAGCTAAACTGCTAATTTGTGACTTGAACTGCACTATATAATAAAAAGTGGCTTTAGAACAGTTCTAGGTACCTACTTATTGTTTTCAAGAAGTCTTAATGCAGCCATCCATCACATCGGAATTTGCTTGAAAACTAAATATCACATTTGGATGATTCTAAGTGACTTTATGCGATTACTAGCTGCCCGTTGCGCGACTACGCAGCGCGTTTTAGGTACCTATTCCATAGTTACCGGCCACAAAACGATTCGTTCATCATTTTAGAAATCCATATCGACCCGTGTGACATTGATGAAACTCTTTTCTTACAAACTGTATGGATCGCATCGCACAACTGTCAAACATAAGTTCCGGTTCCAACAAAGAGGTTGAACGAAGTAGTTTTTGGTCACGTCACTGGTTTTGGCCATACCGGAAATCAAGAACTCGTGGAAGAATGCTTAAAATAATTTTTATTTGTTAACGTTTCATCAGGTTTTTCTCTCACTAATTAACATTCTTTATTGTACGAATGTATTATTATCTTATCTGATTAGTTAAAAACCGTATTGAAAATAGTTGCGGTTTTAAAAGTCTTCAGTCGACCCTGACGTCACCGATTCCAATTTCCGTTACATTTCTTAGCCACTCGTGATAGCACCCGGCTAGTAGTAATTGAAAAGCACATATATGAATAACCCACAGTTGAGAGGTTAAATAAATTTTACCCCCGTGCCCCAAGAAGTTTTACTTCAAAAAACTAAAAAATGCTTATCATTTAGTAAAAGTAATCCCAACAAAACATGCATATGCATATACAAAAACGCCAGTCTCGCAGCCTGCGCAGTTTATTCTACCGTAAAAAGTTGTGAGATCTAATTTTAAACCAAGTCGGATAATTTAACCAGTATCTGTGTATGGTAGAATCTTTCCAACAACTTTATTATCGTATACTGTTAAGTAACTACCTAATTAGTTAACTAATAACATTTATAGTGATCGGATCAATATAAGACATCTTTATTTCTTCAATAATAATTAGAATGACTTGGCAATCGCACGTAGAAAAGTTGTCGACTATAGGACCGTGTGTGCAACGTAATGTACCTATTGCTCTCGCTCCGAAATAATTCGTTGTTTTCTTATTAGTTAAGTTTATCTTTATTTAGAGATGTGTTGTGTTGAGTAATAATATTCATTTGTGCTCTGGGTGCTATAGAGTGGTCAGTTGAGCGCGATTGCCAAGTTATTCTAATTATTATTGAAGAAATAAAGATGTCTTATATTGATCCGATCACTATAAATGTTATTAGTTAACTAATTAGGTAGTTACTTAACAGTATACGATAATAAAGTTGTTGGAAAGATTCTACCATACACAGATACTGGTTAAATTATCCGACTTGGTTTAAAATTAGATCTCACAACTTTTTACGGTAGAATAAACTGCGCAGGCTGCGAGACTGGCGTTTTTGTATATGCATATGCATGTTTTGTTGGGATCTCATTTCTTTTTGTAAGTAACTTTCCTTTTTTTCTTTTCGGGTACTATTTCTTGTGCGTTAGCTACCGACTTTCTCAAAGCCCACTCCCTATATCTATGGGCTCTTCTCTGTGGCTTTGATGTTACGATTTGTGACAAGTCTGGGCGGTGAATTATATAAATATAAATCATACCTCAAACCAAACCATACCGCGATTCAGGAAATGCACACCTAGCGACATCTAATGGGGAATAGCGATATTAGACAATATTGTAACCGCTTTATTTAAATCATAGCTGGAACCAAACCAAGATACACATAGCGACATCTAATGGGGAATAGCGATGAATCGAAGTAGTCGTGTACTGAGCTTATTGATAATTAATATATTATGAAATTGGGGCTAAAATTGCGCAATGTTTGAGTTTTCCTTGGCTTTGCAGGCTAAACTTTAACCATGCTCAAAATTTTAAGCTTGTGGGTTCGCTAGAAGTAACCTTAAGAGTTTTCATGATCGTGAATCAGTGAGTCAGTGAGTGTCAAAATTGAGGAACTTTGAATTGCTGTACCTTCAACTCTACTGGTTCAAATTTATTGAAATTTTGAGAATATGTCTTATGACATGGTGCCTTTTAGCCGCCGGGAATTCAGGTTTCTATCTTTATCCACAACGGAGTAACAGGTAGGTCAAATATGCTCTGAATGGCTTCCTGTAAAGGATGTTACTGCTGCGCCCGTATGTTTTGCTCGACTTGGCTTGGGGGCGCTACCGCGCCCCCAGATCTCTGTATTAGTAAAAACGTAAAACAAACTTATACATTATTTAACGTGCGCTCACTCAGTTCTCATAAACTACCAACGAAATCAATGAATGTATTAATTTAACATATCCTATATCAAAAACGTAAAACAAACATAAACATTATTTAACGTGCGCTCACTCAGTTCTCACAAACTACCAACGAAATCAGTGAATGTATTAAAACTTATCCTATATCAAATGTGCGAGAATCATATTATCCCTGATCCTGATCTATCATAGTCATATCTGATGCTGACTGTACTGTTCAAAGTCAGATAAAAAACAAAAAGTAGTACTAAACGACTCGATAGGTAGCGCAGCCTGTACACAAAGTGTCAAATAACCAGCCAAGTGCGAGTCGGTCTCGCGCAAGAAGGGTTCCGTACCATTATCTATAAAAACCGCAAAAAAAACACGTTTGTTGTATGGGAGCCCCCCTTAGTAATAAATTTGTTATGTTTTTTAGTATTTTTTTGTTATAGCGGCAACAGAAATACATCATCTTTGAAAATTTCAACTGTCTAGCTACCACGGTTCATGATATACAGCCTGGTGAGAGACAGACAGACAGACAGACGGACGGACGGACGGACGGACGGACGCACGGACGGACGGACGGACAGCGAAGTCTCAGTAATAGGGTCCCGTTTGGCACCCTTCAGGTACGGAATCCTAGAAATGTCTTTCCGGCAACCGGCAACCCTAGATTACCTGTATCTCACTCACAACTTCTGTGCGAAATAGTATAATAGAATCTCATCATTGGCCACAGAATATTCTGATAGTAGATGATTGTTCCCGTCGCCGACCCGGTAACACATTCACATGACATCCCGATGCCGACCCGGTAACACATTCACATGAAATCCAGATGCCGACCCGGTAACACAATCACATGACATCCCGATGCCGACCCGGTAACACATTCACATGAAATCCCGATGCCAACCCGGTAACACATTCACATGAAATCCCGATGCCAACCCGGTAACACAATCACATGACATCCCGATGCCGACCCGGTAACACAATCACATGACATCCCGATGCCGACCCGGTAACACATTCACATGACATCCCGATGCCGACCCGGTAACACATTCACATGAAATCCAGATGCCAACCCGGTAACACATTCACATGAAATCCCGATGCCAACCCGGTAACACAATCACATGACATCCCGATGCCGACCCGGTAACACATTCACATGAAATCCCGATGCCAACCCGGTAACACATTCACATGAAATCCCGATGCCAACCCGGTAACACAATCACATGACATCCCGATGCCGACCCGGTAACACATTCACATGACATCCCGGCAAATTACGCCGGTACATATGAAAGCGAACATATGGGTCTATTAGACTAAGCTGTCGGCAGGGCCCTGTCTGACTCACTTCTCTTTCTAGTTCCATCAGAGTGAGTCGTCTATACAAATCGTGCCCTGCCGACAGCGTAATGTAATAAGCGCTATACATGGCCATGGCCATCTTGGCCGCCGAGTAGCCACTAATATTTTGCCAACAACGTTTGGGTTTTGAGCTGTCAAAATAAGTTAATAACTAACAGAAAGCAAATTGAAGACTGGTTATTCATCACTAGACATTAGAGAATGAAAAATCTGTCTTGTATGTGCATTGTGCACAGGGAACCTATCAATTAAAATTAATATTGTTTAAATAATGAACTAATAACCCTGGGTTTCGAGGACATTTAATAAACAACATGATAAAATACAAAACGAAAACATTTTATTACTGACGCCGTTACAAACAAAATAAACACCGTGAAACAACATTATATATCACTTACATTCTAAATAATTAATATTGCTAAGATAGCATTTATTATTATTACAAAATAATTCGTGATCAGATTTCTACGTCACTTAAAAATAAATCAAATCAATCAATTTTATTGCAATCGTCTTAAAATTAACTTAATTAAAAAAGTGACTAGATAATAAGAGATCATCTATACATATAACTTACATTTTTCTTAGGACTGACTTTTGAAAGATATTACACAAACGTTACCCAGAGAACACAATTAAGAAATATTGCACTTCCCAAAAAGATCAGTCTCAAAATATTTCAAAATATGAAAAAATAATACGAAGGCAATAATTAAAAAAAATTATGATGAATATGTTTTATGCTATTACAATTATTTTGTAAAACATCGATGCCAAGAAAAATAATTAAAAATCTAAAACAATAGTGGTAGAAATACTAACAGCAATTCAGATAGGTAGTCCGATTTTCTTGATCAAACGTTTTAAAATACGCACGAGTTTTCAACAGACTGTGCCAGAAGGAGGGTAAAATCTGACATACTTTTATCAATTCTCCAAATGGATAACTATGGCTGAAAATAGTATTATTTGTAAATGACATTAAATGAAGTACATACAGATTATGCTTTTATATAATTACAACCTAGCAGTATTTCTAAAATACTGTTTCTATGTTTTTTTTTTGGTTCTACTGGGGTGATATAATATGCTTAGTTAATGTTACTTGATACTGATAAATATTTGATGAATCTTCTGAAAAATACGAGTTCTAGTGAATATGAATTTGTGATATGACATTTATACAGGTTTGGTCCTTACATCCTACAGAGAGGAAATTGTTAGCTTAAAGGATTATTAAAAGAAATCATTCGCTCAAATAATTAATAAGGTAATCATGCATTTGAGCTAGAACTTGGAATATTTTGCAATGACATTGTATCGAAATATTTTATTATTTTTTGGATACAAACTACAAACCAACAAATATGGTGTGGTTTTGATTCTTAAATGTCTAAGTAGAATTTTTACCTACAACCATTCTTCTATTAGTAATACATTCTAAAACGTCCTCAATCTAAACTCGAATATCAAACTTATCAACCAACTTATTACTATCAGGTGTGTCATCATCAGCAAATTTAATTTCGTTTGATGATTCGGAATCATCAGCAAACCTCAAATCTGACAAATCATCAGATCCGTTCAGGTCTGTATCTTTGGTTTCTCTTGCTGTATCAATAAACCTTTTTAAAGTGGAATCATTCTGATAATCTCTTTTATATGCTTTAACTGGTGATCTAGTTAGAGTTAAATCTTTCATTGGGATCGCTTTATTATCTAACTCTTTCTTCTTTTTGTATCTTTTGGACATTTTTGGAGAGTGCTGAAGATCACTGATACTGAAGTTTAATGGATGAATGATATTGGTTTTGTCCACGTATTTTCTAGTACTTTTGTTGGATTCTTCTAGTTTGTTTTGAAAATAATCGGAGGTTTTCTTGAAAGAGGATGAAGGTTGATTTTCCGGTGATTCAGTGTTGCTTCCTGGGTCTGGGTGAAGTTCTTTTGGTAGTATTTCCTACAGAAAAATTTAAAATAATTAAGACAAATATAATATTGATGTAGGCTTTAAGGTATTGATCATAGGGAAATTATATCCTTTGGTTGGTTATAGTCTGCATAATCTTTCTACATCTGAACTGCTTCAAACAAACATTTAGAACATTAATCAACTCTATGGGCTGCCACCACAAAATATTTAACGTCAAGTAGTACCTCATAAACCGGGGTGACGTCATCGATTTCTCTCAGGATATCACCGTCACTTTCGTCTAGTGGCGGAATCCATACCAAGAACGCTGGATCCATTCCCAAATATGAACCAGGAACTGAACCTAGAGAGTAGAGGATAATTTTGAAAAACTCCGACACCAAACAGTGTAAATTTGTGAAAGATAATAATTATGGAAACACAGTGCAGACCCATATGAAAACTAACAAGTGAGAAGACACTTTGAACCTTTTTACTTCTTTGCATCCAAGAGAAATAAATAAACTGATGGTTCATTATATGGTTTATTATTTAAATCTGGCTCATATTCTTATAAATGGAGCTCTTCGGAAAGAGCAAATACATTTTATGAAACGAGGATGAAAGCCGCATTTATAGCATACCACGTTAGCAGCAAAGTAACCCTGAAAACTCACCAGCATTATTAACCTCGTAATCGTAATAGTCGATCTCCATCTCCGGATGGCTGGTGAGACTGAGGTCTGAACGCAGGAGTCTTCTGTTAGAGTTTTCTTTAGTACGTTTCGGGTTCCCTCGGATTCTTGCAGCGGTGACTCCACTGAGAGCTGGAGAGTACCAACCCTGGGTGAAAGATACATCATCTTCATTTTTATTATCACCATCTTCATCATCATAATTATTAACAACATCACCAATATTATTATCATAATCAAAATTTAAATCATCTATAATAATGTCCGGCATATGTCCGTAAGTATCACTGATTACCTCAATCAATAACCCAGTGATGGTCTAAGTCTTGCCTGTGGTCTTGCCTAACAAATTAAAAGTGGGCTTAAAACCGAAAAAGGCAAGGGCTCTTTTTATAGGAAAAACCAGGGAGTATTTTGAAAAACAACAAAACAAACTATAGAATGTGTTGGTTGCGTTTCCTGGGCCCGAATTCAACTAAGTTCACAAGCATACGACAAGCCTGACATAAACTTCAATACGAGATATTTGGTATTCTACTAAAACCGGAATCCAATTAACAAGCGCCAGCGTACTTCGTATTCTACTATCCAAAACGTACTTACGCTGGCGCCAGTTTGACGCCAGCATACTTCGTTCTACTGTACAAAACGTACTTACGCTGGCGCCAGTTTCTGAACAGTAGAATTCGGGCCCTGGTCATCGCACTGTGAATCGTCTAGAAGAAGCTAGCTGGACATAAACGACCTTCGAATTCCTAGTAGTAATGTAGTAAGAGAAACTCATTAGGCTTACACACTAAGAAATACAGCCATAATTTTGCCAATCTACCCTCATTAGCAGCGTCATTAGGGTAAGTATGTACATTTTTGTAAGAATATGAGTGCATTCATTTCCATTTCTACTCCATACTTGATAACGTTGGTTAAGTCACGAAAAGAGATTTGTGCAAGTGTTTTTTTATGGATAGTGAACATAAAGGTATGTAGTTGTTTTTTAGCTAACTTATATGACAGGAACTTAATCCACTTATTTTATTTATTTAGTTGTTTAGGAAAAAGTGATGATTTTAACCCACTTTTATAAATTCAAAGTACGAAAACTCACATGTACATTCATGTACAGTCTGTAAATTATATCTTATATGATTCTCACAAGTATCTAGTAGTAATTGACGAAAAAAACCATTGCGAAATATTTGCACAACTATTTTTTTTCATTTTTTTCCAGTTTTTACTGTCTCAAAGATGGATTTTTTTGAAGAGTGGTTGAAACATCCGAAGGAATTGCGGAAAATGGAGCTCTTTCGGTTTATATCTTCGTGATATAATTTTTATGGCTTTATGGAGCAGTCTCTGAGAGATATGAAGCTCATCATCTCCAAACATTCATCAGCATTGGCTGACAAGTGGAGCAGCTCTGGAAGAAACAAAGAGCGGTTCCTAGAAAAGAATTCTATGTGGTTAGAGAGTGCTGACATATCTTTCAACGTGTCCGTTTATATATCTATGCCAAGCACCTCTATGGAACCTAAGTCAGGACCTGGAAGACCAAATAAAGAGTTTGAAGATACGAGTCTGAAAACGAAAATACGTCGCGTGGATGATCTCGTACAGTCAAGAAGATATGGTGAATTAGCATACGCTGCCGAAGTGTCAGCGCGATTGTCAGGCCAAAGAAGCGTTGCACGTCAAATTAAGGTCATCACTGGGGACAGTTCAATGTGCCAAGAAATAAAAAGTGCGAGTGACACAAGTGCCAGGTGTTTGACGATTGAGGAAGCTTTGGCGTACTACGTCGATAGCAAATCAAGTAGCCATAGTATAGTTATAAGCAGACTCGGAAGTGGAGCATCAAAGCAGGACACAAGGTATTCCCGTCATGGTATAGTCTTCAAAGGGCTAAAGCAGCTTGTTATTCTCCAGTTGAAGAGATTCATGTTAAAGAAACGCGTGCTGAAATCAAAGTACAGGCAGTTTTAGATAAAACTTGGTTTGCTGGAAGAGATCTCTTTTTAGAGATAAGCTCGCCATTGTACACTTTATATTACCTACCGTGCTTTGTTAACTTTTTTTGTGTGCAATAAAGAAATTATGAAATTATAAAACTACTGAACGCTTGGTTTCAGCACAACAAGAAGTGGTCAGTAGTTGTTGCCTTGCACCTCATTAACACTGACCAGTAAATGGGGGTGTGATGGAGGCTCGGGTCCTAGTTTGTACAAACAAAAATGATAATTTTTACATTAATAAACGCTGAAGTTTTTTTTTTCTTTTCAATTTACCTTCAAATGACGAATCAACATCCAAAATTTACTCTGAGCTATACATATATGCTTATTAACCCCATTTAAAAATAAAAATCAAAGAAAATAATTTTGTCCAGCTAGCTTGTTCTAGACGATTCACAGTGCATCGGTAAAGGACCGATCAGATCTAGAGATATGCACTAAAGGGCATCGATGTCTCAGATCTTGAAAATAATTTGTATTTTGTTGTAATGAATGTAAAGGAAAAAGCCACTAAACTTAGAGTGCAGGCCTTTTAAGTCGATAGATCCTTCACAGAATAAGCGGACTTTCTAACCAAAAAAAAAAACATCCCTCTGGCTATACTAACTTTTACATCGTGAGCTGTCCGATTTAACTATGGTCTTAAAATATCTTCAAACGCTACCACTCACGTTGGTCAGCGTGGCAGCTGAGATAGAAGACGACGCTCGACTGGCGCACATGCTGTCTCTGTCCTTCTCGCTGCAACTGTCTCCTTCCCTCTCGCTCACACTACTGATGCTACTCATTTCTGTAACTTCTGCTGTTGTTGTTTCACTCTTTATCGAGACTGGAGGAGGTGATGTGATCTGAGGGATGTTCAGAATGTTGAGTAAATCATCTTTCGAAACTGAATGCTCAAGGGTTTTAGCGTTTTATATAATACAGCTGAGAAAATGCCCTAAAGAGCCTTTGACTTCCTTACTACTAACTTGTCCAACGTCCACAAAAGACAGTTTTTTTGTTCTGATTTTCCATAGATGTTGAACTTTATCTCGATGTGGGTAAGTTGAAACTCGCGGGCCCTGGACTTTGGACGGACGGTTGTGTGTCGGGACCACATTATACAACCAAAATATCATATACACAAGAGTTTAATTGATCTGAGATATACACAAATACATCAAATCTTTTCCCAGATGGGCTGAAAGAGGCACATTCTCGCCGTACTTGTATTTTGCATGGCAGGAGGCTAGTCGTTCTTTATGAGCCGACTTCCCAAAGGAGTACAACTTTACAATTCGTCCGGATGTTTTTTATTATTATTTATTTATGTGCCCCGTTAGCGCCTAGAAGGATGGACCGATTTGGAAAATTATTTTTTTGTTTGAAAGGGTTTACCTTCCCATTAGTCCCATCGACACCAGGTCAGGATCTGATGATGGGATCCTGGAGAAATCGAGGGAACTCTTCAAATAGGCAGACCTAAAGTGATTTTTGTGTTTTAAGTAATAACTCGTGCATTTACGTAAGTATAATATTGTGATGCGAAACTGCTGATGAAGACCACATATGGCCACCAGAATTGCTCAATACTAGGTACAAATACAATGCGTGGCTGACGGGCAGGCAACGCATAGCCTAATCCGGTGGACCTAGAGCCATGAAACTTTGTACAGGGGTTCCTTAGTAGCGTGGGGTAGCACTGAGATGGGATTTGACAAAATTAATTCCCCAAGGGGTTACAGTTTATTAAACTAAATCTAATCAAATAGGGTTTGTGAAAGTCGGTTTTTTCTAAAGTTTACTTTTTGTTTCAATTATTTCTAACTCTCTTCTCTCGCTTTTATCTCATTTATCTCTAACTTTAGTCTCTTCGTCTTAAACTCTAGCTTTTCATCTCTATCTTTTTATACATCTTGTAATTCTCCGTGAAGAACAACATGAAAAGGAATAATACCCTCACCTGTTCTAGAACAACAGCAGTAGTCATAGTATGCGACCGTCTCAGCGGAGATGGCGTGGGCTCCACTTTGCCCACTGGAGCACTGCTAGCGGACACACCCTCAGGGGTCACTGTAGCCTGGCTGCCGTCGCTGTCCCGACTGCCAACGCTGAGACTATCCACTGGGTCTTGGTCTGCCTCTGTGTCGGTGTTGTCTTCTGCATCTCTGAATAACAATATAATATTTACATGTAAGTACTAACTAAATCTCTCAAAATCTGGGGGTTATGTAGTCGTTTGTTTAACAGCTCCTTGATTTTGTTTTATGTCAAGGCGGTCTCAAATAAATAAATTTAAATACAATTTTTGTCAACAATCTCTTCAATTAGTCGAGGATAAAAATGGAGTGGAGGAAACAACTAAAACTAAGATACGTTTCACATGCATACTTTTTATTTCCACCATTGTTGATGTCTGATGTTTCTTTCGTTTCCGGCCAATTTTCGATACTTGTTTAACTACGTACTCAAATACCTATTCATTGCTGAATTTACTGCGTAATAGCCGAGTTCGGTATTGTGAGTAACACCAACACAGTATACAAATATGTGGTGTGCCAAAATAATGTTTTCCTCCAAAATATGTTCTGCGTTCCAACGAAGCAACAGTTCCATGAAAGATTTAATTTACATAAAACGCAAGCCACATTTTCGATAAATTCCATCACAAAGTTGTGGTAATTAAACATTTGAGGAATATAAATTATAGTTAACCAGGAATACACAAATAAATGTATGATAGATATCATCATCATCATCATTTTCAGATGTTTATTACAGCTGCTGTGTGTTTTGGGAGTCACGTGACTGAACAGACCGATGATAGATAACATACTTTTATTAAGTTCATTATATGTCCCCTATCACGCAAATAAAGTATTGAGTGGGCACTTTTCATTGTTAGAGCTTCTAACATTCGTCATAAAATCACCGCTCACTATTGAAGCTGTTAGATCGAAGCTCGTTTCTTTTTCCTCTGTCCATTTTAAGTAGCATGGTTTACTATGTTTTCTTGCGTTATACAATAATTATCGTTAAGCTAATCAATCTTATACACAAGCAAAGAGGCTAGCTAATAAACACTCAGATGAGAAACAAACCCAGCTTTTGTCTTTATTTATGGCAATTAAAAACAAAACACCAACTCCCCCTGTAGAAGCCGTACACAACAGTATAGTCACAGTCAAGTCTGGTTACAGTATTCAATGCCTACAACTTTAGTCCCTATGACACACGAATTAAGCAAAAAATGATCGTGACTGTACAAACGAGTATGTAAGTGATACGTGATCAAACAATAGTGATTTGCGTTGAATAATGAGACATTCATTCTACCCCTTTTTAGGGTTCGCTAGGTAGGACTGAAATAAACGCATTCTCGCACTTATTTGATTCTATATAGTTCTGCCTTTACATGTATGTACTTATCTTCAAAAACTTGTTGATGATCCGCCGAGCTTTAAGATATCGGCAGTGTATCTGACCTTTAAATAATAAATAATAAGAAGTAGTCAGTCATAAAAATTAAGAAGAAAGAAATAAATGAAGATTAAATATCAAGATGTATAGTCACTGACATTCATTGTTAATGCAATTCAATTTTTTTTTTTTTAATTCAAAATTTTTATTGACCATAAAATCATACATATTACTTAGTCAACGTCAATATAATATTAATATTTTTGTATACTACCGCCCGTTCGGAAGTTGTGGTGCTTTTCACAGAATGACTTTATTCATTTATAATTGTATTTTCTCATTATATGTATTTAATTATAGAAAAAATAAGACCTAAGTTCTATGGAAAAGATTATTCAGACTTAAAATTTTAATTTTGATTTATGCAAATGTCTCTTTGATTGACATTCCTTGTTTTTCCCCTGTGGTCTTCATATTTAGATTTGTAATACTTTTATCGCACTACTTACATATAACAGACATACTTATCATTCTATACAGCCTGTACTAAGGTGAGCAAGATTAAAAATCTATTCGAAAGTCTAGTCTAGAAAATTAAACTGGCTATCGAATTTATACACACAAAACTATGTAGACACAGAATACAACAATTTAGACCAACAAACAGCGGCCATTTTATTTCAAAACAAAAACAGAACCCTTCACATTCAGCTCCACTCCTCTACTCTTTACTGATAATGACACGCGCTCTTAAGTGTTCGTTAGTTAATTCATTCGAACTCAGTCAACTGTGTGAGGGTACGCGTTTTGAGAGCCCCTCAACGTTTTATCATCTGTACAGTAAAGGTTGATGCTTTGTTTTTGGGATCTTTGTGGGGCGCCTTTGTTATTCCACTATTTTAGTTTTGGTTGGGTTGAGTGGGCATCTAATGAGAATTCTAGAGGCGTAATCATTACACTAATTAAAATAACGGGTTTGGAAACAGAGCCTATGGCGGATAAGGTGTCAGTTTGATCGATATTGCTAGTTATTTTTAGCAATACACTCCTTGTGTACCTTGTACATAAGTTTGTAGGCAAACCCTGAGTTTCACGAAACTATTTAAAATTTAAGTTGTCACTTAACTTATTTAATCGCGAGAATCTCATAGGATAGTCATTTATTTCAGTTGCTAAGCATTTGCTTAAATAAAAAATTGGTTTCGTGAAACTCAGCAAAAGTCTCATAATTTTGTACAGAAAAATAAACAATCTAAATAATCATAATGTCTGTTTGTGTCGATTTCATTTTAACTGTAATCTCACAAGTGAAATTTGTAATAAATGAAAATGAAAATCTTTATTTTACACAACGGTTATGCCAGACATAAGTTGTACTAGTCCCACACTAGGTCTCCCTGTGTCGTGGGTACTAGGCTCAACCAAAAATAATAATATTCACAGATGACTTGCATAAAATAATGTACTTTAGTAATAATTATAAAAACCTTAACAGACAGATGGAACTTTACAGTGTGTGGTGAGCAATTATTCTGTATGGTAGGTACTCGTACTGTATAAAAATGAAAACAAGTGGTAGTATATTTACTTTTTAACCGACTTCCCAAAGGAGGAGGTTTACAATTCGTCCGGATATTTGTTTTTTTTTTTTTTTTATGTATGTTCCCCGATAGCGCCTAGACGGATGGACCGATTTGGAAAATTATTTTTTTGTTTGAAAGGGTTTACCTTCCCAATGGTCCCATTGATACCAGGTCAGGATCTGATGATGGGATCCTGGAGAAATCGAGGGAACTCTTCAAATATTATAGGCAGACCTATAGTGATTTTTGTGTTTTTCATAATAACTCGTGCAAATGCACATGGTAAGCATAATATTGTGATGCGGAACTGCTCATGAAGACCACATATGGCCACCAGATCTGCTCAATACTAGGTACAAATACAATGCGTGGCTGGCGGGCAGGCAACGCATAGCCTAAACCGGTGGACCTAGAGCCATGAAACTTTGTACAGAGGTTCCTTAGTAGCGTGGGGTAGCACTGTGATGGGATTTGACAAAATTAATTCCCCAAGGGGGGGGGGGGGGGGGTAAGGGGTTACAGTTTGTATTAAACTCAATCTAATCAAATAGGGTTTGTGGAAGTCGGTTTTTTCTAAAGTTTACTTTTTGTTTCAATTATAAATAGTAGGTATTATTTTCTATGCATTAACTTAGATATATTATCTGAAACATTACTATCTGAAACAAATCAATCATATATGATAATTCAAAATGTACTAGTAAAATATCAACATCACTCAGGTAGACATGGTTATTCGATCCATGAGCCAGTCCCATCATAATCAAATTGCTTCAGCCATTTTTGAAGTACTATTTTAAATCTGTACGTGTTAAATAATGGCATACCTCTTATCCAAAAGAGCGTAGAACCCCTGATCTCTGCTCCGTGTTCTCACTGCCTCACGATGACGATGATGATGTGGTCTGCCCGGTTTTGTTCAAGCCGCATCAACTTTGTCGTCTATAAACGCCGCTGATGGGTTCGTATGTGGCTTATGCTTTTATTTATCCGCTGTCAGAGCCATCCTATCTCCTGCACCAGCTCTATTCCAACACCTATTTGAGAAGTTATTCCAAGAATCCAATTCCTCACCTCGGATTAGTATTATCCGGCGCCCGCTCGTCTCTCAGCCTGGTGTGTCTGGCACGCCCTGAAGGCAGCAGTCTTCGCAGGGAGACTCCGCCCACCACCTCCGACAGCAGGGTACTCCGGGAGCCGGTGGCGGCTTCTCCGAGCTCTAGGGAGGCGGAGCAGGCTGCAAGAAAGATGACTTGGTTTGAACGAACAGATCTGAGAAAAAACTAGAATTTGAACCATCATGAAGCACGGGAGAGAAAGGTTTAGTAAAATTTCAGGGGTTGTTAGTGACATCATTCTGAACAATTTTGAAACGGATAAGATCAGAGAAACTTTATTTTTCATTCCTCCATACGTTTAGTGTCGGGCGATCAGCTGATTTGTATGCAACACTGAAAGATAAAGTTGCTCTGATCAGACTGATTTCATAGTGAAAGTTGTTCAGAATGATGTCTCTAACAGCCCCCTAAAATATGACTGCACCTTTCTGTTACACCCTCCATAAAGCCCTCACTTTCCCATACGGTACGACTGCACTAAAAGTACAACGATCTTGGCTCATTTGTCCTGTCCCTGTCAACGGTGCTGTACAATGTATCCTCCAAGCATCGATGGATTAAAAAAGGACCAATTCATCGAGTTCTGCTTAAGCAATTTCCTATAGTATTACCATCACTGTCAGTCAAAGACTCCTTATCCGCCGCCCTCTGGTACGCTCTCGTCCGATGCGCGGAGTGCAGCGCCAGTGCGACCGCCGCCATGGTCGCCGCAGCAGCCAGTGCCAAGGCTGCAGCTCTTGCGCCGTGCCCTTGCCGCCACCAGGAGGCGGTGGAGATGGACGCCCAGGCTGCCGACGCGTTGCGGATCGGCTCTAGGAATACGTGGCGAAGATTACTTTCGTGGTTTCGTTGTGTTTTGAAAAGAGTAGCTACATTTAGTTTGCCATCAGGGCAAAAAAGATAGGTAGATGACTGACTTCCGGGAGTACTGGTTTGGGATATTTTCAGCTACGAAACTAACTTTATCATGATATTCCTTAGCTTATATACGAATTGTTACATATGAATACAGCTATTGGTTGACCTTGGTTTTATTAAAATTCTGTGTACTGTAGGAATTATAGATTGGATGTATGAAGGGAATACGATTAAAACTGACATAAACATTTCAGCATCAATCAGCCCAAATTCACCTACTTCTAGGATAGGCTGATTCTGTATCTATCTAAGCTCCTTCCACAGTATTTGTGTGGTTCCGCGAAAAGTGATCTTATGGGATTGGAAACGCTTTTTCGTTTTTTTTAGTGATTTTTTCTTGAACTTTCTTTTTAATTTGGTCGAAACAGAGCATTTTCAGGTGGTATAGTTTTTTTTTTTTAATTCTTTTCACTTCACCGAGATAATCGACTTCAAACTTTGAACTCGATTATCTCGGAATCTTTTTTTTCCTTAGGTCCTTTTTTGTGAATTCAATTCCTTGGACTTCCTACTTTAATTTGGTGCAAACAGAGTATTTTTAAGTGGAATAGTTTTTTTTTTGGAAATTCTTTTAATGTCACTTGTCGGTCGTCAGAATACTCCTGAACTCGATTATCTCGGAATCATTTTTTTTCCCATAAGGTCCCTTTTCGCGGAACCACTCACATTTGTCTTCGACAAATTGGGTCTAAGACGTACATAAAACAAATCACCAACTAACCAATCTGAGTAGCATGTGCGAGGAAGCCCCCCGCACACCGCTCATTGGTATCCCCGGATCGCAGCTCCACAAGGATGTACCTCCCGCCAGCGATCACCACCACTCCGGTGCTGTCTGTCGTAGTCTCCACGTCTTCACCAGTCTGGAAAGGAAGGGGTTTAAATACGGTATTGGACAACATTAAAATATTCGACAAAATGTTGTAATCCTATCAGATAGTAGCGTAGAAATCTGTATTTCATTATATTTAAGAGTAAAATATGTTTATTTTTTCCAGGAATCAAAATGTATAAACTATCGAAATATAATAAATCTGTGACGAAAACATGACGAAAATACTCTGTCTGACATTAACTTACTGTCTGGTGACATCTTGCTTAACTGAATAATAATGATGGCGGGCGTTCACTCACGAGCATGTGATGTCACGCGAGTCATGTGGCCGGCGCCATTAGAAACACAGCGTTTTTGGCGCGGTTTTTTCAAATTCAACTATTTTTTTTTTTTATTGGAACTACAGAAGATATCCTGGAAATATTAATGTAGTGCGCTTAAAATGTTATAACATTTATTTTAAAACTACTTCCAAAATGAGGCCAAAACCGTATTGGGTTCCATAATAATTATTATGGACTGATTTATAATCAGTGATCGTATATTCGGATGCATATTTACCTAAAGTTCAGGTGTTGCCTAATATGAAATGCACTTTGTTTACGAAAAAATCCCGACTTAAGTGACCAAATGATAGTGATAGACAGTGGTTAAAATGGTAGATACAAATATAATTTAATAAAACTTTTTTTTTTCAAATTGTTTTTTTTTTAAACAACACACCCTCTTGTTCCCCTAATACCCTTACACTTACATACACATAATTGGATCAGGGATCAAACATTAACACTAAATAAATATGAATCCGATAAGTTACACAATATCAGGATACTTTATACCCGGTTTTTTTTAAGATAAATTATATTATGAAGCCGCTTCCATATGTTTACAGCTAAAAACAAACTTTAGGTAAATATGCATCTGAATATCCGATCACTGATAATAATCTTCACCATAATAAGAATCCAGGCTGAAAAAAACCCCCAGGTCTTGGGTTGATGTTGCTATTTGGCATCCTCGTGTGGGGCCAGAAGCAATGTGTGTGCCTGTATGTAAATTTTATGCTGTGATATCATCAGGATACATCAAACCAGCGCTGGACATAGGCTTCTTCTGTTAAGGGCACCAATCCTCACTGTTATATGCCAACCGCATCCATTGAGATCCTACCGACATGCTGGGTGTTGGATGAAATCTCTTTCAAGAGAAAGCTATTGCCTTTCAACCTTCTATATGTTTTCCAAATGTTCCTTACAAGATTGAAACTCATTTGCTTTTCAAAACGCTCTCGTACTTGTTGGTTGTCTACGAATATCTTCGAGTACTTCAAGAGGTTGTGTTAGTAGTACCAACGAACAAAGAATGTGAGAATTCAAACGAAATTCAAGCACTGTTCAAGTCTTTGAGAGAGAACGTAAAAGCTTATTTTCGTTCACTTGAGTTGTTCTAACTTGAATTATGCTCTTACGCACAAAACATTACTTTGACTTTCGAGCGAATTTCTATTCGTGGTATTTTGGGACTCCACAAAATTCTAAGTTACCACGGGGGGGGGGGGACAAGGCTTTCAGGGTCTGGATTCTATTTACAAAATGAAGATTCAGTGGCAATGGCGATACATATTTATCATTGTTTTTGCAATCCCTTCCCTTCATGATGAATTACGAAATCTCTTGAAGTTCATTCCTACCAATATCCTCAGGTTAATTTGAACCAGATTCTATAAATAGAAAGATATAAAACACATACTTCATTGTCATTGAGCTGCCATTTGTCCACTACAGTCTTCACAAAATAAAAGGCCCGTTTTGACAGTTCACGCCCATGAAGTTTTAACCCCTAACGCATAGGTAATAGAAGCGGTTTTCCTAGGTGCAACTTGTACGCTTTGCTTGTACGCACCAGTAGGCTTTTATTACCTACGCATTAGAGGTTAAAACTTCATGGGCGTGAACTGTCAAAACGCGTCTTTTATTTTGTGTAGACTTCAGAATAAGGTATCCCATCAAAAACATCCTGTAAAAAATACCAAGTCTCGCAGCTCTGTGATTCTACCGTAAAAAGTTGTGAGATCCATGTTATACCAAGTCGGTTAACTGATTTAGTCCCTACTTAAGGGGCCTTCTGTCTTAAGTTAATACGTAAGATATTTTCATATCTATATTCAAATCTTTTACTTTTTAAATAAAAATATCGACTTGGCCATCGCATGCTTAGTTTGTTTAGTCCTTTACAACCAGGGTCTGCTGGAAGAAATCTCTATTTAGAGATAAGCTGACCTTGGTACATGTTATTTCTGTTTTTATGTCCTGTCATGTATCGTGTAATAAATATATACAAATACGTTATCTATCACACAGAACTAAGAGCCAGAAACCTGGTTTTTCATCAAATTCCTTCCGAATGCATAAAGAAGTGAAAGGTACTGGAATTTAATGGACTGAAAATAACTAGAGCATTAGTAATTTTGTTGCACTAGTCTTCCATTTTCTATTGTTGCCGCTTGTTAAAGGTATACATATATTAGTTTTGGAACCAAGTTTTAATCGTGTAGAACGCAATTATACTCTAAACAACCTAATATAATGTAGATATGATTTCGAAGATACATTGTGCCTTCATGCGATGGCCAAGTCGATATTTTTATTTAAAAAGTAAAAGATTTGAATATAGATATGAAAATATCTTACGTATTAACTTAAGACAGAAGGCCCCTTAAGTAGGGACTAAATCAGTTAACCGACTTGGTATAACATGGATCTCACAACTTTTTACGGTAGAATCACAGAGCTGCGAGACTTGGTATTTTTTACAGGATGTTTTTGATGGGATCTCACTTCTTTTTGTAAAGTTCTACTTTTTAAAATTTGGTACCACCAGGTTGCAGGACCGTAGTGCTGAGTCATACAGTTGACATCATTCCTCGGCTTTCTCCAAAACTGTTCTGTATTACGTAACCTACCAAATATTGCCGCTATGTCACCTTCTAACTCTTCCTTATTGAGCATTTCGAAATACTGTTCAGCTGTAATTTTCTGTTTTTGGTTAACACAATTCATTTTATAGAAAATACCAGAATTAATTTGTCGAATGTTAGCATCATTAAGTAGAAAAAATAAATATTGTTGATTAAGACGAAATTGGGAATGCTTTGACATTAATCTTGCTTTTATAAACTCACTAGATGTTAGCTTTTGCTGTTGCTCTGATCAAGTTGGTCCCATAGTAACCACATACATTCGGGAGTTAAACCCTTTTTGTTACACCCTGTATATAAAATTCTCGTGTCACAGTGTTTGTCTTCGTAGTCTGAGAATCGGCTAACATCTATTTTTCATACCCCTAAGTGTTATAATTATTTATATGGCAAAACAGCGTTTGCCGGGTCAGCTAGTAATATATAATTTAAGCATAATGGTAACCAAAGGAAACGAGGGATGTATGCCTGGACCGTGGTAAGTGGTGGTCCCTGGTGGATGTACGTATCCCTCTTCTAGGAAACAGGCGTGATATTATGTATGTATTACATAATATGTTTATAGAATCTTGTTTGTAAAGGCATATTTTCCTAGGGGCATTCAATGATTCATAAACTGCAAATGTAACTTTGTAATCCTAACATTTTATATAAGATTACAAAGTTATTGATGCAGATGGGTTTTCTGGAAAACTATACAATAAGCTTGAAATGTTTAAGTTTTCCCTTGATAAGAATACTAATTACTATTTATATCCCAAATTTGAAGGTTCTATGTCTGCTAGAAGTGCCTGGGAGTTTTGATGATCGGTCAGTCAGTCAGTGACAAAATGAGGAAACTTTGACATGTTACAATTCTTAAACTACTGGTTCAAATTGAATAAAAAATTTAATATATCGTGTTGATATAAGGCCTAATTAGTAACAGAAAAATCAGGCTTCTTGTTTTATCCACAACGAAGTTTTAGGGGGGTCGAATATGGCCTGAATTGCTTCGAGAAAAGGATGGTACGGCTGTGCTTGCTCGACTTGGTGGTGCACTGCCGTGCACCCAGATTTTTGAGATGGTTCCTGAACCGTGATTCCTTGATTACAAACTCATTCAGTTTCACACAAAACTTGGTTGTGTCACGCAAAGCGAAACTTTATGAAAGGCAATGAAGCATGTGGCATGGAAACTTTTGCTTGAAGTGCTATTTTGTGTTCCAAGTTTGCTCGGTCTGTACTTTGATGCTGGTACCAAGCAGCTGGAATCAAAGAGTAAGAAAACTATAACAAACAGCTATTATTTAGGTATAACCTTTATGAGTAAGCCTAGTTTGTTCGCAGTAATGCTAATTACCTTCACCGCGAACAAACTACGGAAAAACTAGTATCTTATTTGAGGGAGCACATATGTTCAATGTGAGTGGCGAGTCTCATGCTACGAGTGGTGCGGGCTTTAGGTTATGTGACAGATTCATCCGTCATTTCACATACAAAATGTATGGCTTATCGAGTTTGTTTGGAACAGGGTCTACCTTTGCAAGTACCAGGATGGCATAATGTCCGCAGTGTTATTTATCCAAGAAAGAACTTGTTTTTCATGCGCGGCTTGAAACGAGCAATAATTTGCTTGCATTGTTCATTATTTAGTACCAGGGCGACATACCTTTGCAGAGCTGTCCGGTCCATCCCAAGAGGCCAGCAGCGGAGAGCCTAGTGAGTCGCCGTCGCGTGCGCGCAACGCCTGCCCGGCGCACGGAAGGCGCACAGCTTCCATGCGCAGACGCACAACGCGGCCTTCCTCCGCCTGCAAGTATAGTAAAGTTAGTAAGGAAACGTAACCATAATAGGTGACCATTTTAGGGGGAGGGGTTTTTCAAAATACGCTAGTAGAAAATATCAGTCTTGGCTCACGCAGGCACGCAGAGGGGTGAAAGGGGGTCAAAAATTGCAAAAAAAAATGGGTCTCATAGGTATGGGTATTGGATCCTAAGGTTTGTTGGGAAGATATCAGGGGCCTAATGCTGCTCTGAGAATTTCACTTATATTTCATTACTATTCCATTGCAAACACCCAAAATGGCGTCATTTGGTATTCTCCTAAATTATTATCCTCCTTATCCTCCTTGATTGGGTGTTTGCAATGGAATAGTAATGAAATATAAGTGAAATTCTCAGAGCAGCATTAGGGCCCAGAAAGCTTGGTCTAGTAGTTTCACATTCACTTGTCACGTAAGAGATTCAAGTTGTAATCCAATGCTGACCATTACCAATGAGTTATGTAATTTGTCTTCAGTGCATACAGACCACATACAGACGGACTTTCTTGAGGTGATAGAAAATATCGAGAGAAATCTTGGCAGGCCCTCTGTTATGCAAAATTAAGTATTGAAGAACTGAATAAACGTGAGTTCAATTCTGCCTCTGCTACCCCGTGTGGGAAAACGTAAGTACAATTCTGCCTCTGCTACCCCGTGTGGGAAAACGTAAGTACAATTCTGCCTCTGCTACCCCGTGTGGGAAAACGTAAGTACAATTCTGCCTCTGCTACCCCGTGTGGGAAAACGTAAGTACAATTCTGCCTCTGCTACCCCGTGTGGGAAAACGTAAGTACAATTCTGCCTCTGCTACCCCGTGTGGGAAAACGTAAGTACAATTCTGCCTCTGCTACCCCGTGTGGGAAAACGTAAGTACAATTCTGCCTCTGCTACCCCGTGTGGGAAAACGTAAGTACAATTCTGCCTCTGCTACCCCGTGTGGGAAAACGTAAGTACAATTCTGCCTCTGCTACCCCGTGTGGGAAAACGTAAGTACAATTCTGCCTCTGCTACCCCGTGTGGGAAAACGTAAGTACAATTCTGCCTCTGCTACCCCGTGTGGGAAAACGTAAGTACAATTCTGCCTCTGCTACCCCGTGTGGGAAAACGTAAGTACAATTCTGCCTCTGCTACCCCGTGTGGGAAAACGTAAGTACAATTCTGCCTCTGCTACCCCGTGTGGGAAAACGTAAGTACAATTCTGCCTCTGCTACCCCGTGTGGGAAAACGTAAGTACAATTCTGCCTCTGCTACCCCGTGTGGGAAAACGTAAGTACAATTCTGCCTCTGCTACCCCGTGTGGGAAAACGTAAGTACAATTCTGCCTCTGCTACCCCGTGTGGGAAAACGTAAGTACAATTCTGCCTCTGCTACCCCGTGTGGGAAAAGGCGTGACGCTATTTAGCCTATTAAGCCTGTAAGCGGAAATTACTTCTGCTGTAGGATTTCTAAAACAAAGAATATTTTTTGGAAGGACGCTGGTGATCGGTTCGCTCCCGTCAAGGCAAAGGCGGGTCAAACTAACAATAGCGAACAAAATATGTGCGAGCAAAAGAGTTAAAGACAAAGAAGAAAGAAGGAAAGATCGTGAATCAATTTCAATAAACAGTTTTAACAAACGAACGAATTCCCAATGTCCATGCTCCCATTTCAGTAGCCATCATAAAAACGTGACAACTACGAGCGACTCCAACTACGAAAACATCTATCATTTCCCGTACATTTACTTCTGTAACCAAATAACTGAAGACTCTGGGATTGGAATTCAGTCCCTATAACCTTCGAAATAAGATCTCAGAAAACCTGGACCGTAGTTTGTACCCAAGGGCTTCCCTTGAGACATTTTGCTGGGTACTCATTTGGAATAGGATTTAATTATAAAATGTATCAAAGTGAATGTCTTTTGGAGAAGAATGTGTGATGTTTGTGAATTATATTTGCAAAATACAGTCAGCAAAAGATATATGCGAACAGACTGTAGCTTCACTTTTAGTGTAACAACCTGCCTACAACACAAAAGTAGTAAAGAGTATAGTAAGTACCTAATTAACCGATTCATAGCATAAGTTTTCGTAAGAACAGAATCCTAGACCCCTGAGTCTATGAGAGTAGCAATATTCTACACCACATAAATAGATTGAAAATTGTCTATTCTGGAATATTGTCACAAAGAAAGCCCAAAGTAAAGAAAGTAAAATATGACTTATAGAATTATTCTAAGAAGACATAAAACCTGACGCGATCCTGTCGTCACCCGGAAGATTTTAAGAGCGGTCACGGTAGGGAAAGGTGCTTGAGAAATAAAAGGTCAAGAAGAGAGTCACTCAATCTTCAGCTTGACATTTAATTTAATGAATGAATTTAGCTGTATCATGATAAGAAGGGAGCATTTTGCTAACCACTTAAAATCGGAAGCGTTGTGTATTGGGTAATCATAATCACAAATCATCTAATGATCGCCAGAGAGAACCTGCAAAATGTGTTACTAACACACCATGATGACACAAACAACATCTTCATTACCGCTATAAATGTGAATGGTCTGACTATAGTTAACACCTATAAGCCACCTCTGGTCCCTTGGCCTGCTGAGGTGATCCCAACCTTCGCCCATCCCTGCATCTATACAGGTGACTTTAACAGTCACCACACAAACTGGCGCTACACCTCGGATGACAACAACGGCATCACGCTTGCGCAGTGGGCTGAAGGTCAAAACCTGCACTTGGTTTTTAACGCCAAAGACAGAGGCTCTTTCCACTCAGCCCGATGGAAAAAGGACTACAACCCCGATCTCACCTTTGTTTCAAGAGACCCAACCTCAGGCCAACCTCTCGCCGCGACGCGCACCGTCCAGAGCAACTTCCCTAACAGCCAGCATAGACCCATACTGACGGAAATCGGCATGAACATCCCCCTCGTCAACTCCGTACCTCTTCCGAGGTGGAACTTCCAAAAGGCCAACTGGACTAAATTTGCCGCAAAAGTTGATGCCGCCGTAAGGTTTATTCCGGCTGAACCCGATAACTACGATCGTTTTGCTGGTCTCATCATAAGGACTGCAAAGTGCTGTATCGCAAGAGGCTACCGCAAGCAATACATCCCAGGATGGAGCAAAGAGAGCGACCGTTTGTACGACGAATACCTCAAAACAGGAGAGTGTGATGTGGGGGCAGAACTGCTACAATCCTTAAACACCAACCGCATGAACCTATGGAAGAACACAGTCGAAAAAATGGACTTTAAACGATCGAGCAGAAAAGCCTGGCGTGTCCTAAACAAGCTTACCGGGAAATCAGCTGCCCCTCCCAAAACCACTAGTAACCCAATTCATCCTAACTCAATTGCCAACCGAATAGTTGAGACATCGCGTGCCAAAAGTGACAGTACTGCCACCAGTAAGATCAAAAGATTGTTCAAGGAACTCAAAACCAGTCTAGTTCCCGTGGATGACCTAGCCGACCCTTTCACACCAGACGAGATAGCAAAGGCTCTAAAAGATTTAAACCCGGGGAAGGCGTCGGGATATGATAAAATCTACAACGAATTCCTGACTAACCTCGGGCCAAATGCACGTCGCTGGCTTGCATCATTCTACACTAAGATATTACAGACCAGCAAGCTTCCACGTGCGTTCAAAGAATCAAAAATAATAGCTTTACTTAAACCTGGTAAACCGATCGCTGAGGCTCCAAGCTACCGGCCAATTGCATTACTTAGCAACTCATTCAAGCTCCTGGAGAAAGTACTACTCCGTCGTATAGCGCCTTTAATAGAAAAAGTAGTGCCCGTGGAACAAGCGGGCTTCCGCCCAGGTCGAAGCTGCTCCGACCAGGTGCTGGCACTTACCACGCACATAGAAGCTGGCTTTCAAAGAGGCCTAAAGTCGGGGGCGGTCTTTATAGACCTGACTGCGGCGTACGATACGGTATGGAGACAGGGATTGCTATATAAACTGCTTTCAGTAGTCCCTAACCTACAGGTAGTGAGGCTGATCTCAAATATGCTTTCGGAGCGACGTTTCCGGGTGCACCTGGGAAACAGCATAAGTGGTCAACGAAAACTAAACAACGGCCTACCACAAGGCTCCGTGCTCGCTCCGAGCCTATTCAACTTGTATATCCATGACCTTCCAGCCACCTTTTCAAGAAAGTTCGTTTATGCCGACGACATCGCCCTGGTGGTTCAACACAAAGAGTTTGATCACCTCGAGACCACTCTGTCCAAAGACCTACCAGTTCTGAGCCACTACTTCAAAACCTGGCGTCTGACTCCCAGTGCCGCTAAGACAGAGACCAGCTGCTTTCATCTCCACAACCTCCTAGCAAACCGTCGTCTCAACGTAGAATGGAATGGGGTTCCACTGTCACACAATTTTGCCCCTAAATACCTTGGTATAACACTGGATAGATCACTTACATTCAAAAACCACCTATCAAATGTATCACGAAAACTCCAGACAAGGAACAACATACTTTCCAAACTAACTGGCACCTCATGGGGTGCAAATGCGGCATGCCTACGTACGACAGCTCTGTCCCTCGTCTACTCAACCGCCGAATACTGCGCGGCAGTCTGGCTGGAAAGCGCGCATGCCGCGCTAGTGGACGTGGAGCTCAACAAAACCATGAGGTGTATATCTGGTACACTGAACTCCACCCCTACACCCTGGCTCCCGGTCCTCTCAAACATAGCCCCCCCGAACATCCGTAGGAGAGCGGCTTTAATGAGAGAACATGCCTAAATCTCCAACAACGTTGCCCTGCCATGCCGCCAGGAGTTCCTACAGCCCGAACACCAGAGACTGAAGTCACGACATGCTCCCTGCCGCCTCGCGCTAAGCCTAGCTAGGGAAAATTTCAACCTCAAGGGCGACTGGACTAAATGCTGGCAAACTGAGATGGGGGATGTCGTGAGCGACCGCATTCGCCCAGGCGCATATGTACCGGGCTCCGAATTGCCCCGTCGGGAGTGGTGCCGACTGAATAGAATCCGAACAGGTCACGGACGCAGCGCCTACTACAGATACCGCTGCGGTTGGTCTGCGTCTCCAAGCTGCGACTGCGGTGCCGAGCTCCAGACAGTTGAGCACATAGTTCAAGAATGCCCCCTTCGGGCTTACCCTGGAGACCCCGACGACTTCATCTCCTTAACAAATGACGCCACCAACTGGTTAAGAAATTTGGATATGCCTGTGACGTTCCTACTCGGAGATGTCATACGAATAAATAAATCTAATGATGGCCATCTCAATTTCATAAGTTTAACCATAGATATACAGGGTGACATTTATTTAACCCTATTGCTCACAGAAGCACTAAAAAATGGCCAAGTGCGAGTCGGATTCGCTCATGAAGGGTTTCGTAGTAGCAAGTAATTATAAGACTGGATGTTTCTTGTAACTTTGTTTTTCATAGTGTTGGTATGAATGACAAAGTTATCTTTGCGGTTTTTAATAAATGTTTTATATCTTAAAAACTGCTTATTATATTTTGTTCAAACTAATTTTCATCGAAAGTTTATATTGAAATATATTTTTTATAGATTTATCACTTTCCTACTTTAAAAGTTAAGTGGGGGGACACAATTTTTTCCACTTTGGATGGGTCTGCCTCTTTAAAGATTGACTTTGAGGAAAAATTGTTTTAAAAACCTCCATTTCATTTTTGAAGACCTATCTATAGACACCCCACACATGTAGGTTTGATGAAAAAAAAATTTTTTGGTTTCAGAGCCCCCTTAAATTTTTATTATTTCAGTTTTTGTATAAAAATCGTAAAGCGGTTCATAGAATACATCTACGTACCAAGTTTCAACTGTGTAGTCTTAATAGATTTGGAATAAAGTTGCTGTGACATACGGACGGACGGACGGACGGACGGACAGACAGATTTGATGAAACTATAAGGGTTCCTTGTTTCTCTACGGAACCCTAAAAAGTGCTTGACATTGACAGTGACTACCAAGACGTCAATTAATGTCTATTGCAAGGGGATGAGAACTTAATTTCCCCTAATTTTAATGTATTTTTTTTTCCTTTTCGGTCAGGAGAACAATCTCTTTACTGAAAGGGTTAATTAGCCGACCTTATTTTGGGGAATGATAGTACCCATCATTATGAACAACTTTCCCCAAGAAACAT
Organism: Argyresthia albistria; assembly: GCA_963457715.1. Taxonomy (NCBI): domain Eukaryota; kingdom Metazoa; phylum Arthropoda; class Insecta; order Lepidoptera; family Argyresthiidae; genus Argyresthia; species Argyresthia albistria. Next base: position 746,574 of record OY735261.1, on the reverse strand, counting down.
AATAGTCGCAAATGAAAAAAAAAACCATATGTTCCTTGGGGAAAGTCTTCATAATGATGCGTACTATACTATCATTCCCCAAAATATGGACAGCTAATTAAATGTCACCCTGTAAAATATAACTGTGAGTATAATGGTAATCAAATCAATCAATAAGTCCAAATTCACAATCCTCCCAGTTTCAACCCCGAAGAAGAAAAAGAGGGGAGTTACGTTGACGCGTCCGTTTGTGTGTGATATCTGTCTGTGGCAGTGTAGCGCTCAAACAGGGTGACACGTCGCATCAAAATGCGATTTTATGTGGGTACGGTAGTAGACTTCTCTGCGATAGTTCTTACGTGGTTCTTACCGATGCTCTACTATCCGGGATTCGAACTCACACCTCCTGAGTGACCGGCTTGATATGTTTTTAAATTCATTTTTAAACTGAAGTGTAGTATAATAACACGTCTAAGTATAAAATAATGCAATAAACAAATATTAATATGAATAAAATATGGCCAACCCACTTAAGCCGTACTACGTATGGAGTTTGAACATTTTTGTATGGTGCCTGGGATACTTCCATAGCCTAAAATTTCGCTCTTTCGTGAGCACGTGTCCATCGATAGAGAATTTAAAAACAAACAACAAATGTTCTTTGATAAAATGTCTAAGTGGTAAGTTTTCTGAGATAATCCAAGTTGAATATGTAAATAAATGAATTACATATTCAAACTGATTTATCTTAGGCGGCCTACTAAACACGACATTTAAAAAAAAAAAGTTGTTGGTAATTCAATCTCGATCGATGGACATGTATTCTATAGGTGTACATGAAAAATGCCATATTTCAGGGAATTTCAACAATACCCTATTCAGTAATTGATCAAAGTGATTTGGCAGGTCTAAATGTCACTTAGCGAAATAATGTTGCTCGCTTCTGAATCATAGTTACGCGTATTTTTGAATCGATTAAATGAATGAAAGAAAACAGTCAGATGAATGAATAGTTTGTACTTATTTTACAGTTTTGCTAACGGGGCAGGCTTAAAAACTCTAATTAACGCGCAAACTGGTTATAGGCTATTTACACGGATCGACCTTCGACAAAAAATATCGAAACTTTCTAGGATACCTATCGTTGAAATTCCCTTAAATGTCGCATTTTTCGTGTACACCTACAAAAAGTAGACATTAGTAAGGCATACTATTATTGTAGTATCTATAGGACTTTAGAAATAACTTCGACAATAAAGTAAACAAACAATCATTCTCTGAACGAAGCTCTCGATTTTTTTGGCAAAACTGGTATCACTCGACCTGTCAAATCACTTTGATCCACTACTGAATAGATTATACATAGAGATACAGAATGGTTCGATGTTCTTTGTATTTTCTTGTTCTAAGTATAGTCTGCTGGTAAATTCACCCTTAAATAAAATATCTACACACACAATGCAAATTACACTGAGTAACTGTGACGCTCCCTTGAGCCTTCCGAAATCTTTTGTGGTTGATGAATTAAAAATCTGGAAACACTCCAAAAATACCAATACTTTTTGTTCGTTTTTTTTTCATTTTATTACGCCGAGGTTTTGAAGGTGATGTGAATCATCTTGAGGAAACCTATAATATTTAAAGCTGCGGTGAAAGGCAAGGATGCAGTCACAAATAATGCAAGCAAATGTATGCAATGTATGTGCCTGTATGTAAATGTTTATAATGGGCCATGGAAACTAATTTCAAGAGAATCAAACTGGGAAAACCATTTTGAGATAATTGTATTCTGAATTGAATAGCGTCATTCGAATAAAAAAAATATTGCAGGATTTCGGAAATTTCTATAAAAAACAGAATAACTTTCATATGAGCTCTATGACGTATTTTGGCTATAATTTTTCGCCGTTAAGTTTGCTGTCCACTGAAGGATGGCAGCCCTACCAGCTAACATGGTGGTGGGTACTACACAAATTGTGTTTTCAAACAGCCAGAACCAAGCACAAACACTAACATAGATGGCTCGGGGAACAACTGAGGAATTGTTTACAGCATGTAACCGAAAGACATACTTAGTGTATATTTAAATGTTAGTTGCGGTCGTCATTCTAAACAGCCTTTACAATGAAACCGATGTGTTCAATATTAAGGATACAAATATACATAGTTGCCCTGCACGTGACAAAATAACTTTCATAGTAAAACATGTCATGACGTCACACCTTTTACCATATGGATCGGCTGGGTATAAAGGGGCTAGCCCACCGCCGACGCAGCTGTGGAGAAGGAAACTTCAACTCTTTTGGAATGAATACACATTTCTCATTTCTGTTTCAAAGGCGAACAAAACTGCCTTGTTTATGAGCATTTTGATCCCAAATAAACCATTGAACTTTCGCACGATTTTGTAATAAAGCGAGAATCATGAGATCTTTACATGTAAATAGGTAATTACGTCATAAGTCAAAACGTTTCAGCGTGATGAGCCATGCCATTCGGGACTCCCGCATCTCATTGCGAGTACTTCAACTGACACAGATACGTACATGTAATCAACCACAATTATTATTACAGTTTTAGTCAGATATTTCATTTCACCAAAATCTTAGCTGGAGTCAGTTACAATGCCAACAACTAGCACACGAAGCTACTCCATTCCATCCTTTTTTTTCATTTAAAGATTTAATTGGATTTATAATTATATTATTTTTATTAATAATATTAACAATAAACTATTCGTAAACCGGTTGGTAAATCAGATTACTAAGACACCTAGGTATCATACGATATATTATCACATGAATCACATACGAGTCACAAACGAGTCGTCAACTAGTAGCGTCATGTGGATGAATCGATTGCACAGAAAGAACTCAAAGATTTGTGAGTAACTTACGCAAAACATCAGTTATTTTTTCGTAGCTGACCGGAACCATACTTTAAAAAGCCGTTTTTAAACGTTAGCCGCTAGCATGTCCACCTCAGGAGTAAAAAATATTTTAGCTCGAGTGATGTATGTTAAATCTCTCGCTCGCTGAGGATTCTACTTAGGAATCCCTCATAACACTCGGGATTCAACTCTAGAAGCCTTCGCTTGATCTGGATTCAAAAAACACTCTCGCCTTGAAAATAGTTCTTCTTGGTAAATTGGTAAAAAATCTACTATTACACCCAACGTAAGTAACAATAAGTTATGTAAGTTAACGACAGGACATATACCTGCAGCAGCCAAAAAGACCTCAGCGGACACGCCCTCGCAGAACCAGCCAGAAGTCTCGCGATGGGAGCCAGGTGGAGTACGCAGCCGCATCGACAGCGCGGACCAACCTCGGCCACCACCACCGAGCTGTCTCCAGCCCAGGGCCGCGCTGAGCACTCACAAGCTGCCAGCTCTACTGCGTTGCCCTGTGGATCGATTGAGGGAAGGGTGTTGGTGGAGTGATTCCAAGAATCGATCGACGTCGATCAACGGCCATCGACCGCATCGATTGGTGTAATAGAAACTGTCGATTGACGTCCACTGATCCATTCTACCGTCGTCGATTGGTACATGATGGAAACTGGTATACTAGTGGCCCTGTGGGCAGTAGACCTTCGCGAACAGTGGGACTGTGAACCAATTTATAGGTATTTTAATTTCAATCAAAATCGATTAAAATAAAATATAAATATGTGTTTATCATTGAGTGTACATAGATCTTATTATTTACAGTGTTTCAAAAGATGGTACCCAGTGGTACTGAGTAGAGTGTACAAATATTTGGCTTATTTTTGTTCTTTTATGGTAATGCTATTTACGAAACATATTCATAATTATAATTTAGGCAATAGTATCAGCACCTAAAGGAAAAAAAAAAAACTTTTTAGGATTCAAAACCAAAGAGTTTGCATCCTCCTTTCTGCCTTTCAAAACTGACTTCTGACTATAGTTCTGACGTTCTGACGACTGATGAATATAAATACGGCCAAGTGCGAGTCGGACTCGCGCACGAAGGGTTCCGTACCAATATCTATAAAAAACCGGAAAAGACGGACGGACGGACAGACAGCGAAGTCTCAGTAATAGGGTCCCGTTTGGCACCCTTCGGGTACGGAACCCTAAAAATCGACACAATAATGGTTAATTACATTCAATATATACAAATATACATTAGAACACATAAGTAGTTATCAGGTGTCGAGTAGTTGTCTGAGATTTATTGACACTAGACAGAACAGTCTTTTCGTGTCGCCGCTGGGCGTAACGAAACGCAGATGCCGCTGTCAGTGCTATGGCGACGCGCAACAACTTCACACTTGACTTTTTTCCGGTCACCATCACTTTTGTTTGATCATTTGATGTAATCTACATCGTATTTCCACTGTCTTCTATGCTCATCGCACGCGGAATATTGGAAATCCTCGTCGCCAATGTTGTATCTTGAGTAAAACACTTGTAAATAAATTAATTACTGTTTTTTAAATAAATAAATTAATTAATTAATTTCTCCACATGGAAGGGAAGAGAGGCCTTTGCCCAGCAGTGGGATGCTATAAGCTAATAATAATAATAATAATAATTTCTCCACAACATTGCACACTAATATATCCGTAACGTAAGAGAGGGACAGCCTATCTGTACGAAAGAGACCTATGCTAATTTGGACACGTTCACATATATTAAATGATGCGTTTAAGTATCTAACAGAGTGAAAGAGACAGCACTACTCTTTTCGTGACATAACTTTAGTAGGTAAGAAGTATCCAGGCAGGATTCATTAACTGATAGGTCATAGGTACCTTCCGAACGGGCGGTAGTATACAAAAATATTAATATTATATTGACGTTGACTAAGTAATATGTATGATTTTATAGTCAATAAAAATTTTGAACTGAACTGAACTGAACTGGTATACTCTTGGGCAAAGGCGACTGTAACTCTCTTTTAAACCATGTCGCATCTGAACTCAAAGATTTTTATCTATGATAATAACTGACACGCCCCCTCTCGCCCCGTGCTTCCCCCTCTTGTCAAGAGGCCGTGCACATATTTTCTTCGAGCTAGCGTCTCTAGTATTACCTTTTTACTCAAAGGCTATGTAGGCAGAGCTACAACCGCTGCTCAATAGATGTCGCCAGGTTTTGAAACCCGGTGTTCGCTATGCTAATAAAGTAAGTACTACCGTGCATTATACGGACTTGATACGTGATACTATGATGGGAAATATCGTGAGCTTCATTACCATAGGCTGCGGCGATGGGCTAGTATCCTGTTACATAAAATGGAGTATTGAAAAACCAGCTAAAAGTGTGCGCTTAGTGGTCAGATTACCCTCAAGAAGAAGTATTCACTAAATGAAACGATTTCATTTATTGAAATATTTATTTCAATAACTCACTTTCATTATTAAATAAAATGTTTAAAAAATACATGTATACTTACTGCGTTTAGTCTAAAGTTTATAATATGTTTTAAATTCTTCAGTATTATTGTTCTGCGGTTACTTCCTCTTCCTCTGCTTTCTCTGTTTCTGCAGCATCATCCTTCTCTTCTTCCTCGCCCATGCGTTCTTCTCCTTCCCCACCTTCCCCAGCTTCTTCTCCTTCCCCACCTTCCCCAGCTTCTTCTCCACCTTCTTCATCTTTTTTATCGAAGATTACCGACTTTGAAGATGGTGCTAGCTGCGATATTGCTAAATCTTTCATTACAGATTTCTGGATTTCGAGTTTACTGGCCGCTAGTTGCTTATCTAATTCAGTCATCTCTACCTCTTGTTCTTCTACAGTTGATTCGCTCACGTTGGATTTTGGTGAGGTAGTAAATGACTGTACACTTTTTTTTAACGTAACCGCTTCGAAAGATACAGCTGGTAGTAACTTCATGCTAGGAATAGTCGGAACGCTACTAGCTAAAGATTCTGACAATGACGTAGATGATACACTTTCAATTTTTTCTACTGATGCTCCAGATAGTATTATTGAAGAGCGAGGACGAGACGGAATCGATTTCTTTGGTGTGCCAGACGGCTTAGGGATAAATCCTAAATCTCCTGCTTCGTATACTTTTCCGAACGAAGCTAGCGTGTCCGTGGACTCTGCTCGTTGCATTTCTCGATACTGAGTTATGATATCTAATAATCGCGAAAGTAATAGCTGTCTATCCATGATTTCCCGCGAAGGATCGTCAGTGGCCCACTGGTCCAGTTTCAGTGCAGCTTTTACAGCAGTGGCGGCATCTTTAAGAATTTTCTTCAGCTTAGCGCATTCTTTGGCTATTCTCTTAGCGTTTGTTGTTATCTTATTATTGTCACTCATTCGACCATGCAAATTTTGCTCAAGAATTCTCACCTGCAATGTAAGGTTATCATTATCTTTGCTTAGTTTATTTATTTTTGCTTGCAGATTTTCAAAGTCAAAGTTGCGCTTTTCAAACAGTGCTCTGTCTTTTTTAATGTCTTGGAAAGCTGTTGTCAACTGGTCAATAACTTTTAACTGAACAACATTTTTGTTTATAGCTTTATCTCTCTCTTCTTCAGCTAGTTCCATGGCAAGGCGAGAATTTCGCTCACTATCTTTGAAAAATTCATTCTGGTTAGCTAATTTAGCTTGTGTAGCTAGAATACTATCGAGTTCATTATTAATAGCTATGTTTTCTCTGATAACTCTGTGAGTTGAAGAAGCTATTCTTAATTCCGTTGCATCTTGAAAGTCCTGAGCAAGTTGCAACAGTCGTGCTTCCATCTCTTTCTTGAGTTTATCTTTTCCGATCACAAACTTCTTCTCAGCATCATAGATGAGTCTTTTATACTTCATTTCTTGGTCCTTGAAATCCTGTTCTTGTTTCTCGAATTTAATCATCATATCTTCTCTGATTGCACGAAACTCTTCCAAAGTATTGATTTTACCAGCCAATAGTTTGTTTTCTGAAGTCAGCTGATCTTTCATGATCCTAAAATTATTTTGTAGTTCATTAACAGTCATTTTGAACTTTGCTGTTTCAATTTCCCTTGTTTCTTCCAATCCTCTGACTTTTTCTTTTAGTTCCGAATTTTCTTCATTTTTGAGGTTCAGTGTCTTTTTCAAGTATGCAATGATATCGGCGCGATCTTCATCCAATTTGTCGTAAGCTTTTTGCAGCTCTTCATTTCTTATTTCGTATTCATCAACAGCTGTTGTTAGTCGAGCAACTTTTCTATTGCACTCAGCTAGCTGGAGTTCTAAGAATGTCTTGTCGACCTCAGTAAATCCTTGTCTCTGCGCTTCGTCTGGCTTTCCTTTACCTTTAACCTTCTTTGGCGCCATGGCTTATTAGTTTGATTTGTTTTGTAAATAAATACGCAGCAAAATATTTTTACGCATGTACGTAGCAAGTTTATTTACTCTTTGCGCATGTGATGACATTTAGCACGTATCATTGATCAAACAGTTGCTTAGCACCCGTTGCTATTTACATCAAAGAGTATATAAACATATAAACTTATCACTTTCTGACAATTGCTGACAACGAATATAAATACAGTGCCACCAACTTAGCTGTTTAGTTGATAGGGGTCGCTAGTGTCATAGTAGTCTTCATAATAGCGGACATAGTATAGTATGTTTTCTCTTTGATGGTGGATGACAATTCCGTAGTACCAATTTTTCCCACCTGAACAGCAAAGTTGGTGGCTCTGTAGGTCGTGATCGTGCGTGGTCATAGAGCAATACGGCCTCCTTACGTGCGTGGTGCGTCTTGGAAGGAAAAGAGTTTCACTGATCTGAGTAGTGCGTGGTTGGGGCATAGAGCACAAGATGATACCTACCTAATTTCACCTCATCGTCACTTTACGTGATTTTTCTTTCATTCCGTGCTTAGGGTGAATATTATGTATTTCAGTATTTCACATTGTAACGAATTAAGTCACTTTTAACCCATTTACGTACCTTAAAATACCCGAGCTATCCTGTATTTAATTAGTTTTAGACACCGTTCGTTTTGGCCGTGCATCGATAGCACGATGATGCTTGCGCTTTTATCGTACAATCGTAAAATTGTAATAATTTTGTAAAAATGTACCACAATGACGCAATAAATATATGAGTATGAGTATGAGTATGAGTACCTACAACTGATGAACAACGCATCGCACTTCAGTCGCGCGGTGACATTCGATAACACGCAGTATGTTTTATCGTACGGTCACGCGAGCATTTTCATCAGAAAATGATACTCGAAAAACATCGTGAGGAAACCTTCATTACTCCATAGCCGCGGCCATGGGCTGCCCCCTGTCACGGAATATGCAGTATTGATTCACTGGCTAAAAGTGGGCACCCGGTTGTGCCTTTGCTACCCCGTATGGGAATAAGCGTGACGCTATGCGTGTTGCGTAGGATAAATAGTAATCCTTTAGATCGGGCTACAACAAGCGGTGTAACTATAGTCAGAAGGCGCGAAGGCCAGAAGCAATACAACAAAGTTAATTTAGCCCATTAATGCCCCCACCGAGAAGCACAGGCCATACCCGGACACGAGTATGATCGAGCTTTAATTAACCACGCCTGGCTCAGTGGAGGTTGGTGTAGGGGTTTAACGACAAGAAAAGAAGATGTAGAAAGAAGCGTTTCTTGTTTTTAGGAGCAATGTACGGTCGCCTGCGTCTAAAAGTATACGGGTGGTCATATTAACGAGATATTCCTGCTTATACTGCTTGTATACTTTTAGGCGCAGGCAACCTCATCATCATCATCATCATCATATTATTATTATTATCAACTCACATCGACCCACTGCTGGGTATAGGCCTCCTCTTTACCACGCCATTTACTCCGGTACTGTGCCTCCCTCGGCCCCTGCTTGCCAATGCGCCTACTGTATTATAAATACCGGCCAAGTGCGAGTCGGACTCGCGCACGAAGGGTTCCGACCATTATCTATAAAAAACCGCAAAAAAAAAAGTATGGGAGCCCCCCCTAAATATTAATTTAATTTTAATTTAATTATTTATTTTTTAAGTAAATTATATACTCAATATATTGTGAACATTTTAAGCGTCTACCTGCTACCATTATCAATATCGAGCAAAATGAGCAAAAAAAATCACGTTTGTTGTATGGGAGCCCCCCTTAATATTAAATTTCTTTTGATTTTTAGTATTTGTTGTTATAGCGGCAACGAAAATACATCATCTGTGAAAATTTCACCTGTCTAGCTACCACGGTTCATGAGTTACAGCCTGGTGACAGACAGGACGGACGGACGGACGGACAGACGGACAGCGAAGTCTCAGTAATAGGGTCCCGTTTGGCACCCTTCGGGTACGGAACCCTATTTATTATGTAATGTTATTTGCGAAGCCAGCTTAACATTGCTCCTCAGGCACGTACCTCGCAATACTTAGCGCCGTAAGCCGGCGGCGGCGAGTCGCAGAAGCGGTGTCGACTGCGCGTGCGCGTAGAACAGTGATCCGGCGCGGGGCACGGCGACCAGGGAGACCATTCGCCCCACCCGCCCGCGCCACCCTCTGCAAAAACATAAATTATAGCAGCTACAAAAACTACAACTACAAATCAAGGGGACTATAACGATTTTGTTAACTTGAACTTCGAGATCCATCATCAGACCAGCAGGAACATCGGCATGTACCAGGCAACCATTTTCAATCGAATACTCCATCATCATCATTGCCCTTTTCCATGAACCATAATTTCTTTATTGCACACAAAAAAGTTAACAAAATAACAGTATGATATAAAGTGTACAATGGCGAGCTTATCTCTAATCTTATCCTAAGTGGGCGAAATTTCCGTTCCAAGATTTGCCGCCCCGAGTTATTTAGTTACAACACGACCCAATAAAAGTTTAAAAAGATCTCTTCCAGCAAACCAAGTTTCGATGAGAGAGGTTCGTCATTAATTCAGAGTTTCATCGTTTCAGATGTTTATTACAGCCTGCTGTGTATTCTGGGAGTCACATTTTCTCTTGTAACTGAATATACCGATACGGGATTGTTTGAATACTCCATAGTGAACTTGATTTTACCTATTATTAGCAGTTGTTTAAAAACAGTCATATTATTTTCTCGGATCAAATTAGGCTCGATCCGCATTGGTTGCAGGCAGGGAGCACTTAGATTCATTTTCCTTTGAAACACAACTCACCCATTTACGGGCGGCGGGGGACGAGGTAAGAGAGCTGTGATTGGTCAGCCGCTGCGAAACTGTCTGGCGGCCCGTCATCGTAATAGGATGTGTATGCGAACGTTTGTTAAATACAACAAACGTTTGGCGAGCCGCATTCCCCCGCAGGCGCATTCAATTGGATATATTTAGATACATATATTGACGACCTCTGTGGCGTAGCGGTTGTGCATCTGCCTACCATGGGGGAGGTCCCGGGTCCGAATCCCGGACAAAAAAATGCCCCCAGGTCTTGGATGTTTACATGTTTGTGATGTCGCTGTTTCTGGTTCCCACGACACAGGGTATCCTAGTGTGGGGCCAGAAGCAATGTATGTGGCTGTATGTAAATGTTTATGTTTGATGATTATGTTTTTGATATAGTCTCTGGTTGCAGGTGAGAGTACGGGCCCAGCTCGACGGTAGTGTACCAACCTGACAGCGGCAGGGTGGGTAGGCAGTCCATCCTCACATCAGCGACGGCGCCGGTCACAGCTTGCGAGACATACACGAAGCAGTACTCAGGATACCTCTCACTGAAGAGACGGCAGTCGAACGAGGCTGTGTGCTGGCCTCTGAGGGAGGAAAAACATAGAATAGAGTAGAATCTCTTTTAGCGACCAGTACTTTTTCCAGCTCGTTGCAATTCTGAGATAGTAAAATCCAAAGACTTAAACATGTCAATAAAAAGAAGAACATTTGATATTACCCTGCATATTACCCTGCATGATATATGGATGCGAAACCTGGACCCTCACAAAAGCACTGAGAGAAAAACTGACTGTAGCACAAAGAGCAATGGAGAGAAGTATGACAGGTTATAAACGCCAGGATAGGGTTAGAAACACTGACCTTAGGAAAATCACAAAAATCACCGACATACTTAAAAGAATCGATCAACAGAAGTGGAGATGGACGGGACATATATGATGCGTGATAAAATAGGAAAGTGGAGCAGGAGAATCACAGAATGGTACCCAAGAGACGGAAAACGAAGTCGAGGACGACAGCATACAAGGTAGGAAGACGAAATCAAATTAACAGCAGGACCAAACTGGAGAAGGGTTACACAAGACAGACAGCAACGGAAGTCGTTGGAGGGGGCGTTTGCTAAAAGGCACGCCAAACTGCGAGACATTTTGTAGTATAATTAGTTCATAAGTAATATGTTTTCAAAGTGTAAAATGTCTATGTTTGGAATAAAAAGGCTTTACTATTATTATTATTATTATTCAAGCGTCACAATTCACACACAAAGAATAGAAACATGGACACACACACACACAATCATCATCGTTGTCATCATCTAATCCTGACATCCTTCAGCAGGGGAAGAGAGCTCTTAGTACAGATTTCCATTGTTCCGATCTTGGGGCATCTACTCTTGCTCCGCCCAATCTAAGCTCACAGGTCACAGGCTTCTTTGGGATGTTAGAGAACTACACGAGATCGATTCACAAATCTATTTGGAAAAATTATTTAACCAACCTTGTTAAGAATATCTCGACAACATGTGGTTAAATTAGTAGGAGATTGCAGCTTTTTTACAGACAACATACTACCAATATACATTAGTATACTTAAACACTCACAAACTCACAGACCGTTAAAAATACACGCTTCCGTGTAGCTGTAGATCATAATTAATTCTGGGTAACAGGGAACGAGAACAAATTTTATCATATTTATTTTTTGAAATTGGGATTTCCCTAATTTTGCTCAAATAAAAATGACATCGATAAAGAGCTTTTTCAACATTTCAATCCTATTAAAAGTATCCTGAAGTTAAAGTTCTAAGTTTATCTGTCAGATAGCCCAGCTTTAACTTCAGGTGCAATTGCGCAACCAGGCCCCCAACTCCCCTAACGGATCGCATTCCAATTGCTATAGCGAGGGCGCAGAAACCCGTTTTGGCCTTGGCGATGACACGGACGCGTCGAGACGTGCTTCTTTTTGGGCCTCGCTATTGCTATCTCCATGCCATTCCTGTACGCGAGTCACGGCCCCAAAGACCACTGCAGTGCAGGCGATATGCTTCACACTGGCTGAGGCAATCCTAGCCGCCAAATTAGCCCCAGGGGCCCTACCGCGCAGCCGCTGTAGGCATCGGCTTCGTGTTTGACTTGCCGTATTGTCACAAAGATAAAGTTCATTCTTGCGCGTTTAAACACGATGCCGATACCGACACCGGTTGCGCGGTAGGGGGGCAGGTACTGACGGCTGACGGCTAGAGCTCCGCGGTCTAGTGGGTTTCACGATTGCTTCTCACGCAGGAGGTACAGGTTCGAATCCCGGTGCTGACCATGTAATGAGATCCGGACGCCCCGTGTTTCAGATGGCACGTTGAGATGTAGGTCCCGGCTACTATCCCTACTTGGTAGTTTGCAGTATATAACCCCTCGACCAACCCGCACTGAGCCAGCGTGGTGGAGTATGGCTCGACCTTACTTGTATCCGGGTAAAGGCTTGTGCCCCTCGTTGGGGACATGAAAGGGCTATATCTACTGACGGCGCAAGTAGACTCACCTGGCTACCCTCTGCTCAGCCACATACCGCAGCCTTTCCCCGTCCCTCCCGAATACGCGCACCCTGTCCGCCCCCTCAAGCACACACTCGGGGTATTGGAAGAGCGCCCTTATGCCCGCGCCGCAAGGGAAGACTGACCCGCCGTGGACGTTGAGAACGAATTGGTCGGACCAATCGGCCTGCGGATAAACATAAATATTTATATACCCTATACAGGTAAGTATGTGATTGCTTTAGCCTTATTTAAGAATCTTGGGGAAACTAGGAATATTCAGCGATGCCAAGATCTTAAAATTGGGAACTTTTAGCTAGGCAATCACCATTTATCATCAATATTCATCGCACATCGCACTGCTGGGCGCAAACGCCCCGGATTTGTATTGACCTGACCGCGTGGCATTTATTTTGTTTGGAGACTGACTCCCAAATACCGGCAATCCAGCAATATTCTCAGCAGTCCTCCTTTCTCATCCCAACTTGGTTTGCTGGAAGAGATCTCTTACTAGAGATAAGCTCGCCTTTGTACACTATTTTTAGTATTAATGTTTTTTTTTTAGTCTGTGTGCAATAAAAAAGTATTAATTATGAATTACTGGATTTTGCACCTTTCGGATGGGAGCAATCGCTACGCTTTCGCGATACGTTTTTCATCAGGACTCTGTAGCGTCAACCCTAACGGTACTGTTAACAATGTAAGTACAATCCATATACAATCATTTAATATTTAAGCATAAACCTTTACCTACATTGCTTCCGGCCCCACACTAGGATACCCTGTGTTGTCGGAACCAGAAACAGCGACATCACAATCATGTAAACATTGATTGACCTGGGGATAATTTTTTTCTTCCTTTATCCCCAGCGGGCATTGAAACCGGGAACTCTCGCATGGTAGACAGATCCTCCACCACTGCGCCACAGAGGTCGTCAAAGCGTCGTCGTTTATCAGTACGCAAATTTTTCAAATGGACACATAAATTGTATCCAAAATAAGCAGAAATATCTACAGTACACACACACTGACAGTCTCAGAATAATTTCAACATACAATTTAACACTGTATGTTTTCATCAAAATTTTGGCGCTGGAGATACCTATTTCGGGTTGTTTATGATGTGTTGATCTTCCCTCGTAGTAATAAAAGGTTACTCCGGGAGTAAAAAGTTATTCCGGGAGTAACTCGGGACAGAGCTAGACAGTTGCTAAGCTCTTTTTACTCCCGGAGTAACTTTTTAAGGGAGTTTGAGTAATTGTGTGTTCATATTAATTGCTAAATGTACCTTCACATTTTAACTAACGTAATGTGCCAATAAAGATCAAGTGGACCTTTCCAAAGGTAAAAGAGGCAATTCTAAAAGTTAAACAGAAAGGGCCTAATAAACATGCTTGCCCGCCCCAAAGCAATGAATCTCAATAAGGGCCGAGTAGCCTAAAAGGTCGAGTTTTTGCACCTCGAATTAAATGCGATAGCCCGTAGATCACCCGGGTAAACGAGAACTACATAAGATATGGGAAAACCGAAACATTCGGGCTGATTCTTCAGGCGTGAAAACTTAAAAAAGTCGGTCATCTACGACTCGGCCTCTCACGCAATGGAGTCCAAAACATCGTACAGAAAAACTCGCAAAACAACGTCTTTTTACAGTGCCACCATCATATCTGTAGAATGGAACGATGGCGCCAACATCTACTTCAACTCAACATAGTCTATTCGTGCTAAAAATGCAGTAAAGTCATCACTGTCCGGCGGCCTAGCCACGAACTGTAACCAATAAAATTGTTTCCAATTATCAAGCCAAGTTCACAGTGAACAGAGTTGTAGGCAAACTTTGGAACGCGAAGGTTGTGTCCTGTCCTGTGAGTGTGTGTTAACAGATTTAAATTTAAACACTGCATTCTTATCAAGAATAGACTGTAAAACAACTGACAGCGAAGTGACGTTTTCAAAATGGCCTTTGTAGTTTTCCGCTTTGGCCCATCTGTTAACTTGGTGGCTCTGTATAGAAATGCAACAGGGCTTTTAGCATGCATTGCATTGCATGAAACTATTTTATTTCCTAACTTCATGTATCTATCAAATACGAATATATTTATGAATGTATCATAATTAATTTATAATAAAAGAGGTGGCAGTCAGTTAAAATTCGTTTGTCAGTATCGTTAGTTGTGTTAAATCTTGAGAATTGGCCCCACTTTCTGGATTATGCGGACGCGGACGGGCAGTTCTACTTTGAATGATAGACGATCGCGAGATTGTTGAAAAATGGACTCCACTGTGTGTTGTAAAGGGGGTTCGTTATGGCCCTTTTAGTAACGTACCTAATACTTGTAATATTAAGCAGCCTTTATTTTGAAGGTTTATTAATACAGAACAGGGCCCGTATTCTACTGTACACAAGCATACCACAAGCCTGGCACAAACTTGAATACGACGCATTTGGTATTCTACTAAATCTCACAAGCGCCAGCGAGACGCCGGCGGCGTTGGAACGGCGCCAGCGGACAGTGGAATACGAAGTAGGCTGGCGTCACGGCGGCGTCTCGCTGGCGCTTGTGAGATTTAGTAGAATACCAAATGCGTCGTATTCAAGTTTGTGCCAGGCTTGTGGTATGCTTGTGTACAGTAGAATTCGGGCCCAGATGTGTTGTGACGCGAGCCAACGCTAGGCGAGTGAAGATGAGGGAATGAGGGGAAGCGGGGCAAAACGGGCAGTGGTCGTACTTGGCCAGTTCACCTTGAGCCCACTGCTTCTAATGCTGGCGTAGACAGTGTCGTTTGAGGTGGTCTTGTGTGTAAGAATAATTATCTTGTTGCTGTTTCGTAAGAATACATATACCTTCTATTAAGTACTTTCGGATGAAATATAAGTAACGCTGGCTAACTGATACTCTATCACTCCGAAAAGACTTGCTTCAGAAACTCTTGAAATGAGATACAGAACAGTTACTGCCAATCAGCCTAAAGGCGTTGACATATTTTTTTAATTCATTTTATGTACTTCTTTAAGATGAAGTCTAAGTAAGTTCACTTTGTAGTAATAATATCTACCTATCTAATAGAATATTGCACAGGAAAACTTCATATAACGACCAACTCTCTCCCATACATAATTGATACTACAGAAGATTATAAGTTCGTTGCAGAAACGCCCCGACATCTCAGAAGTTTTGAACGATGTCTTTTAAATAACTTTTGAAATAATCTTTCCATAGGGAGATCCGATTAGCAAAGAAACTAGGTCAAGCAAGCCGCATTGAAATATTTTCATAAACTTCTTTCGCAGCCTCTTCCTATAAATATAGAGACATGGCAATGAAATAATACATCTGTAAGAATTACATACTGCTTTTAGATACCTATTACCCATTAGGAAGCATTTTCCCTTGAAAGGGACATAAATCTTCCCATTTAGCCTCGCGAACACGGCTTTTAAAATCAAGCTCCGGGCGTTTTCATTGAAATTTTCAACGAGGACATTATAAATCTCTCTTTGCCAAGAACGGCACGAATTCATGAATTACGAGTAAAATGCCAAAGAGATTTTAAAAGCAATGCGGGTAGTTCTTAAAACTTATTAGCGTTTCTACTTGATAAAATAGAGCAAGTTTTACGTCTCTGTGGACCAACCTGACAGTTGGGTCTAAGAGTTTTGGGAATAAAGGATTTATTAGATAATTCCAGTTTAGAAACAATTTAGTTTAGATCGCTTACACCCAGTTTAGATGGCTTACACCCAGTTTCGTCGAATATTATAACAGGTGATTATTGTAGATTAATTAAAAATATTAGTGGAACGTGATTTGCTCAAATGAGTTTGACGTAAGATTAACAGTTTATTTTAATACATTTGTTTACTTTTCAGACCCCAGGCGTTAACTTTTCATTCTACTATATTCAGCTTACATTTCAAGAGCTCTCTCTACATTAGTTTATTTGTGCTTTTGATACTCTACTCTGTTTAAAGAGGTATTCACGATAGAGGAATAATCTGATTAACTTCGTTAGTTCCAGCGTGCCGTAATGCTTTGTTAGTGCTGCTACGGGTTGTAAAATAATTAACCCTCGGCATGCCTGGTTGGGTCTGACAGACCCACCGCATCAGTTAAACCGTTATAATTTATTGTAATTTGAATTTCGCGCGTAACTGCTCTCAGTAGCTGACCGTAGTGAACTAACTGATGCCCTCCGCCCGCTATCTCAGTCCGGGGCGCGCTCCAGTAGTGATAGGACGTGTGTAAAGTGCGCTCGGGTCTCGCAGACCCCACCAGGCATACGGCGTGACGTTTTAATGTAAGTATTTATTTGTTGCTATTATTGGTTTTGTGTCTAATTTCTTAAAAATAAACGTTATATTTTAACTGGGAACTCATTTTTTATATAATACGCTAGATTTGGATTGTTATAGTTTGGTATATTAAAGTTTTTTCACGAATTTGATGGGTTTTATTCATGAAGGTTGTATTCTTTCTACAGATCTCCGCAAACGAATTGCCGACCGTATTGGTCTCGAAGAAGGTCCACCGGTAAAAAAACAGCTCCAGGTGTAAGGCGTAGATGTCACGTTTGTCCATCAAAGAAAGACCGCAAAGACAATACATCTGTGAGATGTGCAAGAGCCCCGTGTGCCTAGATCATGCAATTTTCCAGTGCGAAAATTGCTTCAAAAACAAAGCTCTTGAAACGGCCTAAAAATAGGCCATTGTACACTAAATAAACACTTGACAATTACAGGTGCAACCGACAGCCCCCTATGCAGGGGTTGCATGGAAGTGGAGGAGACGGTCGAGCACATGTTGCTGGCATGTCCATCCACAATTGAAACCAGGATGGCGATTCTGGGAGAAGCATCATCGACCCGGGAGCTCCTTGAACATCCAGGCCTCCTACTCCAACTTGTGGAGGAGTTGGGTTGGCTGAGATAAGAGAGTGGGAGAAGGGGACATGCACAAAGGCCTCGCACATGTGGGACACGTGCAGGCACTTCAGCCCCCTTACAGAAGAACAGAAGAACAGAAGCTCTTGAAAATGATGTCGGAAATGAAGAAGAGTAAATATTTTAGCTTACAATATAAGATAACATATGTGCCTAATGATCCCCAAAGTCTGATTGAGATCTCTTTCGTTTTAGTTGATTTTGCATGTTTATAAATATAAGAGGTTTAATTTTACGTTAAAAAAAGAGGTAAAAGTTTAATTAAAGATTCTATTAAAAATATTGTTGAATCCAACACGTATTTTATTTAAAATCCTAATAAACATGTTTAATTTAATTATAAAATCATAAATTATACTAATTGATACCAATTTCTAGGAGAAAAATATATTTAAAATTTAGGGTCTCACAGACCCACCAGGCACGCCATGTAACTTTTTTCCACCAGGCATGCCGAGGGTTAAAGGTTTTGTAAATATACTGTAAGGAATATATTCAAATTTTATTTTTGGAATATGATGGTAGTAAACTACGAGTATTATAGCCTTTTTGCATTTTATAGGTGCTGTATATGAAACGTTGGTAATCCTGATTTAAAACAACACAATCAAAGAGCTCTTTGTTATCAGAAGAGGGATAAAATGGTATGATAATGGGAAATTCTGGAACATTATTCTCGCGCATTCGATATCGGATCTCTACAGTTACTCGATATAGCTGTCGATATCCGTGTATGTGCGAGAATCGCACCCCTGAAGGCTAGCGTCAGCATAACAAATGAATTAAACTGACAACTCTTGTCCGATTTTTCTAGCTGTGTGACACCGTCGTGTATAATAAATAGTAAATAACTTCAATGAAGAAATAATGTAACCGTAATGAAAACAAAAGTATATAACCGGTCAAGTGCGAGTAGGACTCGCGCAGCAAGGGTTCCGATCACACTTGGAGAGCGTAACACGTGTAATTAGGTTTCCACATAAAAAACTAAAGTGTGATGTAAACTAAATTGAATATTTTTGTAGAAAGACAGAAATTTGCAGTTTTTAGATTTTTCCCTTAACTTGCACTATAAGACCTTGCTTCGTGCCAAATTTCATGATTCTAGGTCAACGGGAAGTACCCTCTAGGTTTTGATTCCCTTGATCAAGCAATTTCAGCAAAATTGAGACATATGCGGTATCTTTTGATTGCGTGGACCTATAAGTTTAATTTTTTCAGAACTTTAAGAGATCATAGACTTGAGTAATCGATATTAATTTCAACTGTATACCTCCATGCGTTTCTGAGAAAAAGTCTTAACAGACGGTGAGACAGACAGACAGATATTTACAGTTTTCGGATTTTTTCCTTTACTTGTGCTGCTATAAGACCTTCCTTCATTCCAAATTTCATGACCCTCGGCCAACCGGAAGTACCCTATAGGTTTTGATTCCCTTGCGAGTTCCACGCGAGTTCATACAAATTCAGCAAAATTATGACATAATATCGCGGTATCTTTTGATTGCGTGGACCTAAAAGTTTAATTTTTTCAACTATGTAGGTATGTCAGGTACCTACAGCTCCAAGGGACCATAGATTTGAGTAATCGATATTAATTTCAACATGATGACGGACGGACGGACGGACGGACTGACGGACGGACGGAAGGAATGCTAAAGTAATGAAAGAAATAAAACCAGAAGCAAAAGTAACCGTAAATACACTACCGTCTGTCCAAAATCTCCAGCCCGTGATTTCAACCTAAACACATCAAGATAAAGTTCAAAACCTATTAAAAATCAGAACAAACGATCTGAACCTTCTGTGGACGTTGGACAAGCTAGTAGAATGAAAGCTGAAATATAAGTACCTTAATGAAAGCCGAAGCGGAGTCCTGGGGCCCGGCCGCGGCGGCGGGGCGTAGTGTCAGTGCGTAGTCCCCCGCCTGGCCGAACAGCTCGCAGCGAAGAGTCATTGTGCGCCGACCGGGGAACCCGTGCATCTGGGGCGAAGATAAGGTTAATGGGACGACTATGTACTTACACAATGGCCTCTTTCAAAGTGGTTACTTGAGCCTATAAGGTGGTGGCGGGGCTGTACTTGGGCCACACCCGCCTTAATCACAGTATGGACGCAAGCCACTGCGCAAGCTGCTCCTCATTCTGGATGAGGCCGTAGGTTAGTGAAGAGTCTACAAGGGACAAATGTTAGTAAAAAGGCTTAAAGAACAAAGATTAGGGAAAAGACTATACGGACAAATGATAATAAATACAATGTCAGAGAAAGGTAAGTGAAAAGGCTACAAGGACAAAGAAAGATACCTCAAATGTCGTGGTCTGGTTAAAATACTACAAAGACCCAAGGTGTAACAAAAAGAAGCGATATTTTAATGATTGTTGTCGCGAAAGTCGCGAATGCCAACTACGATATGATCATAATATTGCTATCAAACATAATCAGGCGCTAAAGCATAAAGATGCGGTACGTTTTTAATATTGGTTAGTTTCGAGGGTAGAAGTATTGTTTTCGCGGCCGCTGTGGGGCGAGCGAGCGAGCGCCCGCCAGACTGGATCGAGACGCGACAAAGAGTGCACAGGCGTGGCTTCGACGGACCCTTGGTGAGTTTTTGCTCATGTAACTTTATCAGATGACTATTTGCGCATCACCATCGAGTTGGTGATGATGTTTAGACCAGTAAACCAGAGATTTAGTGTCGTCCAGTATGGTGGGATTCCACATACTGGACCGGACGTTTTTAGATCAGATGACCAGATTTGGCGTGACCTGGTTGTGTAACAACAGGATTTAGTGTCATCCAGTATGGTGGAGTTCCACATACTGGACCGGACGTTTTTAGATGAGATGAGCAGATTTAGCGTGTCCTGGTTGTGTAGCAACCAGGATTCAGTGTCACTCAGTGAGGTGGAGTTTTCTACTTACTGGGCTGGGCATATTCAGTAATCAGATGAATAGAGATTCAGATCAGATCAGATTTAGTTGTGAGGAAAGGGCGTAGCTATAGGGGAGGTTGGAGGCTACGAGGAGGTGTTTACCTCCTGATCAGAGTTGAGTGTTTTATTTGTTACCTACGAGTATTTGTACGACGAGATATCCAGTATTCTCAAATTGATGGTCATTGATATGTAATTTTTTGTGTTCGTGTATAACTATAAGAATAACCTTAGATATTCTCCATGCCACGGAAAGAATCCGTGGTGATGGCGACATGGTGGAGGAGCTGGGATCGAAACTGTGGCATTGGCACAGTTACCAGATATAAATCTAAATAAAATAATATGATACAATATAAAAATAAATAAATCTGACATAAACAAATAATTATACCTGTTGAAAGTGTGTAAACCAACAATATAACAATATCAATTTAACTAATATAACATTTACAATTTAACTAATATAAATAAGTAACTAATTATTGAGCGAGCGAGACGGCAAGAAAACTGGCCGGTATAAAAAAAGCCCGGTATTTTTTTACGTAACGCATACTTTAAAGTCTTTGTGTGTATAGTGTATGTGTGGTGCGGGAGTTCTAGTAGAGATGGCTGGTTTCTAGTGTCGAGTGGTGGTAGTGATCTCTCGGTCTGTTTCACTATGCTAGAAAGAGAGAGGTGTTACCGCGCCATCCGTATGCGTAACGCATACTTGGCGTAGCAACTCGTAGCACTCAGTTCGGCGGCCGCGCCGCCGCCGCCGCCGGCGTGGCGGCGTAACACTTCGTAGCACCCAAATATTTCGTAACGCAGGCAGGTTGAAATGGCACAAACAAATAATAATATTAATCGTTCTAGTTCGAATCCGACCCTACTGCGTGTGATAATAAGAACGCGCGTTCATATTTTATGTTGAAATAGGGTAACCGTTGATGCTACAGCGTACAAACGTTGCGATTGCGCGCAATGAGTCACATGCAAAATGATCTTTGTTATACTGTATGCTGCTACTATGATAGTATAGAAATTAGCAGATATCTGTGTGCGTCGAGTTAAGAATGAATATCAGTTATTTGAGACACTTTCACTTGTTACAGTTGAGAGAAGATATAGAAGTACCTACGTAGGTCTGGTTCAGTCTCATTTTCCGATTAGTGGCCTGTTTTGTATCAGCGACTAGTAAGAGAACGTTCAGTAAAATGGAGGTTGTAGTCCGGACTCGTTTAAAAATTATAATTGCATCAGTTCAATCCTTAACCCTATCTGCTGAAGATGCATTATTGCGCCTGAAAAACAATGACATTACTGTAGAAGATTCACAGAGCATAGTGACGCAATTGAGTTCGGTTACTGAGCGATCTATATCTGAAATGTACAATTACGTCAAATTAATCGAAAATCCATCCCAAACTGAAGTAGAGGAATACACGAATATTCAGCTGAAAGCAGAAAAATTGATTGCGGAATTAAACACTAAAATTAGACAAGTAGAGAAGCCAATAGGGACACCAGCGGCAACGGCAGCCAATCACAATGTTACCAGTAAGCTACCGAAGATGGAGTTGGCAAAATTCGACGGCGATATTTTGAAATGGTACCAATTTTGGGATCAATTCTCATCAAACGTAGATACCAGAAATATACAAGATGTAGACAAGTTGCTATACTTACAGTCAGTATTAGAAGGTGAAGCTAAACAGGTCATCGAAGGACTTAATACGACCAGCGCTAACTATCAGATCGCGGTAAATACGTTGAAGGAGAGGTACGGCAAACCAGGCGCTGTTATTGATGCACACTATGTAGCGCTCTATAGACTAGAGACAGCAGACCAGTCAGTGAAAGGGTGCCGTAACGTCTTAAACGAG
This sequence comes from Argyresthia albistria, assembly GCA_963457715.1. Lineage (NCBI taxonomy): Eukaryota > Metazoa > Arthropoda > Insecta > Lepidoptera > Argyresthiidae > Argyresthia > Argyresthia albistria. The sequence continues at coordinate 724,196 of OY735261.1, read as the reverse complement.
ATCGAAAGACATTTGAGGATCCTAAAATCGCTAGGTGAAGATGTGAATCATAATCATTTGAGAGTGATGATTATCGAGAAATTTCCCGAAGATCTCATGTATGAGTTACGCATGAAGATGGTTAATGAAGATGAATCTATTGAGAACATCAGGAAGTACTTAGAACATATCATCACTGCAAGGGAAACTTCCAATAGATTGAAGAAAAACAAGTTACATATTGTTGTACCAACCAGTAAGAACGATGAAGGAAATTTTACAACAGAATCACTACATGTACAAACAGACAGAAGGGACATAAGAAGAAACTATGCAGGTAAAGGATCATTTTCAAGAGACAGCAGAAATCAAAGATTCGAGAAGTATAATAACAGGAATAAAGTCTTTGAACCATCAAGCACAAGAAAAAGACCGTTCAAAGGCGAGTATTCAAGAGACAGAGGAGAACCAAGTGAGAAGAAAAGAAGACAAGGGTGCATATTCTGTGGAAAGGAGCACTTTAATGACGAATGTAATACTTTCAAGACGATTCATGAGAGGAAGTCAAAACTACGCAACAGGTGCTACATTTGCTTCAGCGAAGGACACAAAGTCCGAGATTGTAGATCAACCAAGACCTGTAGACATTGCAGCAAGTCTGGAGAACATAATAGAGCACTATGTCCTCAAAAACTAAGTAGTTCAAAGAATACAACAAATGCTCTGCACATTGCCGTCGACAAAAGAGACGTCTTACTGCAAACAGGTGTAGTAGATATTCAGAAGACAGGAGATACAAGTCCACAGATAAAATGTCGCGTTCTTTTAGACTGTGGTAGTCAACGTACATACATAACAGCGCAAGCAGCTCAAGAATTAAACCTATCGACTATCGAAGAACATTCTTTGTCTGTCTTCACATTTGGGGCAAAGGATCCACAAGATATTACAAGTGCAATGGTTTGCTTTGAGATGATAACTCGAACGGGTGTGAGAAGATTAATCTACGCAAATGTTGTGCCTAGCATTACTAGAGGTATTCGTTGTCCAGATCAGAAGCATCACCTTAAGTATTCAAAGAAAATTCGAAGTGACATGATATTGGCTGACGATGGGTCAAGAAAGGATAATATCGACATTTTAATCGGTAACGATTATTATTATTCCTTCATGCAAAATGAAAAGATAGAGGTTCAGCAAGATCTATATCTAGTTAATTCAGATTTCGGTTGGGTTTGGTCGGGTAGATGGAATCAGGTAGCAGCTAATGAGGACAAACTGTTTGTACTAACATACTTCCAATCATGCATCGAGAGTGAAAACAAGTTTCACCAGCCTGATCTCCCATTAAGGAATGACAAAATCCACAACCTTTGGGATCTTGAATCAATCGGTATTACAGACTCTCCAAAGGCAAATCGAGATGAAGAAGCGATCAAACAATTCAATGATACAACGGAATACATTGATCAGCGATACCACGTCAAATGGCCATGGATAGAAAACCCCCCTACCTCACTACCGTTGAACTTCGGCTTAGCCTCCGGGAGACTGAGTAGCCTAGTAAAGAGACTAGCACCTGATACGTTATCAGCCTATGATAACATACTTAGAGAACAACTACGGAAACACATTATTGAGATTGTAGAAGACACGAATGTGAATCGTTCAGATAGGAACATTCATTATTTGCCACACCACTGCGTGCTTCAAGGTAGTAAACAACCAAGAATTGTTTATGACGCATCTGCAAAAGCAAAAGACAATAACAGTCTTAATGAATGTCTTTATCGCGGACCACTGATGCTGGAAGATCTAACAGGATTGATTATCAGATTTAGAGAACATGCGATCGGGATAGTCGCCGATGTGGAGAAGGCCTTTCTTCAGATCGGCCTGCAGGAAGATGACAGAGACGTTACCCGATTTTTATGGCTGAAGGATTTAAAGAAAGAACCTACATCAGACAATCTTCTGCATCTGAGATTTTGTCGTGTCCCTTTCGGGGTGATAGCAAGCCCTTTCCTGCTTAATGCTACGATCAAGCATCATCTGCAAAAATCGAATAATGCTATGAACAAACAGGTGTCAGAAGATATTTACGTAGATAATCTCGTAACAGGTGTTCAAACGGTCCAAGAAGCAAAATCGTTGTATAGAGTATCGAAACAATCTTTCTCAGAGCTGTCTATGAACTTGCGAGAGTGGAGTTCGAATTCACCAGAATTTGTTAATGATATTCCTCAAGAGTTTCGTGGAAAAGATAACGATTCGGTAAAAGTTCTTGGCATGGAATGGAATCTAAAGGATGATGTTTTGTTGCTAAGGTTTAACTACGATGATAAATCTGCCGGAAACGTACAAACAAAGAGAGACATTTTACGGGTAATCGCTTCTATTTATGATCCATGTGGGTTTGTTGCTCCGATCGTTCTACCAGCAAAAGCTTTTTTACAGAAGCTTTGGAAAAGCAAAGTAAAATGGGATACGATACTTCCAAAAGAGGATCTAGAACAGTGGCAATCAATTGTTGCAAATTTCAAAACGATAAAACAAGTACGGGTATCAAGATATTACGCACATGATTTAAAATCTAGAAGGGCACACAACATTGAGGAAACAACCTTTGAACTCCATTGTTTTACGGACTCGTCGAAAGAAGCATACGCAGCAGTTGTCTATTTACGCGGCGTCTACAGACACAAGACATTCACCAATTTCATTATTGGAAAGTCCCGTTTGGTACCCATAAAGGACCAAGATGATTTGCACATACCAAGACTAGAGCTACTAGGTGCACTGATAGGTAGTCGGCTATTGAAGTACGTGGCGAAATTTCTCCGTATAGAAATTAGAAGACAGTTCTTGTGGACGGATAGTCAGATTGTTCTGAGTTGGTGCAAGTCGGAAAATCTGTTACCACCATTTGTGGCTCGAAGAGTAAATGAGATCAGGCTTAATAAGGATTTAATTATCCGATATGTCCCAACCGCCTCGAATCCAGCAGACGTAGCGACTAGGTCTGACAACTCGCGTATAGATAATAAAAAATGGCTATCTGGACCAAAATTTCTGCGAACGAGTTACGAAAATTGGCCATCCAACCAACCACAAACCGTTCATACGTATGTTCAAAATCCTGCTGTTGCGGAGGGCCTCTCGGATATAACAGCAGAAGCACAAGATAGGGTTATTAATTCAGAAATAGAACCAGATATAAACATGACAGAACAAGAAGATATGGATACTAATAGTAATGATTTAGACGAGAAGGAAATAATAAGACAAATACAGAAACAAATATTTACAAAAGAGGTAGAAGGGATAAAGACGGACCTATTAACTTCATTGCGACTGTACAAAGATGATGATGGAATATTACGATGCAAAGGGAGGTTTCAGTACACGGATTGGCCAGAAGATCAGAAAAATCCGATTTTGTTACCGAAGAATACAGATTTGACTACAAAGATTATAGAGGATATTCACACTAAAAACTACCATGTAGGCGTATCACAAACACTAGCGCAGCTAAGAAAAAGATTCTGGGTTCCTCAAGGGAGATATCAAGTGCAAAAGGTGTTACGAAAATGTGCCCAGTGTCGTAAATACGGTGGTGGACCTTACAAGCTACCACAAATGCCACCACTACCAGCAGAGAGAGTTAATTACAGTCCAGCATTTACCTACACAGGTGTAGATTATTTTGGCCCTTTAGTAATCGATGTTAATGGATGTACGGAAAAACGTTGGGTCTGTTTATTCACATGTTTGGCAGTCAGAGGCATCCATATGGAAGTAGTCAAGGATGCATCAGCAGAGGAGTGTCTGCTTGCTATCAGGAGATTTGTCGCATCAAGAGGTTTGCCCAAAATGATAGTATCAGACAACGCGTTGCAATTTAAATTGACTTCCGACGTACTTACCAATAAATTCTGCATTGAGAACCATATTCAATGGAAATTCATTCCGGAACTAGCTCCCTGGTTTGGGGGTTTCTATGAAAGACTGATAGGGCTTGTAAAGCATTGCCTAAAGAGGACGATTGAAAAACATCTTCTAAATAATGACCAGCTATGTACAATAATCAAAGAAGTTGAAGCTGTAGTTAATTCTAGACCGCTGACCACGGTGGGCGAAGAATTAGAGCATGTCTTAACACCATCTGATTTTCTGCGCATTGGTGGTCCTTTACTAACCGAATCATCAGACAGAGAATTCATAGAACCTGCTACTGTAAATAAAATCAATCTCATCGATGGGTGGAAACGGGGACAGACAATTCTTGAAGAGTATACAAGGATGTTCGCCAATCAGTATTTGAACAGTCTCAGAGATCGTAGAAGTATTCATAAGCAGTCACGAGTTTTAGTGGATCGAGTTCCAACAATTGGTGATATCGTGCAGATCAAGGGTGGGTTCAATCGAGCTCATTGGAAAGTAGGCAAGATAACGAATTTGATAAAGGGTCCGGACGATAATATAAGAGTTGCAAAGGTTCAAACAACATCTGGTGAGATATTAACCAGATCCATAGCACACCTTTATCCTCTTGAACTTAACGAGAGTCCCAGAGAAACAGATGATAATGAAAGATCAACCTTCAAAAGTTTAGAAAATCAGCATAGCGAATCAGACTTAACTAGTAAACAAGACATACAGGCTACTCAATCTGAACCAGAACCTTCCTCGAGCCGGCCTATCAGATCATCAGCTCGTCGGGCAAGAGAGAAGGTTAAACAGTGGACGGCACAACTGCTCGCCATCCTGATGAGATGAAAATTTGTAGAAATTCACTAAATTATTGTAAATTTAATTGATCATTAAACTTGCTGATTCAGTATAAAGAGAGTTTATTCTGTCGAGGCGGGGAGTGTCGCGAAAGTCGCGAATGCCAACTACGATATGATCATAATATTGCTATCAAACATAATCAGGCGCTAAAGCATAAAGATGCGGTACGTTTTTAATATTGGTTAGTTTCGAGGGTAGAAGTATTGTTTTCGCGGCCGCTGTGGGGCGAGCGAGCGAGCGCCCGCCAGACTGGATCGAGACGCGACAAAGAGTGCACAGGCGTGGCTTCGACGGACCCTTGGTGAGTTTTTGCTCATGTAACTTTATCAGATGACTATTTGCGCATCACCATCGAGTTGGTGATGATGTTTAGACCAGTAAACCAGAGATTTAGTGTCGTCCAGTATGGTGGGATTCCACATACTGGACCGGACGTTTTTAGATCAGATGACCAGATTTGGCGTGACCTGGTTGTGTAACAACAGGATTTAGTGTCATCCAGTATGGTGGAGTTCCACATACTGGACCGGACGTTTTTAGATGAGATGAGCAGATTTAGCGTGTCCTGGTTGTGTAGCAACCAGGATTCAGTGTCACTCAGTGAGGTGGAGTTTTCTACTTACTGGGCTGGGCATATTCAGTAATCAGATGAATAGAGATTCAGATCAGATCAGATTTAGTTGTGAGGAAAGGGCGTAGCTATAGGGGAGGTTGGAGGCTACGAGGAGGTGTTTACCTCCTGATCAGAGTTGAGTGTTTTATTTGTTACCTACGAGTATTTGTACGACGAGATATCCAGTATTCTCAAATTGATGGTCATTGATATGTAATTTTTTGTGTTCGTGTATAACTATAAGAATAACCTTAGATATTCTCCATGCCACGGAAAGAATCCGTGGTGATGGCGACAATTGTTGCGACATAATTATGAACTATTTTTAAGTCATACTCACTTATTCAGGTCAGTGACAAAGACAAGCTAAATAAAATAAATATTGAGAGCGATCAAATTACAATGACATCCAAATGAAATAATCTTGCGATGAAAACAATTAGAGAATAGTAAAACTAGAAAATAATGAAAAAATATAATGTGCTACTTACTTGTTCAGAATATAGCACATGAGCGTTAGAGCTCGTGTTTTTTCCATCACACAATACAGCGCCACCACTAGAGTGTCCACAATACAACAGTTCCAACCAAAAGTCAGCACCAGTTTCTACCGGAGTACACACCACTTTGGGAAACTCTATAATAGCCGTCACCTGCCTTTCTGGATACGTTTCTATCTGTTCCGGCGTCACATCCATCTTAGCTGATGGCCAAAGCACCTCAAACTTCCAAGATTTAACAATACTGTCACTGTTTTCCATAATCACTGGATTGTTCTCAGGTATGGCATCTACCGCTTCTCTTTTGCTCTTGGTGTCACGTGTAGCAAAATTATCACTGTTATTCGCACTGTCATAGTCCTCGCTAAGAAAGTTTTCTCTTAAATTCGCTATGAATTCGAGGTAGTAGGTGCCGCCCCTACTAAAGTATCCGCATGGAACGGACATACGTTGTTCGGCGTCGAGACTGAGCGGCATTGTCGCTACTGCTGCGCGTCCATCGTCTTCTTCCCTTGCGACTCGGACCCGCAAGTCCATATTTTCTACGCCATGGACGCGTACGTGAAGATCGCCTCCTAACGCCACGTGGTCGGGCGGAATCTCCACCCATACTTGGTTGAGGTAGGTCCGCTCTTCGCTTGAGTAGGGATTGATGGAGCTAAAGCCACCTAAGGAATAAAAAAAAAACTGTTATTAGTTAATCATGTTTCTTATGCAACAAAGGAAGATTTGGTGAAACTGTGCTTCTGGCATCCCTTTTGGGAAACAATGTTTGTATGTTCGAAAAATAATAAGATTTCCCACTTAATATGCTAAAGATTTAATTAATTTACTGTGTGAACTACACATGACTTCCCACGAGTACTATCTCATTATCTTGTGCATTTGCGACGAAGCGCGCTTGCAAGTTTTTGTTGACCATTTTCATTTACTTAAATGCAATATAAAATATAAGTGATATAAATTTCCATTCCCGCACAAGTAAATCGAGTAAAGATCCAGTTATTTTTCAACATAAACCAACTGCGACATTTTTGCAATAGAAACTGTGCACCAGAATCGGGTCATCCATCTTGGATTTTTGCTTTAACAGTAACTTAGTAGCACTAGCTTGCTCTAATGTATTTTATCACGACGACGTAATCTTGATAATCGAAAAGTAGTTGATCGTTGTAGTAACTATTTAGTAATCTGTGGTTGAGTTCTAGTTCGCTTATGTTTGCTTGTGTTTGATTTTTTGGTTCAAACAATACACGACTGTAAGTATTTTTGGCAAAGAGAGAAAACGGTCCATTGATCAGATTTTTAACAGAGAGTGGTGACAAACTGATCGGCTGGAAGACAACCTGGATGATACGGAAGGTCCGAGCGCATAAAAAAATGCAGAAAACAATATAGACACGGGTCCCAGGAGCGTTAAATCAATGTCAAATAGATTTAACAGTAGATTCAGTCATTGGTATATTAATAAATAATAAAATGTAGCCCAATAATGTCCCGATGCTGGGTGTAACAGAAAGGTTAAGAAACGTTCTGATCAACTTTTACTATGAAACCGATTTGATCAGAGCAACTTTATTTTACAATTCTCCATACGTTTTGCGTTCAGGGGGGGCAATACTAAAAATAAGCATTCCATTAGCAATGTGCAACGCCGGCAAGAAGCGTTCGAGATTCTAATTGCAATGCGTTTCCGAGTGCAGAATAAGGCCCCAGCTGATGGAGAAGTGAAAAATAAACTTGTTCTGATAAAATCGGTTTCATAGTTACACCTTTCTGTTACACCCAGTAATACTTTATACTATCAAATGTGAATGTACTTTTATAATGGCGATAATTACACGAAACATCCTAACTATACGTTAACAATAAATTCCTAATGGAGAAATTACTGTGGAAAAAATTACGTATGAGTATGGCACAATCGATAAATATTATCCAAATAACAGGAGGAAGTGAAATTAATAAATGACAATGTAATTTGAACGCGATCAATCAACATTCAACATAAAACCACTGATGGAAATTTGGAGTAGGCATTAATTCTCAGGAAGGCAATATTTAGTCGGGGCGGACGCAACGAATGAATTAAACGCTTTTGTTTATTTCTCTGACATTTCATCGGAATCATAAATCAAAAGATGGCTGTATCACACCACCGAAAATTGTTACTATGGAAGAAATACCTGAAGCTGAAACCATAGAGTAACCTAAATATAGCCTGAAACCTCTTTTAGACCTATCACACACTGATTACCGAAATGGAACGCCAAATAAATAATTGTTATGTATTGGTAAAAACATAGGTAATAATTTATCGATTAGTCTCAATTTCAATTTCTAGACTAGTGGTGATTCCAAAATTTGCAATATTTTGAAAGCAAATATTTTAGAGAATCCCTCGAGCCCTACACGTTACTTCTGGTAACGATAACGAGTCAGCAAAAAGCGTTAAATGCTTTAACAAACTATTTCTATTTCCAACTAATCATCCTTTATTTCAGGGTTCGACGATTGCAAAGCAAAAACCATAATCGCTGGCCTGGGTCCGTATTTATAGCAATTTAATGGCCTCTACGTTCTATCGGATTAATGGTACATTGTACGGTAACTTTGTGTATTAATAATAATAACGAAACCCTTCCGTTTCCGTTTGCAGTGGCGAAGTAAAAGGGATAGTATTTCAATTTGAGAATTGCTCTACTTTAATTAAGTCTGCTTTTCGCAGTTTCATTTTTAAACGTTAGTTAATGGAATTTTTAAATATACTTTTATAATGCAAGGTTTGCCTGCTCTGGGGATGGAAAAATGTATAAAGTTCTCAATTTAGATTGTTGACCTCTTTGGTAGCAATTACTCAACGTGTACAGTCGAAAGAAATGCCGTTTCACTTTTGGACTTCTATTAGCGCTGACGGCGGCTGTTGTAAGGTATTCTCATCGTTAATGTCGGTAAAGAAACTTTAGTAGTTAGAGTAGGACTTGTAGATAAGCTCGCCTTTGCGTATAATATTTCTTGTAAATGTATTTTTTAAGTTTCTGTGCAATAAAGAATATGAGATTGAGATTGAGATCGAGACTCGCGCATCAGGGGTTCCGATCACACTTGGAGAGCGTTACACGTGTAATTAGGTTTCCACATAAAAAATAAAGTATGACGTCATCCATGTAAACCAAATTGAATATTTTTGTAGAAAGACAGATTTTTGCAGTTTTCAGATTTTTCCCATTACTTGTGCTTTAAGACCTTGCTTTGTTCCAAATTTCATGATTGAAGTCCTACGGGAAGTACTCTATAGGTCCATTGCGATTTCTTTGAAAATTCCAACAATTTTAAAGCATAAACGGTCGTATCGTTCGATTGCGTTGACCTTGGTTGATTTTTTCACAGCTTTATGCGGTCAGACTTTAACAATTGATATAAATTTCAGCTTGATACATCCACGCGTTCTTGATATAAAGGTAGTGACAGACAGACAGACAGACGGACTGACGGACAACAATGTGATCCTATAAGATTTCCTTTTTTTCCTTTCAAGGCTCGGAACCGTAAAAACGTAAAAATGGACAGGCGACCGAAATTAAAACAGGCGATCTGGCAAAACTGCCGTTTTAACACAGCATTGAATCGGTTTTGAATCTGCTGAAACTTTTAATTTCACGTATATTCGTATGCACACACCGTACGCAACATTTAGACTAATGACGACGTGGCTTTTGAAATACTTATTTCGACGGCGCGGGAAATCATTCCTAATTTCGGTGACACGGCACTGAGACTAATTGCAGCTGAAAATTAAAGGGTGCTCTTCACCAGTCCTTTGATATTCAGATAATATGTTTAATTACGACGAAGCGGCTTTGATTTCAGATACTGGATATTTTTAGGGTTCAAATAACCCTTATAGTTATAGGATCACTTCGTTGTCCGTCTGTCTGTTCGTCTGTCCAGAACTGTTATATGGAGAACGCGTAGACGTATCAAGCTGAAATTTATATAAATCGCTCAGATCTGTAGTCGCATATAGCTGTGAAAAATCAACCTTCTAGATCAACGCAATCGAACGCTAAGACCGTTTATGCTGTATTTTTTTTGGATTTTCATAGTTATCGCAATGGACCCGAAATAGTTGGCTTACAATCAAAAGGCAAAAAGCAAGGTCTTATAGCACAAGTAAAGGGAAAAATCTGAAAACTGCAAATTTCTGTCTTTCTACAAAAATATGTTAATTTTGTTTACATGGATGACATCAAACCTATTTTTATTTTATTTTGAAACCTAATTACATGAGGTCACAATCTCCAAGTATGATCGGAACCCTTGGTCCGCGAGTGCTACTCACACTTGACCGGTTATTTAATTGTATAATCAAAATTGTAAATGGACTATAAAAAATGTTTCTTGTAAATCATTCACAAAAATGAACGAACGAAGAAAGGTCGCTGCTTTCGACATTCAAATTATCTGCGAAAGAACAAAGAATAAATCTACACAAAATTATATTTGCCTGCAAATGAAAGAGTTTATTATTAATCTCTTTTCGGATTAAGAATTGTTTCTTTTCGATTCCCCCTTTAATTAATACTCGGTGGTAGCGATTTTTCGCTCCTTCCAAACTCTTAATTGAACAAGATAATTCAATTAGACCTTAACAATATCAAGACTTGGTTTGCAACCTTTTTTTCGACAATCTCCCTTTTGTAATTGCCCAAAAATTATGTAAAACGTGCTCTGTCCGTAGATTCATTCAACAAATATAACATGTTGCGGCTTCAAAGTAAATTCAAACAAACGATTGCTCAACAGACGAACAGACAACATCTAGACCGCAGACTAATACATACAAACTAGTATAAATATTGCCCTGCAAAGTTTTACTTGTTGTCTTAATTTGGTATAAAACTATAAAGTATGTACTCGTTTATAGCTGGGCACCCCGACAGAGCTAATTTCAACTTTACCTTATCTACTATTCGAGAATAAGCAATTATTCAGTTATTATAAAAAAACATCCCGTAAACCACCTTAATTTCCCGTAAAAACTTATCCACAGACAGGAAGTTACGTAAATTATATCTAAGAGTGAAGCCACTAAAAAGAAAATACCAATTTCATTTTTTTAGGGTACAGACATTGATAATTAAGACCACTACCAAAATGCATTCAGTGCGTTGGTGGCAGGAGGTAAACATTTGATAAAACGCACACGGCGCGTTGCTGGCACTGAAAGGGTTAAAATTATATTTTATTTTATAATGTTAACAAATAATGGACGAGTATACGTAAATTCAAATGCAATTGTACAAAAGTCGTCAATAAAACCAGTAATGCCATACCATACTCCATTTTGCGCAATTAAACATGCCGGTTTCCACATAAAAAAAAACTTGTTGTATAGGTATTCAAAAAGGTACCAGTGCAAAATAATTTGTCACTTATTTATACCAATATCCGCAAAGGGAATCCATTATTATAACCATTTCAGACAATTCCCATTTAACTCGTGTTTACATAAGTCGCTAAACAACCGAAGCGAAGCGCTAATCTTGAAGTTAACTTGACAAAGGATTCTGTCTGATGCGGTTTCTCCTACCCATTATTAGCTGGCACTTCCCTCTTTCCTACCAGCTATAGGATTAAAATAAAAGTCAGGGGCCAAAGTAATTGGTCTTGACTGGCATCACACAACACTTTCGATTTACATAATTCTGGAAATAATTTTCTCAGAAATGGATTGAGTTATACCGAATTTAGAAGTTTCAGTGGAGGTAGACAAACGAAGGGAGGTTTTATATCGAAAGTGTTAAAACAATAAATAACGAGTAGATGTTATATCCCTTGCCAAAAATTTCAGTGTACGCTGCCGCTGCTCCGTTCCTCCAAATTAATGTGTCTGCAGCACGCCTAGCCCGGCTTTGTGTGCGCTAAGCTTTATAGACATTTTTTTTATGCATATAACTTTTTATGGCCCTGTGGCGACTCAATATGGCTTATTGACGCCGAGCCGATGGCCGTGTAACAATAAACTTAACGACGACATATAAAATTTTTAATTTAATACACCCCAAATACATTTATGAAGACTTTTGGCAAAGGTTTACTTGTTTTCTATTGAGTATTTTTTACCGCCGAACCGGTTATAAAATATATCTAAGAATTATTGTCGTTAAATTTAGTACTAATCGAAAAAGCTGCAATAAAGTTCGTCTACGCGTTTGGGGGCTAGAGTGCCACGGACTAAAACATACAGACACACAGGAGTCTATTTATCCTTGCTTGTCCTAAAAGTTACAAGAAATAAATTAAAAATTCATTCATGATAATATTATAAAATTCTGAATTCATTTAATTAATTTCATTCACTCAACATTCAATTCTATCAGGTTTCACCAGTTCATTAATTTAATTATCTTCACCAGAAATGACGGTTTTTTTCGTTAGTACCGTACGTTTAAAAATTAGACAAGGTTTATGATTGCGATAAATTCTCTCTGAGCAGGTACCTAGGTAGTTATTTTAGTTCCTAAGTTAAATATGACGCCTTGTGAATCAGGTCACGCTGGTCTTCGTATTTATTATTCTAGCTTTACGTCGCCTTCAGTTTCATCAGAAATATTCCGAGAAAAGTGCAGCCTTCGAGCGAGCTGCCAGTAAGCTTATAAACTTAACATTTTTTTTCAATTCGCTTTTATCACCTTAAGCTTTTCTTCCATCAGAAGAAGTATAATACCTTTGACCCTGTATAGCGAGATCGTGACTTTTTGAACTTTTTTAGCCAGTTATCGCCCGTTTTCACTAACGTCGAACAAGGAAACGGCTTACTAAGTAACTCCTAATTTATGGCAATGCTTAGCATAAAGTTCCGTTTCACCAATCGATTTGTCCTATCCTAAGAGTAGCCTAGATTTTTGACAGTTGTCCATGGTTTTGTTCGTCAATCTGTCAATCTATCACATGTCTCTCTCTAACACATGAGACTGTCACATGTGTCAGTTTAGAGGCACCTAAGCACTACGCCCACCCAAATCGGTGTCGTAACTTTAGGTCAGCCTAACGTCATTAGTCGTGACTTAAGGGTTAGTGAAACGTGTTTTTGCTCTAGGCAACTCCTAAATATTTAGGTATCTGATTTAGGCGTGTCCTATGGTTAGTGAAAACGGGTGTATGGCTTTCATATTAGAGATACCCTAAGTAATATTAGATTTTTAGACTAAAATATTATTGAACAAGTACTTTATGTTATCATAAATTACTGTTGCAATGCCCTTGTATGTGCCTTATCAATATATTATGTACTTCGATAGGTACCTACGTTAAAATATTGTCAGCTTGTTAAATGTCACTTTGTACAGTATTGTTCAATGTTTGCACTGTGAAGGAATACATTGTCAAGCTGGGTCCAGATATTATGTTCTTTTGTCCGAATGTCTTTGGACGATCCCGTCACCCTGATGCAGCGATCACGTCCAGACAGTATGGTATCGCCATTTCATTGAACGGGGTGAAACAAATAACTCGGGAATCTCACGATGCACCACCGCACCTGTACCTCACGATGGACGGTGGTGCACCTGTACCTCACGATGGACGGTGGTACACCTGTACCTGACGATGGACGGTGGTGCACCTGTACCTCACGATGGACAGTGGTGCACCTGTACGTCACGATGGACGGTGGTGCACCTGTACCTCACGATGGACGGTGGTGCACCTGTACCTCACGATGGACGGTGGTGCACCTGTACGTCACGATGGACGGTGGTGCACCTGTACGTCACGATGGACGGTGGTGCACCTGTACCTCACGATGGACGGTGGTGCACCTGTACCTCACGATGGACGGTGGTGCACCTGTACCACCGTAACACCGAACAAGTCTGAACATCTCCGTCGCTGGTACGGATAACGGAACCGACAAAAGATCGAATGACCGAAGATGTTTGGACGCAGCTTTATTTGGAACCGATACTACAGGGTGTAAGTGTAACAGAAAGGTGTAGTCATATTTTAGGGGGTTGTTAGGGACATAATTCTGAGCAACTTTCACTATAAACCGATTTGATCAGAACAACTTCCGAACGGGCGGTATTAAGTATACAAAAATATTATTAATATTATATTGACATTGACTAAGCAATCTGTATGATTTTATGGTCAATAAAAAAAAAATACTTTGAGTTTGCAACTTTAATTTTCACTTCTCTATACAAATCAGCTGACCGCCCGGAGCAAAAGGTATGGAATGGAAGCAATGAAAAAAAAAGTTGCTCTGATCAAATCGGTTTCATAGTAAAAGTTGCTCAGCATGGTCTTCCTAACAACCCCCTAAAATATGACTACACCCTTCTGTTACATCCCTGTATAGCTCGACCACCCCGTAAAGTCAAGTAAAATTTATTACCTTTATAGTTGAACCATTTCACGAAGAAGGTTTGACTTTGGTTGTTGTGAAATGGTTTAACTGTACCTACTAATAAAAACTTTATAGGGTGTATTTGAGCGGTGAAACGGCAAATACAGCTGTTTAGTCCACCCAAGTGTTTGCTTGGTAACCCAATGGTAGTTGGCGAAATAGTTCTGATTGCCAACGGAACCGGGAAACGGATCTCAGAAGCGCCGGAAGACAAATCGGATATCATTGAGTGTCCTCGGTCCAAATGGTTCAATAACATTATTAGATGACAATAAAAGGAGTTTTAGGATAGTTTTGGTCCCTTTGGCATCAATAATGAAATTGTTGTAACATTGTGAGACAAAAATTTAAGATTAAAACTGCTGGTTGAGCAACGAGTTACCCACTCATCTACTCTGACTTACCCGGCGATCAACATTCGTCACTTCGATACACACACCGCTCATGTTGTAGTAGCTTGATAGTTATTGATCAACGCAGTAAAATAAAATATTTACTATAAATCATAGAGTAACTTATATCCATACAGATTGCTTAGTCAACGTCTAAACATAATAATAATACTTTTTGCACACTACCGTCCGTTTCGAAGTTGCGGGCTTAGGGATGGATCAAAGAAGGGCAAGAAACTCGAACCCCGAAGCAAGAGTAATGGTGTGGAGGGTGGTTGTCACCACCACCCCATCAAAACTACACATGTTGCCGAATGAGCAACTTGTTAACCACTGATCAACTGACGCACCTGTGATCAACAGCAGCCGCAGCAGTGCGGCGAGCGGCCGTCGTCGCATGCTGTCACCGCCCCATCACACCGCTACATGTTGCTCAGTTGCTCAATGTTGCTCAGTGGTGCACTGAGCAACATGACGCTGTCTGCGCTGGGCAGCTTGTTTACAGCGTTTTCAGTTTCATCCTGTAACAAGAATAAAGGTATGTTGGGGGACGAGAATAACAACCATTTTAATAGATATTCATAACCAGAAGATAAAATGTAATTCCTACATTCGTCGTACAATATCCTTCCAATTCCTCGTTTAAAATCTTGCTTCCATCTACTAATCTTTATTTTTTGTCATTGCTCAAATTACCATCTACGACCTAATATTCAACTCAATTGGTAACAAACAATTCATAACAACGTCGAATGTATATGTATATTATACAGAAATAGTAAAAGGTTAAGGAACCCAACACAATCACTATTTGTATTATGGAATATCATTTCACAAGAGAAGCCAAACATTTTATGGCTCAATAAAGACACGTCTGGCCGAGACGCCTCAGACTGAAACTCTCTCTAATTCTGTCGTCCTATCATGGAACACGACTCCTGGCTTACCAAGTCATGAATATTTCCCTTCAACGTCGTAAACAGTTGAAGTACTGCAATCGTTGTTGAAACTCTGAAGTTTTATTATGATTGTATTGTTATGGAGGCCCGATGCCAACTCATCATTTGGACCTAAACATTACTGCCCTGCTTTTCTTACTAAAATGTATATGAAAAAGCTGGGCAGTACTCAAGTTCAAATTCAATTTTTTTATTGACCATAAAATCATACAGATTGCTTAGTCAACGCCAATATAATATTTTTTTGTATACTACCGCCCGTTCGGAAGTTGTGGGCTTAGGGATGGAGCAAAGAAGGGCAAGAAACTCCCCCGTACCCTTTAAAATATGTCAGAGCCTTAAAAATACAATGTTATGTATTTCTACTCATGTCTAAGGAAATATACTGAAGAGAGACGTATTGACTCAGTCCATCGCCCCTCTTTGGATTTATTTTTAACCGACTTCCCAAAGGAGGAGGTTTACAATTCGTCCGGATGTTTTTTTTTATGTATGTGCCCCGATAGCGCCTAGACGGATGGACCGATTTGGAAAATTATTTTTTTTTGTTTCAAAGGGTTTACCTTCCCATTGGTCCCATTGACACCAGGTCAGGATCTGATAATGGGATCTTGGAGAAATCGAGGTAACTCTTCAAATATTATATGCAGACCTATAGTGATTTTTGTGTTTTTTATAATAACTTGTACAAATGCACATGGTAAGCATAATATTGTGATGCGGAACTGCTGATGAAGACCACATATGGCCACCAGAACTGCTCAATACTAGGTACAAATACAATGCGTGGCTGATGGGCAGGCAACGCATAGCCTAATCCGGTGGACCTAGAGCCATGACACTTTGTACAGAGGTTCCTTAGTAGCGTGGGGTAGCATTGAGATGGGATTTGACAAAATTGGGGGGGGGGGGGATAAGGGGTTACAGTTTGTATTAAACTCAATCTATCAAATAGGGTTTGTGGAACTCGGTTTTTTCTAAAGTTTACTTTTTGTTTCAATTATTGTAGGACCTGCTTTAAGAGTTGGTATTAGGCCTGAAGTATTGAATAACTAGCTACAGTAGGCACAATATGCCTCAGTCTGCCGGGAAAAAATAAGACGCTATATAATGTTCTCTTCTTGTTATTTTAAGAAAGAGCTTTAAAGGTGTTTTAGAAACATTACAAATTCCAGAAAAATATTTGTTATTCTTGTTTTAACATTCGTATGTTAACATTGGTAAGCATATTCCGTTTGATGTTTGATCAAAACTATGTAAACTACATTCCTGTGGTATTCGTTTGATGTTTTCTGTATATTTATCTAAAACATATAGTATAGAGTGAACCGGATATTGATATCACAACCATTTAAATAGAAGACATACAATACTGCTTTAAGTTCACATAAAGGCAAGAATGATTATGATATGATGAGATGAGAATAAAAAGTTAGTAATAATAATAATGGTCGAATGGTAATCGCACGTAATTTATAAACAGGCAGATTGCTTCCGGTCGTCTTTGTCGAGTTTTCTATTTCTACCAGGCCGTATTTGAACAAATTACCTCTAGTATGTAAAGCAGACCTTTGGACCTCAACGCAACAGAGGCTGTTGAAGTTTCAAACTTGCTAAGTTATAGGGAAAAAGATAAGTGATGAAAAATGCTTGTTCTAACTGAAGTGACGCGCCCCACACACGCGTGTAGGGCGCCTCATTTCATTTTGGACAAGCTCTACCTATGTATTCGTTTATGAACAATCCCACGAGAAATATAACCAGTGATCGGAGTAGGTAGAGTGATTTGGGGTGAGTGACCTCAAACGTATGCATATTAACATGGATATGCCTCAGAGATACCGAGCTTTTTAAATGATTATGTTTTTTTTTTCGGAATTTCATAATGATTACATGGAACTAGGAATAAAGTGCGAATCGAGTCGAATCAATATGAGCAAGATTTACAACATAAAAGCAGCACCATCGGCATCGGCACAATGCAAAGTTTGCGACTTCGCCGACCAATCAGAGTACAGTCTCCAAGATGTGTTATCGTTAACCTGTATGTGTGAAAATTATTATATATTTTTTTCAATCTACTAAAACACTTTTTTAGTTCTAATTCGTTTAATCCCGAACCTTCCGAAAAAAAGCATATCCATGTTGTGACTTTCATGACGTGTCTAAGTACCAAAAATCATTCTACCTATCCGATCACTGAATATAACATAGAAACAATTCAATCTCTGTCTGAACGAGTAACAGATCTGCAAGGTTGCCACTTTCCCTAACTGAACGAGTAACAGATCTGCAGGGTTGCCACTTTCCCTAACTCGTTTATGGCAATTTTACTGCACGGCTGTAAAATCTTCATTGAAAATAACATGAAATATTGTAGTGACTTCGAGAATTGAAGTTGGAGAGATATTTTATGTCGTGCGTGCATAATAATTTTATTAGATACATTAAATGTTGTTGTCATGTCATATTTTTAACTACCCTGTCAAAACAGTGAAACATAGACATAATTAGTTTCCTATTAATAAACCGCTGTCATCTCAGCTCAGACCTTGGACGAGCTCAGACCTATCTCAAGCGCGCAAAAACTACATATTAGATTGAAATCTCAGAGATGACAGATAGTATCCTTAAATCCTGTCTCTGCTGGAAGATATCTCTTATTAGAGATAAGCTCGCCATTGAACATGTTTTTTTTTCATCATTTTCATTCTGTATTCTGTTTCCGTGCAATAAAGTATAAAGTAAACTATAAACATTCTTAAGATATTTACGACCCACGTTATTCCAAGTTCTTGATAGCGATTCAGGTTAGTTCCTAGAATGCAACAAAAAACTCAAAGGTTCCTTAGCAAAATCCCCTCTCAATCCACTCAACAAACATAGCAAGTCAATCTAAACCAGCAAACAGGAGAGAGGCAGCATAAAGCCGTACACAACGCAAACAGGGCCCTGGTTTAAGTATGACATACAAGACTGGCTGGAACGACTTACTTACATGAGGCATTCATTCCGCCCTCTTAGTTTGGGGCCCAGAAGAAAGAGTCATTGTAGAAGCGATAGTTAAGCAACTGTTAGTAACATTTGAATTTAAGGGGGGACCGCTCCAGGATCGGATAGTGTGGAAGAGGGGAGGAGAAGCCTTTTCCCATCAGTAGGACATTCAATTCAAATCAAATGTTTATGTCAGACTTCTTGGTCCATAATAACAATACTGTAACATACAATAAAACACATCACTGTCACAAGTAAAATATAGCAATACAAACATAAAACATAAAAACAACATTGCAGGCTTATAATAATATTATCGTAACGTAACTAAGTACTTGATATTGTTTGTTGCACACATATTAGTCTACCCCTACTCAGAAATCAACCTGTCTCATCCGTAACTGGTTTGCTGGAAGAGATCTCTTACTAGAGATAAGCTCGCCTTTTTACACCTTTACTATGTATTTTTGTCATATTGTAATTTTTCTGTGTGCAATAAAGAGATTACGAAATTATGAAACGTTTTAGGCCTCATTTGATAATGTTTGAATCAGAGAAATTCTTCATGGAGTATTGAATATATCTGGCTAAAACGCTATTTGCTGTTATATGAAAAAGTCATAGCTTCTAACCCTGAACGCTCTCCAACGTCTGTGGCCGCACGCTTTTCCGCGTTTTTCTCTAAAAAATTCATCAGCAATACAGCGCAACGGCGCGCCACAATCACGCCATCTGCCACACTCGACAGAAAAACATTCTTCACTTTTATTTGGCGTTATCATACCTTTTTCCTTATTTCGTGAAGGAACCTCCGTATCACGCGGTCTACCTATGGCAATTTTCAACCTACCCACATCGAGATAAAGTTCAAAACCTATGAAAAAATAGAACAAAATATTCGTGGTCGTTTGTGGATGTTGGACGTTTGAGTACAAACCGGACCATCGCCCTGTCATGCACAAAACATATAAATAACTGTCTGTTTGCGTTGCAGTGGAAGATGTGCTTCCCAAGGTAAAGGTCCCGGATTTGAATCCCGGCTGGGAAAAAAGATAAATATAGGTATCCTAAAGTCTTGGATGTTTACTTGCTTGTGACGTCACTGTTTCTGGTTCCCACAACACAGGGTATGTATGGCCAGAAGTAATATATGTGCCTGTATGTAAACGTTATATCAGCAAAGAAAGTATCTAGTTATCTACCTACATGAGAAAGGTGCCTTCAAAACAAAGAGACTATACAAAAGAACTGCACTTTAACCTAAATCCAACTATTAACTTGCTCATTTCTAATTTGTAAAGTAATTAAGAACCAGTTAAGATCGTATAATTAGGACCCGGAAGTCGTAGTTTGCCACAAAACAGCGGAAAGTTAATGTAATTGCACTTTGTATCGTTTGCGGTACTTACTCTATACATGACAAGAGGAACATATCCGGGATCTAAACCGGGATTTAAATAATTTAGATCCCGGTACAGTCTCCTTCATTTCATTCCATTTTTAACCGATTTTAAAAAGGAGGGGTTCTCAATTCGGTTGTACGTTTTTTTATCATTATTATTTTTAATGTGACCTGGAAACTGGTACTATTTATGAACCGATTCCAAAATTATTATTTTTTTGTTTGAAAGGGTTACTTATAAGCTTGGTCCCATTTAAAAAAAAAACAGGAATCGGTCCTGTAGTTAGGTCACTACATGAAAATATTTGAGAAGTATAATGTCTTACTTTAAACAAAATCACGTATTGTTTCCTTTCTGTGACTGTGGGCTGACTGAAGGGACCGATAGTCGTCTGTATTTTGTGTAATATATGTGGACTCAACAGCCAGAACACAGATGCTGAGGCTCGCCTTCGTGTTTTTAGACGATATTCGCAACGCAAGCAGAGAGGATTGAGTAAAAAGGTCTCGAAGTCGGTTTTTTAGGTTCCATACCCGAAGGGTGCCAAACGGGACCCTATCACTGAGACTTCGATGTCCGTCCGTCCGTCTGTCTGTCTGTCACCAGGCTGTATCTCATGAACCCTGGTAGCCAGACAGTTGAAATTTTCACAGATGATGTATTTATATTGCCGCTATAACAACAAATACAAAGTAGGTAGTTGGAAGAAGCGCAAACAAATATTTTGCTCTCTGTAATTTTATTGAAATTTAATTAATTAATACCATTTTATGTACAAATTTGTCTAAAATAACTGACCTGGAACCTCCATAATCCACAATCAAATAGATAACCTCACTAATTTTTACATTTAAATAATTTCACCAATCACAACACAATGACCTCTAAGGACCTCTACGCCAAGCTGCAGGAGAACATGGAGGCCATCTCGGAGTCAGTCAGTGAGCGCATTGGGAAGTTCGAGCAGGAGCTGCGTGCAGCCACACCTGCCGCTGGACCCCTGGACATCACGAAGCTGGCGAGTGACTTCTGTGACTTCAAGTTGCTGGTCTGGAGGAGCCTGGGAATGCTCAAGTCTCAACTTGAGCTGCTGACCCTTGGCCTCGACCGGCATGAGACTGCGGCGCGGCGTAAGGTGCTGCTGGTGCATGGCATCGAGGAGACGGACAAGGAGCAGCCGGAAGTTGTGTTAAGAGCAGTGTTCTCAGACCGCCTCAGAGTCTCCGATGTGTGCCTCAATGACATTAGGGTGGTGCACAGGTTGGGAGCTAAGAGCACGAAGACACGCACACTGCTGGTTCGCTTCGCCACACACTCCGCACGCTCTGAAGTCTGGGATCGCAAGAAAGAGCTCAAGGGCTCAGGCATCTTGGTGTCTGAGTTTTTGACGAAATCGCGGCATGACGTATTCCTGGCGGCGCGGAAGCACTTCGGCATCAACAACAGCTGGACATCGGACGGCAAGATACACCTGCTGCTGCCCGACAAGTCGCGGCTAAAGCTGGAGTGCTGGGCTGATTTGCGGCCGGTCATGGCGAAGTACCCAAGCAAGGAGACACCCTTGCCAGCCGGCAAAGGGAATAAACCTGCTGAGGGCGCCGCCGCATCTGCCTCCGGCGTAGCGACCAGGCGACAGGCCACTCAGGCGCAGGGAAAGAAGAAGCAAGGTTAGGCCCTCTTCGTTTGTCTCCAAACCAATCATAATCGGCGTTCCGGTCCTTTGGTACTGTGCTCATATTGTGAGTGATCCTTTTCTCTGTCTGCATTGCGAGGTAGTAGCAACTAATTTCAATAAGTACCTATTCTATTCAAGCTCAATTCATTCAAGTTCCTTCAATATGTTGTTGTTGAATATTGACATTTGTTTTTTTTTTCTGTCTTTGCGTTTTTTTTTTTTTTGTAATGGCAATGTACGACTTCCGAAGTCGCGGTCCGTTTTGCGCTTTCCTCTTTGCAGTGGATTTTATTTATCATAGTGCGCTATTTTTTTCTTCTGCTAAATGTGTGTATGTGTGTGTGTGATGTTTACTGACATTGTAGTAGGTTTTCTGTTTTCTCACAGCAATCCTTGTCTGGTGGGGGTTTAGGTCACCCCATTGGTTTATATTAGTTATTTGGTTTCTGTAATTACGTTATTTATTTTCAACTAGGTATATTCCTCTACCTAGTTATATATTTATATATTATAGTATATTATTATATCTTCTATTATATATGGATTTCAATAACGATAGCTTCTTGTCGTGTGCGTCTAGCTCTAGTGATGAATTTGTAAGTGCAGAAAGTGACATTTCCAGTGTGGAAGAACCACTTTCAGCCAAACTCAGAACTGTCTTTGGTGGGTCAGGGAATAATCTGAACGTTGTGCACATCAATGCTCAGAGCATTCACACGAGCTACACAGATCTTATCGAGGCTTTTAGTGACCAAAGTGTGGACGCTATCCTTGTCTCGGAGTCATTCCTGAAGCCTTCACTCTCTTCATCTATGTACTCTCTTCCAGGTTTCAGGCTCTACAGGAATGACAGAGTCGGGAAAGCAGATGGAGGTGTTGCTGTTTACCTGCGCGCGGATATTCCGTGCAAGGTGATTAGCGCATCCCCTAGTCAGTACTCCGAGTCTGCTGAATATCTCTTTCTCGAAATTCTTCTTCGCCACAATAAGGTGCTGCTCGGTGTTCTTTATAGCCCCTCTCTTCGTGTTGATTACTTCGACACCTTTGAATCTATTCTTAATGACTTGACCCCACTTTACGATGACACTCTCATTCTTGGGGATTTCAACACCTGTCTCCTTAAAAATAATTCTCGTTCAGCCAAACTTAGGTCAATAGTCGATTCATATAATCTGCACATTTTGCCGCTTGAGGCTCACTCGCGCACTCATTTCCAGCCACATTGCTCGCCCTCTCTTCTTGACATCATAATCATTTCCAACTTGGATAAGGTTGCCACTCATGGTCAACTTAACTCTCCTTTCTCCTTTCACGACCTCATTTACGTCTCGTATAAAATTCGGTCCCCCAAGTGCAGAACTAAATTTATTGAAACTCGTAGCTTCAAAGCCATCAACCTGGATTCCCTCAAGTTTGATGTTTCACTGGTCGATTGGTCCCCTGTCATCTTGAGCGAGAGTGTTGATGACAAAGTCCACAACTTCAATGCAATTGTCTTGGGACTTTACGACAAACATGCTCCCATTAAGAAAGTTAGAGTGAAGCACCTGCCTGCTCCCTGGCTAAACGATGATATTAAGCGACTCATGGCCAAGAGAAATCGGGCTAAGTGTAGGTACAAAAAGGATCCGACAGATGACAATTTTCTCACCTACAAATGCCTTCGTAATCGATGCAATCGTCTCTGTCGCGACGCCAAACGCCGCCACATCTTTGAGTGTATCGAAAGGTACACTCCTGCTCAGGTGTGGAAATTTCTCAGGACACTTGGTATTGGCAAGTCCCAAGACACGCATTCGGGTAATGTCGATCTCAACGCTCTTAATCAATTTCTCTCTGCACCGCCCGTTGTGATGGACTCTTCTGTCAAGCAAGCCACTCTTCGGAGCCTGCGCTCTAGGTCACTTCCCAAAACCACTCCCTTCAACCTGAGTTGTGTCGGAGTCGACACAGTTAAAAAAGCATTGTTTGCGATTAGCTCCAAAGCAGTCGGAGATGACAACATCTGTCTGAAAATGATCCTCACTATCCTAGATGACCTGCTTCCGGCCATAACACACATTTTAAATTTTTCCCTTTCGAACTGCTCCTTTCCTACTGCTTGGAAACAAGCATTAGTTATCCCTCTTCCTAAAACATCCAATCCCACCTGCTTCAAAGAATATCGCCCCATTTCCATCTTGCCGATCCTTTCAAAAGTCCTCGAATCCATTGTCCATACCCAGCTCTCCCAATATCTATCCACTTACAACCTATTAAATCCTTTTCAATCAGGCTTCAGACCGGGTCACAGCACTGTTACAGCTCTACTCAAAGTGACTGATGATATTCAGTCTGCCATGGATCAGAAGCAGCTTTCGGTGCTAGCCCTGCTCGACTTCAGCAGTGCCTTTAACTGTGTTGACTTTGACATTCTCGTTGAACTTCTCAAATCTTTTAATGTCTCTTCCCATTCCGTCAGCTGGTTTGACTCTTATTTACGAGACCGTAAACAGCGTATTAAATCGGAGATTACTTGTACGGACTGGTGTGACCTTTCCTCCGGTGTCCCCCAAGGTGGCATTCTCTCTCCTCTTCTATTTTCTATATTTATTAACTCCATCTCCGATGTCCTCTCTTCTTCTTATCATCTCTACGCGGATGACCTTCAAATCTATCGTCACTTCTCTCCCGACAATGTAAACTCCGCTGTGGAGGCGTTAAACGCTGACCTGGAGGGCATTGGAGGATGGGCCTCGTCATTTGGGCTACTGGTTAACCCAAACAAATCCCAGGCCATGATTTTAGGTACCAGACACTCACTAAGTTTGTTGCAGCAACAGTCTGTCCCTCCTGTCACTTATAACGGTACTTTAATCATGTATAGCGACAAGGCCAAAAACCTGGGTGTAGTTTTCGATAACCAGTTAACCTGGTCAGCGCATATTAGCGAGGTCAGTAGGCGAGTTTACGCTACTTTTCACTTTCTCAGGAGACTTCAGAACTTTCTTCCTCGCCAGACCAAAATTATTCTCGCCCAGTCTCTTCTACTTCCCCTCATCGACTATGCTGATGTCTGCTGGGTCAGCGCAAACGAAGAGCAACTGAACAAACTCGAACGACTTCAAAATCTCGGGATTCGGTTCATCTTCGGACTGCGCAAGTATGATCACGTTTCACAACACCGCAGGGAGTTGAATTGGCTACCAATTCGTCTTCGACGGGACTCTCATATTCTATGTCTTCTCTACAACATTTTGTGGAACCCTCGGTACCCTAACTTCCTGCGTGATCGCTTCGAATTTGTTTCTTCAAGCAGGCTTCGGAGAACTCACATGGTTTCGTTGCTTAAAGCCCCACATCGCTCCACTGCAGCCTACGAGCACGGGTTCACAATCCGCGCTACACGGCTGTGGAATGAGCTTCCCTGCACCATCAGGGACAGTCCATCACTAAATATCTTTAAAAACCGTCTAAAGAAGCACTATCTTTCATTGTCAATTTAGATATATACTGGTATGTATTAGTGTATTCCTACGATATTTATTGTTAAGCTGTATTTATGTAACTGTGTATGTAGTCTATTCCTTAGCAATAGGTTCTTATATGTACCTATGTGTAATAATAATATCTATGTATTATAGGTACCTACTAGAATAGTTTTATTGTACGCGCAATTCTTCCCCTTACCTATCATCTCCGTCTCCTACCCAACATGGTTTGCTGGAAGAAATCTCTTATTAGAGATAAGCTCGCCTTTGTACATTTTTTTTTTCTATGTTAAGCTATTTTTACTGTCATGTGAGTACAATAAAGAAATTACGAAATTACGAAATACTAAAAAACAAAAGAAATTTAATATTAAGGGGGGCTGCCATACAACAAACGTGTTTTTTTTTTAGGTTTTTTATAGATAATAGTGCGGAACCTTTCTTGCGCGAGTCCGACTTGCACTTGGCCGGTTATTAAGTTCTTAACTTTGTGAATTTAATTTAATTTCATTGAATGAATGAATGAATGAATGAATGAAACATCCGTGGCCTAGCGGTATTCGCACTACCACAGAGACTGGATGATGATGTGGAACGCACTTCCTTCCACCATCATAAGAGACAGTTCCACTCTTTTCTCATTTAAAAACCGGGTTAAAGAGCACTTCCTCTCTCTTTCGTGATAAATATTGTATGTACGTATTTATGTAGTTAGGTGTATTTATTTGCATATTGTTTATTTATTTAGTATTTTTGGTATACTTATTATATTATGTTTGAAGTATATTTATTTAGTCATTTATTGTGCACTGATTTCCCTCTCTGTATCTGTTGTATCCTGTCATGCCTAGGTTTGCTGGAAGAAATCTCTTTTTAGAGATAAGCTCGCCTTTGTACATACCTTTTTGTAAATGTTACATGTTTTTCTATGTTTTGTGCAATAAAGTATAAATGAAATGAAATGAGTGTCTGTTGAGGCATTTGCATTGGGTGCTTCCGTATTTCAGATGACACGTGAATCCGAGTAGGTCCCAGCTGCTATCGTTTCTCGGTGGTAGTAGTCGTAAAGCTGTATCAGAGGTCCTTAATAGGGCAGCTTGATATCTTCTTGGGCTTGGCTTTAGGCACAGAAGAGATAATAATAGTACTCCGTACAGAACGGCCACTCCCTTCCCCGCGCTGATTCAGATACCGCACCCCACCCCTGGCTTCAAAAGATTGGAAAGGATCAATAGACAGGGCTGAACGCCGGACGAGTGACGACGCGTATCCTTTAATATCGCTGCATTTGCCGCGCCACCAGCCCTAGCAAAGTTTACGCACACATTTGCACGTATAGTAGTAATAGGTGATTATTTTACAAGCGTTCTATGGAGTGTCCGAGGTGTGCTCTAGGTCTAGGCTGACACCACTCCATCAACCCGTACTGAGCCACCATGGTGGAATACGGCTCAATCTTACTCGTATCCCCTCGTGTCTTTCATTGGGGACATTAAAGGCTACATATATTTATTACATTTTATCATTAAAATTGTATGGCGTATCAGAAAAGTTGTTCATTGTCAGCCGATCCCAATAACCTATCTCTATCCGCGATCTGCAGATTACGCGTTACATTTGACAGTTGCGCTATGTGATTTATGTCAAAATTGACACTAGCAATCTCAAATCTGCAGATTATGGATAGAAGATAGATTATTAATTTCGGCCGTGTATGGTGTGATGTGGTATGAATTTATGCCGAATCCAAATATGAATCTTGGTCCTGATTTTAGTATATTTTATTCCCTAAATGATTATGTTCTAATCAAGGGTGTAGTGAATAATGAAGAACACAAATCAGTAGGTCCCTTGTCGGATATTTCATGTCGTAGAAACAGACATTGCAGTAGGTTCACTTTCTGAAATAAATTACTCAAATAATACAGATAAGACCCTGGGTTGTTATGTGTGTCTAGAGAATATAAATTTAGGACCAAGGTACCTGAATTATTTGTAAACGTAATCTTCAAACTCTAGCAGAATAGTTCAATTGAAACAATTTACATATCCCGAGTCAAAAATCAGCGGTCACAAATAATTACAATGATAGCTGACCTCCATTAGATAGGGTACTTGAAGAAGATGAAGCTTGTGTGTAAAAGACCATAGCTTCAATACAGTTGGAAGTACATCCATCCCAGTTACAGGGGGCGCTAGTTCTACGCAGCTTAATACAACGAACTGTCAAAAATCGTCAGTTTCACCTGTCACCGCATGCCAAAAGATCGTTGGACAGCTGCATCTGTAGCGGAAACTAAAACGTCACTTCGCTGTCAGTTGTTTTAGTGTATGCTGTTGTTAGGCACGTCGGCGCCAACCCAACGCTCATTCTACAGACAAGATGGTGGCAGTTGGCACTGTAGCTTAGTGAGCCGTCTGACATTAAATTAAACTGCGCATCTGCGAAGGGTACAGTCGAGTGGTCAGTTGGCAACTTCGCCTATTTGTCATTTCTGGTTTTCAGACCTCCTTCAATAACAAATGTGCGTTTGGTTGTTCGACATTACTCGACAAACTAACGTAAACAAGATTGAAGGTTTTGCCACCATTAGAGCGTCCCTAGATATTTTATCCCACTAGCACATTTCTAATATAACCAAGAGTCGTTTTATCAACATCTACGGTATCTTCCTAGGATATCGGATATCGGATTTATTTCCTACGGAAAACTGTAATGTAACCTGGCTACTATCTGTGAGTTTATCCGGTGATTTCGTTAGGGATCTGTCGTTCGTGAGGTTAATAAATAGTTTTTGCCGCTTTTCCCGCCCACAGCGTTAGTACACGTACCTTCAAATTATACGTTTACCCCAATGTCTAGCTGTCTGAGTATAGAGTCTGGTTAATTAGAATTGAACATCGCAAAGTGCGGTAAATTTAAAAATTCTTGTGCTTGTAACACCGCCTAAGACACCGGATATACGTATCGTATATCTTACCGGCAAAAAATGAAATCTGTTATTCTACAGTGTTACTGGTCAGTTTATTTACAGATATATCCTACAGAATGACGGTTTTCATACTTTGACGGTGACCTATACATCAATGTCACGATGACCAAAGATAATATAAACAGCAGCAGTGTGGCCGCTATAGAAAATCACTCGTCCAAATAAGACTAGCCAGACTCTACATACTATAACTTGATTGTCGAGGCATCACAAATATACAAACAAACATAGGGTAACGCCTTTTCCCGTTCGGGATGGCAGAGGTACAATCGTCCCACTTACCCAGTTATTCAATACTCAATTTCACCAGACAGCGGGCTAGCCCATCGCCGCAGCTATACAGTCTGTTCGTGATAAGAATGCAGTAAAGTCATCACTGTCCGGCGGCCTAGCCACGCGCCCCGTAACCAATCAAATCGTTTTAAATTATCAAGCCAAGTTCACAGTGACCAGTTGAAGGCAAACATTCGAACGCGAAGGTCTAGTCTGTCCTGTCCTGTCCTGTGAGTGTGTGTGATAAAAATTTAAATTTCACTGAATTTTTATCACGAATAGACTGTAGAGTAATGATGGTTTCCTCATTATTGATATTATTACGAGCCTGTAATGTCCCACTGCTGGGCAAAGGCCTGTCTCCCCCTTTTCCACTCCATCCGATCCTGAGCGGTCTCCTTCCACTCTTTATCCCATAGACCCAACTCATCACTCCATCTCTTCCAGGGTCGGCCACGCTATCCTCATATTTTGCAATTTTAAACTAAAAAACACATTAGCAAATAGAGCGGAGCTTTTAAAATATCTTGTATATTTTAAATATTTTGTATATTTTAAAATTAATGAATTTGTAATTGAATACTTATCAAATATGGATACATTTAATTAATGATTATTGTATTTGTCTAGCGCATTAGTTAAGTCTGTAATGCTATACAATTTAATTTGAATAAATAAATAAAAAAAAATTGGTTGCCTGTAAAGTCGGTATACGGGCGAAAGTTTTACGTGACAACGACTTTGAGTGGTAAAATAATTTTAATGTGAATATTCATTCGTATAGTAGGAAGAAGGATGAAATAATAGTAACAATTTAAAACATTTATTTATACAAAGAATTACGCGTGCCTTTCACTTTTTTATGTCTGTCTCTCTCGCTCTTAGGCGGGCTAACCATGCCCGAGTGGAAGGGACGCGTGCCTCTCACTCGCTCTCATTGTGAGCGCATAACGTGAGCGGAGCGTAACGCAGTTTCTTGAAGTGTCACCCGGCAAACCAATTTATAAGACGTTGTCACGTCAATAAATAAATAAATATCTTCCTAATATAACTCAGGTTAATTCCAGTCAATTTGAGTCTACATCAGAACCAATATTCAACTCAGACGGCCAGACTGACTTTGTACAACTTAAGATCTAGCCACTAACTATTTGAACCCAAAGAGGATAAACGTGTTTGCATAATATTAGCCTGTTTGAGTTGAACTCAAGTTGGCGATGAATTTGGAATTCTCGAGATGAGTCCGGTCTCAACTGAGATTAGGAAACTTATGAAGTTACGTTACGTTACGGGCGTACGAATTACAGATATGAATATTTTAATGGAAAGTTCTTACATTCAATAGGTACCATCTGTAACGTAGTCAGGCGCTGAAATTTGAAAAATTTGTCAAGTGCTCTGTGGTCTAGTGGGTTTCACCTAGCTTCTCACGCAGGAGTTGCAAGTTCAAATCCCGGTGCTGACCATGTACCAATGAAATAATTCATTGGTCGTACATTATCGGACGCTTCGTGTTTCGGATGGCATGTTAAGCTGTAGGTCCCGGCTACTATCACTACTTGGTAGTATGTAGTAGTCGTAAAAACCCCTCCACCAACCCGCACTGAACCAGAGCGTGGTGGAGTATGACCCAATCTTACTTAATCAAATGTGACTTGTGATTAATCGAAAATTACCTCAAGATAGCGGCAGGTGATTGATTAAAATGAGTTTGACAAGAGTTTAAAAGTTGTCACTGCTAATTGTCTTTTCGGAAACCAGGCGTAAGTCACATACATTTTCTTCGCGTTGACTGCGAGTGATTTTATCAAATTGCATATTGTCTAGGGGCAGGTCTGGTTACACAGTAACTTAGAAGTACTTACATAATATCATAAGCTCATTTCCTACACTTAGAGCCAAGTAGACGCTCGTATGGAATGCGGTTTCATAGTACATATATGCGATAGATAGATAAAAGATTAAGGTCCATTTGCACGAAAAACACTAATTGTGATTAGCGCGCTAACCGCAATTAAGTTTAACATTTTTCATACATTTTAACAGCTGCTAAATATAATTAAGACGCCTAGAAGACCCTTCAACTTAGGTCAAAACAAATCTACCGCTAGATGGTCCCTGAAAGGAAATAAAGTGTCCCCTAAAATATAGGAATTGTTGGTGAAATCGGCTATAATTGTAATTAAGTTTTTGGTGCAAATGGACCTTATTCTGGACCTTATTGACAGTACAAACACATAAATAAATAAATTAGAATAACTAAAATCAATAATTAACTAAAATCAATAATAAATAAAATCAATAATATTATTATTAATAAAAAATAAATAACCGGCCAAGTGCGAGTCGGACTCGCGCACGAAGGGTTCCGTGCCATTATCTATAAAAAACCGCAAAAAAAATGTATGGGAGCCCCCCTAAATATTAATTTAATTTTAATTTAATTATTTATTTTTTAAGTTAATAATATACTCAATATATTGTGAACATTTTAAGCGTCTACCTGCTACCATTATCAATATCGAGCAAAAATTAGCAAAAAAATCACGTTTGTTGTATGGGAGCCCCCCTTAATATTAAATTTCTTTTGATTTTTAGTATTTGTTGTTATAGCGGCAACAGAAATACATCATCTGTGAAAATTTCAACTGTCTAGCTACCACGGTTCATGAGATACAGCCTGGTGACAGACGGACGGACGGGCGGACGGACGGACGGACGGACAGACGGACAGCGAAGTCTCAGTAATAGGGTCCCGTTTGGCACCCTTCGGGTACGGAACCCTAAAAAAAGACAATCAGTAACGTATGTGGTTTTGTGATGACGCGACAATGAAATGACCGAGTATCTAGTTGACTTCTTCCAGTAATTTCTTAGCCCTTATCCCCGCCCTTATCTTGTAAAGTACAACATTTGTAGCAACAAGGTAACCATAAACACAAACATACGATTTCCTAAGTCGACAATTTACAAACATCGCTTTACCTTTCGAGCCCTAAGCACATTTAAAGGGCCCGTTGTACCCGCAACAGCTCCATGAGACTTAGCCCTGTGAGCCCTTCGTATGCCCTTTCTGAACCCTTGTTAAATGTGTGTCCGTCTAGCTTCTTGGGTTATGGCAGTTGGGACCGTGGAGGTTTGGACCGCACTAAATCTGTTCAATTTATTTGTTTAGATTTGACACGGAATTATTTATAAATTTGAAAATCAAAATTAAAATTTACCAACATAAGTCACAGTAGAAGAGAGAATTGCATTTATTCAGTATTTTTTTCTGTTTGCTCAAAGGCCCGATGCGGGTTCGATTCGAGTTTGAGTTTGAATTTCTTCAAACTTTACAGGCTAGCCCCCTGTCACAAATAGTATTATGTTTTCAATAAATGGCAGAACTTTTAGAACATTTGAGCCTCTGACCTCATATGGGAAAATGCATGACGCTTTGTTTGTTGTATTTTTTGCTTCTATATGATTCTAGTAAGCTCATTAATAGCCCGGGTTACCGAGGGCCACCAGGCCTTTACCCAGAACCACGCTGGCTCAGTTCGAGTTGATTAGGGGATTTTCAGGATTTTCTCCTTCATAAAAATAAGTAGAAGATTACAGAGGGTAAATACAATATGACTCAAAGCGTTCTCCATAAATAGATATCCAAGGTAAATGTCTCTTGCAAAACTACAAATGGCATATTTAGGGGTCCGCCGACTTGTGATAATATGAACCGTTACACTCAATTAATCATCTCGATTTCCGTATTTCTGCATGGGTTCACTAGGTGGAGGGAAGGATCTATCTTCGTCAAATGATCGTGTGATACGGTTGTGTCCTTCCGCCCTATTATGGACAAAGTTAAGATCAATGAGATGACAAGTTGGTATGGGCCACAAACAAAACTAAAATTACTCTATGAAAGAATAATCTATTGTTAGTGTCGGTACGGGGTGCGGCGATATGATGGGCTAATTAATATCATACGGATGTGGTATTGTGAGATAAATAAAAACCTTAATGAAAGGATTTTCCCTTGGTACGTTTCTACGTGAGTCTTTCTTTTTGTTAAATATAAATAGAGCACAGAAATAAAACAAATTAGTTTCTAGTTGGATCACTGTTCGAAAGCAGGTAAAACGAAACAAGGTAAATATTGTTCTTTACTTTTAAAATTGGTTAGCTAAAACATGTAGGTAGGTACCTAATTGTATACTGCGTTTATTATTATGTTTAAATTTTTTTAACTTATGAACCAAAAAAGCAGACATTTCTAGTGAAGGAAATTATTTGAATGAACTGCCGATCTGAACGAATTGAATGTTGAATGAATGCAATTAATTCAGAATTTTCAATTTTTCGATTGATCGATTTTATAAATCAGATCCATTTCATCTGAGTCGTAGTGTTCGGTCAACATCTGCTTATTGATTATATTTTTCCCCAGATGAAAGCAATAATCTTCACCGTTCTCTTCCTGGCAACACTGATGGTGTGCTTTGCGGAACCCGAGGAACCCGAGAGTCACGACATTCGCAAGAGAACCCTATTCTTTCGGGATTGGTTTCCCTGGTCCTGGTTCCCTTCGTATAGTTACCGCACTCACATTATTATCTAATAACAAAAGTATGTGCATTAATATCTATTTGTAATGTTTGATTTTGAAAAATGTAATCATGCAACTTCAAAATATTCACAAAATTAAGCTGAGCAGTAATAAAAATATTGAGAGCTCTTTGGTTGATGTTAAAATAAATGATTTATTAAAAATTTATTTTTATATAGCCTTCCGATTCAACGAGCTTTTGGCGCGTGAGTGACGTTTACAAGGGGACGCCACTTCTATGCAACTTAATGTAACGAATCTGTCAAAATCGTCAGTTCCACCTTTCACCGCGAGCCAAAAGGTAGCTGGAAAGCTGTGATTCACAACTTCTTAACTTTTTTTTTCAAATTTAAGAAATGACGTTGAAATTGAATTTTAAATTGAAAAAGACTATTAGAAAACACATTATATAGAGAACAGACAATAGATTACAGCGTCATAGTGAGTGCTGACAGGTCCCGGCTCAGCTAATAGGTCCCGGCTCAGCTAATAGGTCCCGGCTCAGCTAATAGGACCCGGCTCAGCTAATAGGTCCCGGCTTAGCTAATAGGTCCCGGCTCAGCTAATAGGTCCCGGCTCAGCTAATAGGTCCCGGCTCAGCTAATAGGTCCCAGCTCAGCAATGCCGAAACGCTGGTTTTCAGCCGGACCTTCGGAACACAGGACTACCACATACACACGTAATTTTGATAGAAGGAAAATTAAATAAAAAAAGTCTAACAATAAAATATTATTCCTGTCTAATTAGGTACCAACTTTTAAACAATAACGTGTGGTCTAGTCGCCTCATCGCCTGCCTCTCAGCATACGCCCAGACTAACTCTCGACCTAATATTATCGTAAATTCAATACTAGTTACAGTACACACAGGTTTTGGCACGTCGTCGGATCTCGTTTAGCTCTCTCATTCTCTCTCTCCCGCCAAGTCAAACGCCGAGTATCATACTCGGGGCACCTCTTCTTCTTCTTCTTCTTTTTATTGGAAGAAGAGGCCACTCGGGTCCCGCCCCGATGAGACGTGCCAAGCCCAAAACAACGGCATTCTGACAAGAAATTTGTCACCTTGCAAAAGATTGCACTGTGAGTAGGCAGGTTGCAGATTGCATGCAACCTTCTCTCTCCTGTCTATCTTCATGTCCTGTCCTATCTGTTGCAAGGCAAAAAAGTGCAGCAACAAATTGCTAGTCAGATTGCATCGTGAGATTTCGCCTATTTCTACCATAGTTGCCTAAAAAAAGATACTCCAAACGCATGATTTCTATAACTAAAGTCGAGCACCTTCGCGGTAATACGCCATAGTGGTAGCAGAATCAGGCCCAGACCGCGTATTTACAATCTTTACCTACTGTTGACACACCTCACCCAACTTTATCACGGTTTCTGTAAACTAAATGCTTTAGGTACCGCCGCATAGTTGATTTAGGAAACCCTCGCCACTGACGTCGAGAGGAAATGAAACGCTGGAGCGGAAATCAACACTAAAACTTGTGTATGTACAGAGTCTGCCGATGAATCTCAGTCTTAGGAGAGGTGATTTAATAACTTCTATCTATATATTTATCTATCCAGCCTTCTACACCCAGTGTTGAGTAAAAGCCTCCTTTTCTTCGCCACTTATTTCGGTCTTGGGCCGATCTGATACATTGTTTCCCGGCATTTTTGTAGATATGTGTGTGTTGTCTTTGTATATATTTTTAGAGATAGGCTCGCCTTTGTACACTATTTTTATTTTCTTTTTGTTTGGTCAATTAATTGTACGCAATAAAGAAATTATGATTGATTGATTGATTGTGTATGACTACCTACTTATACTTTGTCAAGAAATGCTAGACAAAAATAATGGCAAAATATGTACATACACCCTTGTTGCCCTGTTTGATTGACAAAATATGTACATACAAGGGTGTTGCCCTGTTTGATTGACAAAATATGTACATACAAGGGTGTTGCCCTGTTTGATTGACAAACCAAATATGTTCAGAAGTTGCCATCATTACCTACCATTTCTTACTAAAGTATAAGTACTGACAAAGGCTTTTCCGGCATACCTAGTGCGTGCAAAGGCTCATCGATCCTTAATTGAGTCAGGGACGCTTTGAGAAAGAGACGTTTTGAGTGAGGGATGATTTGAGAAAGGGTCAATTTTTGACGAAGGGACGTTTTGCGAACGGGTCATGTCCGCCTAAATCAAGATTCTACTTATATAAAATTGACCAACAAACAAATCAACACCCTGTACTGTATAGACAATGCAATACTGATTTGTTTTGACTCAAAATGTAAACTTTAATATTCGATAAGCAGAAGTCTTACAAAGCGTAGATAAATGAAAATTTTAGACTCTTTGTTTGGGGTGGGGGGGTGGGGTAAATTTCCAAGTGTGATTTTTTACTATTAAACAGTAATAAAAATTACCTACTATTAAACAGTAATAAAAACAACAACGACAGATACAAAATCAATTTATTAAACTCCAAAAATCACAATCAATCAAAGGCATTCGTAACTCCGTACAGCATTGCCCTTCCCAATTTACTTCCGGTTAGGATAGAACCCGTACAAGCTATAGAAGAACTCGGGATCATACGTCGCCTCAGCCTGGGCTGTCTTGTACTGAACAGAGGGTATGTTATATCGCAGCGGCAGAGGGTAGGACTGGGGTGCGGGGTAGTAGAGGGGGAGGGTGCGGTAGTAGGAGTCAAGGGGGTAAGCTCCATATTCTGCAGTCCATTGCATGGGTGGTGAAGGGGAGGCTGATATGGCCACGGCGAGAAGTAGAACGATTAGAAGTTTCATCTGTGAACATTCATATTACACAATAAGTTCGAGCGACACTCCACGACTGCTATCTGCGGCGATGGGTTAGCTCCGTGTGACGCAAAATTGACGTGAAACTTTGTTTACGTATCAAATCTGAATTGGAAATACTAACTACAATCTGTTAAGGTGAGAACTGACCAACGTTAAGGTGCAAACTGACCAATGTTACGTTACTTGACACACCGAGCATTACATGTTTGTTTGACGACCTCTGTGGTGCAGCGGTTGCGCATCTGCCTAACACGCGAGAGGTCCCGGGTTCGAATCCCGGCTGGGGCCAAAAAAACCCCAGGTCCTGGATGTTTACATGTTTGTGATGTCGCTGTTTCTGGTTTTCACGACAAAGGGTATCCTAGTGGGGGGCCAAAAGCAATGTATGTGCCTGTATGAAATGTTTATGTTTTATGTTTATGTTACACAGCGAGCATTCATGCAGTCAGTACGTAGTATTACGGGGAAACCAGCGAGCAACGAGCGTCAACTGTTCCTGACTTCCTGCTCGATGCTCAACATGCTCGATGCGAATGTTACATTACACCTTGTAATGTTGGTCAGCTTGCACATTTACGGGGTGTAACACAGCAAAGCAATCATCCATACAGTACGGTATGAACTTTCCCCGTAATACTACATACTGACTGCATGAGTATTCGCTGCGTAACATGTTACATTACATCTCGTAACGTTGGTCAGTTCCCACCTTTATATTCTGTAAGGCGACTTGAAACAAACTTTTACAAATATCTAGGGCCTTACTACAAAAAAAACAACCGTTCAACACCTGTTTAAATAAAATAAAAAATATGTTTTTGACGTTTGTTTTGAGGTTAAACTACGTTTAATATTTTTTGTGGTAACAGGGTTGTTTAATCTAATCACACAGCAAAAAGCAAGGCCTGTCCTGTCCTTGGAGGATTATTAGTCAGAGGTCCTGTCAGTCAAGTTCCAACTTCATAAAGTCGTGTTGTATTTAACTTGTGTTGCCGGCTGCCAATGTCCGGTACAAAGTCGACCTAATTTATTGTATTGAGAGAAGTGTAAGCTGTATACTACATACATGTTTACAGAGACAGATATATTAAACCTCTTGTTTATAATAAATTCACTTTGCTTACCTTGCAAATGTCTCCTTTCAATATACAAAAGAGAACTGATGCTTCCAAAAAAATATTTTCCTTTTATAACGGATATTTAAACCGTTATAAACAACATCTTAGTATTATTATCGCCCGATTTAGTTTAAATCACTTTGGCAATTAGCACTTTATTATTTAAGTATTTAGGTGATGCTTTCGTCATTAGAACCGTCTAAACTACGGAAAATTGTTTAGCCTTTCGAAACAATCAATAACAAAACTATCAAATATAAGTAGAAATTAATTAATTCAAAAATCCTCAATAATCTGTGTTGAATGTAGCCATCTGATGTCTCCAAGAAGGGTCACTGGCCTTTACCCGGATAAGAGGGGACCTAGCACGATGGCAACATTGCTTATACAGGGTATCACTCCACCATACAAAGTACAAAAAAGTACTGAGTTAATTAAAAATAAAGTTGCTCTGACCAAGTCGGTCCCATAGTGAAAGTTGTTTAGAATGATGTCCCTAACAACCCTCTTTCGGCTTGTACACCCCTTTCTGTTACACCCTGTAGGTGAAATTCTGATAGTATAAAAACTAACTAATTAAACTGTTGCTGCTTCAAATCCGACTGTTCTTATCCGGTTTTCTTGCCATAAAGGAGTATTTAAAATTGTTTCTTGAATTAGATAGAAAGATAGATAGATAATCCATTTATTCACTGTAAGAATACACACAAATACAATAAAGATTCTTACAAAACATAAAAAAAAATATGGAAAGAAACTATACATGTGCATATTCCACAGTGAATAGGCCCTGGCTCAGCATGTGTTGCAGATAACTGCAACGCTGGTAATTCTGCCAGGACCCATTTAACAGTGCGAGTGGAAGCTTCAGCTCATCTTCAGTAATTTTAAATTATCCTATCTTACACATCGCCTCTTGAGATAATTACTTTAATCATCTAAGTTACTGGTACTCGTTGGTCCTACATACCACCATAGGTTTTATGAAAATGGGGCTCATGATGGACAGGAATGTCTCATCAATAAATTACCCTATTGATCATTTATTGATGAGGTGTATATTTTCCATCACTACAAAGACCTTTTTCCATATGACCAAATAGCTAATTATTAGGCGTGTAATAATAAAATTGCTCACAGCTCTGAAAGCAATCGCAAGAAACTTACATACTTGAAATGGCGAAACCTTCATTTTGATCAGCTGAGACAAGTCTCAGAACGAGAGTGGTTTATTCACGCGCGCCTCCCCTCCTCCCAATTTGAAAGGCTCATTAATTAATTGAGCCTGACCCAACTCGGTCTTGGCGTATATCTTGATCGATGATGGTAAGCTTCTAGTATTCCGCTATGTTACGGCTGGTTGGATCGCGCACGCGACGACGGGCTGCAGCAGAGCGTGCGCCGCGGGCGGGCCGCCGCGGGCCGCATCGCCGCGTACAAAATCATGCGGCCCGTTGCGCCCCGCCCGACACGGTGTGCGGTAGTGCGCTGCGTCCCGGCACGCTGCGGCCCGTCCTAATGTGTGCGATCCTTTAAAAGTACATTGTTGCATAGAGCCACGCTGTACACACAATTAGCCAATTATTTTATACTGACCTACGTGACAGAGGACCAGCCTATCGCCGCAGCTATAGAGATAATAAAAGAGATATGAAAGTTCAGGTTAAACTCTATTATTGTTGAGTTTAGTGGTACATTTGAACGACATCTACATTATTGACCGAGCGAGCGAAGCGTCTCCGTTTCAGGATTGGCCAAAAATCAGTCACTCACTGACGGATGGTGTTCTATATCATGTTATTTATGATAGATAGGTTTCCTCGTGATGTTTTTCTTCATTAAGTTCAGTCACAAACTAATCAGTAAAACATATTATGTCCATACATATGTTTGTACCTATGTATTAATCATAATCATAATCATTCAGTAAGATATACATTTGAATTTCTTGTTGTTTTTTTTACATTGTAAAGAACAAGGGATGTTCACTACCCCCTAAAAAAGGGCGAACCCTGTGATATAGGATGCGTAGTACTTCCCACCAGTCAATGACAAATTTTCTACTAAGATTTCAACAAAAATACTAAGTTTAATTAATTATTAGCCATTTGTATGTAGTTAAGTATTTTAGTTTCAAATATGTTCTTTGTTGTAATTTCACTGCGTTTACTGGCTTTATTGTTGAGAAGAGGTCCAAGGAAGTTAAAAAATCTTTGAGCATAGTTTGTGCGCACCTTTACAATTTGGCATACTTTGTCTTTTCGCCGTTTTGAAGTCATCGATGTCTTACTAGCTGAGAGTGTACTGTGTTGTTTAAGTATAACACTGTGTATAAATATTTGTCTCACTGTTAGGACATCGCAGAAATTGAAAAGATCTGTTTTAGGGAACAGAATGTGCAGCGGGTCGATTCTCGCGCCTTCGATATAAGGATATCGAGACCAATATTGACAGATTCCCATACGAAATCACTCGATATAGGTGTAGATATCGTACATCGAATGCGCGAGAATCATGCTCCAGACCTTCAATACTGCGCGCTGAGCCTCACCTCTCTATCTCTACACGTAAGAGTGTGGTCTCATGCGCACCACCACCACCCCAGCTAGTGATGCAGTAACGTAGCAATTCAGTCAGAGCCATATAAACA
Source organism: Argyresthia albistria (assembly GCA_963457715.1). Lineage (NCBI taxonomy): Eukaryota > Metazoa > Arthropoda > Insecta > Lepidoptera > Argyresthiidae > Argyresthia > Argyresthia albistria. The sequence continues at coordinate 684,569 of OY735261.1, read as the reverse complement.
CGTTTCATAAGCGGTTTCATGTAACGGTATAGTTATCTTTACTTGTGCAAATTTTCAAACTAACAAATCAAAATCTGGTATTCTAATAATTCGAATTAATATGTGAATCAACTGCCGAGATCAGGGCCCGTATTCTACTGTACACAAGCATACCACAAGCCTGGCACAAACTTGAATACGACGCATTTGGTATTCTACTAAATCTCACAAGCGCCAGCGAGACGCCGGCGGCGTTGGAACGGCGCCAGCGGACAGTAGAATACGAAGTAGGCTGGCGTCACGGCGGCGTCTCGCTGGCGCTTGTGAGATTTAGTAGAATACCAAATGAGACATATTCAAGTTTGTACCAGGCTTGTGGTATGCTTGTGTACAGTAGAATGCGGGCCCTGATAGAAATAAATTTTAAATAAATTTAATTATTCAGAATTATAATGTATCTATAATTATCATAATAATCATGAATGAGTTTTTGATTGATTTAACTTATATTTTTTGGGCAAGTAAGGATAAATAGACCATTTCTGTCTGTGGTACTCTGGCGGTCAAACCGGTAGACGGATTTAGATGCGTTATTTTTAATGGTATAGTCTACCATCGATAGACCTCCCTTCGGTGGTTCTTATCTTTGACATGTTTTTTTTTATCGGATCTGTGGTCCTTGTTATCCGTTTTTTTATTAATCATTATTGTATTTATAATATTTTTATTAGCTAAACTACAATAAACATGAAATGAAAAATGAAATGAAAATGAAATGAAATGAAAAAAAAAAAAATGCGTGTAGCACCGTACACGTGTTAGAAGTAAAACTTCTGTAGCTAGATCATTAAGTGGTACCTATACTATACACCGATACCTACCTATACTAAAAGAGATTTTTTCCAATTTTGAGATCCAATCTCTGCTTCAAGTTACTTTTAAGTTTCAGACGTCCGATTATTCGAAATTATTTTATACTTGTACTTACTTTGAATACGTCATGTCATTTATTTTCCACCATTCCTTATCTACAATTTGTCGCGCTCGTGGTGATATACTTAACTCATTCAATAGTGTCACTACTATTTGCATCTCGCTCAGATTATATACCATCTGACGTCACGTCTTTAAGCCGTCTCGCTCAAATGTATGCATTGCTTTTGCTTGTCTCTGTGCCCAGTCCCTTTATTTAATTGATCGAGTACGTATTTTCAACTATTCCAAGTTAATGTGTACCTGCGGGGCTACCATAAGGCTTGTCACTCACCTCAGTCGCGCAGATAAATGACAAAGAAGATGGCTAAATCAATATATGGACGACTGCCCCAGACATGTACAAAGACTTCTCAACAGCCAATAGCATTTAAATATTCATTCATAAATTTAATTTAGTTTGTAGAACTTGAAGAAAAAAATAATTAAATATAGGTAAATAAGAGTTGTTACTCAATACTCCGTGATTCCAATATGATTCCGTGACCTTTGCCGTCGCTAGAAATAAGCACCATTTTGCAATAACATGCAACATAACGCCATCTAGCCACTCCTCTGGAAACCTCCTGTTTTCAACAGTTTTGCTAGTTGGAAATTATGTTGCATGTTATTTTTAACGATGGCAAAAGTTACTAATCAATGGCGGAATCATAGAGTATGAAGTGACAACTCTTAATTATTTAATCATTTCCTTCAAGTTCTACAAACTAACTAAAGACGCAGTAATTTATGAGAGAATATTTAAATGCTATTAATTGGCTGTTGAGAAGTCTTTGTACATGTCTGGGGCAGTCATTTTGCCAAATTGCCAACTCCTTTCGCGTCTCAATGATGTTTCTCCATAAAATAGCGCGCATTCATTATGATATGACATTAAATTGTGTTAAAATGCGTGGCTGGGGTGACTGGCGTGCCTTATGCTACCCCCGCTAACCTATACATACCTACTTTGCTAGGATTTTTTAGGGTTACTTCATCGCGAAGCGATGACGTAACTCTTATTTGATTTTATTCTTGACATTTCCTTAGTCCGCCATACGACATACCTACCTCGATTTTGATATTTTACTTCAACATTATTGACTGGCATGAAGCATTAACTTTAAAATTACAAAAGCTTATTAAAATCAAAATCGTATAATTTCAACAGTTATAACAACAATTCAACTTTAAAATATGTATTACAAAAATTACATACAAACAAATAAGCGAAACAATAAGCCATTAAACTTATGGCTCTGTAAGCTGTAGACCTCGCTTTGGCCGTTTACTACAGATAAACATTAAATAGGTAGGTATAACACGTACTTAGTAGCTAAACTGCTAATTTGTGACTTGAACTGCACTATATAATAAAAAGTGGCTTTAGAACAGTTCTAGGTAGGTACCTACTTATTGTTTTCAAGCTTAGACTTTCAAGAAGTCTTAATGCAGCCATCCATCACATCGGAATTTGCTTGAAAACTAAATATCACATTTGGATGATTCTAAGTGACTTTATGCGATTACTAGCTGCCCGTTGCGCGACTACGCAGCGCGTTTTAGGTACCTATTCCATAGTTACCGGCCACAAAACGATTCGTTCATCATTTTAGAAATCCATATCGACCCGTGTGACATTGATGAAACTCTTTTCTTACAAACTGTATGGATCGCATCGCACAACTGTCAAACATAAGTTCCGGTTCCAACAAAGAGGTTGAACGAAGTAGTTTTTGGTCACGTCACTGGTTTTGGCCATACCGGAAATCAAGAACTCGTGGAAGAATGCTTAAAATAATTTTTATTTGTTAACGTTTCATCAGGTTTTTCTCTCACTAATTAACATTCTTTATTGTACGAATGTATTATTATCTTATCTGATTAGTTAAAAACCGTATTGAAAATAGTTGCGGTTTTAAAAGTCTTCAGCCGACCCTGACGTCAACGATTCCAATTTCCGTTACATTTCTTAGCCACTCGTGATAGCACCCGGCTAGTAGCAGTTGAAAAGCAAATATATGAATAACCCACAGTTGAGAGGTTAAATAAATTTTACCCCCGTGCCCCAAGAAGTTTTACTTCAAAAATAAAATGAAAATGTTTATTTTCTATAAATCTTACATCCTAGTAATAGCATGACTCGTAACTCCTAAACTAAACTAGGGGGACCTGTATGTCAATACTACAATATTAATCTAAAATGTAATCAATCTGTTGAAATAATATGAGCCAGCAGCGGTGCATCATTAAATATAATGCTGCTTCGAAATATCCAGTGCTCGTATCTCGTATCCCTCCCTATATGAATTTACATTTCACAAATCGGTATGTTGAGTATTAAAAAAAAACTCTCATTCACGTGAATTCAATAATACTGGGAAAATTCCGAATTAATGAAACGTATTCGGAAATGGTTTATGCTATATTTTTTTTTTCGAATTCCTTGTTAAAAAAACGAAATCAGAGGATCTAAAGAATGCAGCGCATCTAAAGCAAGTTTTTTGAAACGTCCAGCCACACATATCTGTTGGCCTCAGGGAGCACTTATCCAGTGGAGAGCGCATAGATACATTTTCCTTTGAAACACAACTCACCAATTTACGGCTGTGATTGGTCAGCCGCTGCGAAACTATCTGGCGGCCCGTCATCGTACATAGGCTGCGTACGTTGTATACAACTAATGTTTGGCAAGCCGCATTCCCCCGCAGGCGCAGTCAATTTGATATAGTCTCTGGTTGGCCTAAACCTACATTAATCAGCCTAAGTTGTTAGACTGTCATTCTAATTACTACAGCTTACATTACACATTTACATTTGATTAAGGACCAGTCTCTGAACAGTCAGATAACTTTTTTTGACACTTCATGTATGTACAAATGTCAAAAGCCTCAGATAAACAGACAGATAAACGTTATCTGAGGAATGAGCGATCGGCACTAAAATTAAATATTCTACTGAACTTAGTAGTGTCTACCATAAGAAATATAGACGTCTATGTAGTATACAATGTTTTATGAACAAAACTACACAAGCATAATAACGCATAAAACTAAAGAGTGAAATGAATAACAACGAAGTCTCTGCGAAAATTTATTTAATGAAATCATTACAAAAACCGGTGTCCATCGTCAAAATCCAAAAACAGTTTAAAGTTGCTTATAATCATAATAAAAAGGCTTGAAAGCCCTGTAAGGAATAGGCTGTGCAATAGGCATTGGCATGTAATACCGGTAACCGGAATTGGAAACAGGCAAGTATTTGTAGATCGGGTACTTGATGTCTTCGGTCTGTATTAAACGGTATTTACCCGTATCGTCCCATTTCAGTTCCGCCGCAGCGAACGCTACGAGGCACAGGCAGAACGCAAGGACTAGGAATCTCATCTGGAAAAAGTAAATGGTGGTAAAATGGAAAAGCGATATAAAAATCAACACAAAAATAAATATAGCCTCACGTCACGCCTTTACGCTTACGAGATGGCACAGACACATGGCCCACTTTTTGATAGTTAATAAATACATCTAAACCACCAAAAAGCTAAGAAAAAATAATCGAAAAATAAGTAGGTATACAATTTCTTCTAACTATTTTAATAACAAGATTATTAAGATAAGTAAGTATACTTCAAAATTAAATAAAACTACGCTATTTTAACAATTAAAATAAAATGCAATTTACATGAGGTACTGTTTTTCTAAACAGGTATTACGCAAGGGAGTTTGTTATGAGGTATTTCGATACCGTTTCCCACTTAAGGGGTACTACCGTTCCAAACACTTCAAGTTCTTTAATACTTTAACAAAATTACCACTAAAATTACTTCACCAACTGGGGTGGTAAAGGAAATGTTTGTTTTATATACCTTTTTACTGCTGGAAACTTGGACCTGTATCTCCAGAGTGCAGAGTGCTGAATGATGTTAAAACCATTCAAAACGAACTTTTATATGTTTTCTATGTACACAACAATAATTAGCCGAAGTGGTAACGAGTTGATGACTTTCAATTAAAAATCGGTTATTGGGAACAATAATTGAGTTTATCATTAGTTTGTTTATTTATTTTTTTCTTAAACTTGTGGTGAAAATCACTATTCTTTTCATAAAAAAGTAAATGTAGCCCATTAATGTCCCCAACGAGGGGTACAGGCCTTTACTCGGATCCGAGTAAGATTGAGCCATACTCCACCACGCTGGCTCAGTGCGGGTTGGTCGAGGGGTCTAACGACTACTACATACTACGAGGTAGTGATAGTAGCCGGAACCTACAGCTTAACGTGCCATCCGAAACACGGAGTGTCCGATTTTATCATCTCATTGGTACATGGTCAGCACCGGGATTCGAACCTGCATCTCCTGCGTGAGAAGCAAGGTGAAACCCACTAGACCACGGAGCACCCTTTTTTTCATATTTGAACAAAAAATGTATGGCATTTGATTTACCAGAACTTTAGGTAGATCTGATTGACCCAAGAGCGATTCTCAGTTCAATTATGTATCTGTAAACCAAAGGAGTGAGGTAGTAGACTAGTAGTCACCCTCATCAAATCTAATTTCACTTCACCTCATGCACAACCAAATATAAATTCGTATACCCCACCATCTATACACCTATCAAGGCATAATACCATAAATTATAATAATATATACAAAACTTTGAAAAAAAATATCATTATTTAATTCCCATTTAAGTCACACAATACGAAATTCCGAAATTCCTTCTTTTTTAACTCGGGAATTTGGTTAAAATACGCGGTATTGTGATTTTTCTGAGACACACGAGATCATAATGAATTCGGTCGCTCACGGGTACCGAAAATTATGTAAACGAGAATTTCTTCCTAATTCAACAACTAAGCTTGTCTACTTTAAAAAATTTGATTCGCTGCTTAGAACCTCTCAGGAAAGTACCTGTAATAAATCTCTTTTTTTCAGAACACCAACGATAATACCCCACTAAGCCGGCAAAACCAGCAAATATTAAACTTTAGAGGAAATTCCCCTCCGCCGTTCATTAAACAACATTGTAGGAGAGTAATTAATTAAGGCGGCTTTAAAAACACCTCCAATGACGACTTACAGGACTCTTCGACCCTTAAGTAGCAGTCACATTGGGTGGAAAACTAAAGAAAATTCTGTGAGGTTAAAGTAAAGGAATTAAAACGAGCTCCATGGAATCATACCAATGGGATCAGCAAGTATTTAGCTGAGAGCCTAAGGGCTGATTTAACCAACAATTCCACAATCTTTGATTTGTTTCCACGAGCGCGATTTGCGTTACGCCAACATGCCGCGACCTCGATTCTACAAAACTCTCGCTTCATCAACCGCTACCGCGATTCGTTGAATAATCCCCGCTTTAGTTGCCGGCACGTCCTCGGTGCAAAACCGTGTGTGAAAAGTATGTACAGTCAATGAAAAAATCTTTTTAACGATTTTAGAGAACTTTTTTTTCCTTTCAGGGCACACCTAGCGGTTGTTTCACTTTGACCAAGTTGAAGAGTCATCTAGGCTACTGGTTCAAGAGGCTGGCCTCCGAAACAATTGCTAGACAGCTAAGAAAACTGTTGTTCCCTAACTGTTGGTGAACTCGGGCATAAGTTATTAAGCTGAAAATAATGAGGAAACCTTCAATCTCCACCATATATTTTTTTTATTGAGGGAAATTCGTAAGCTTTTTCAATTGTTATCTTGTCATAAAATAATTTGCATTGCAGTGTGCACACAGCTTTACGCGGAAGTCGTCAAGAAAGCCATTTATTTGACTCGACAGGGGGTTGTGCAAGCGAATAAAATCAAGCTTTTCCACTTAATTTGGACTCTATTAGGCGAAGCGATAAAGACTAAAGTTGGAACAGGTGCTATTTTGAGTGACAGTCAATGCCACCTTGCCAGCTCCAATTAAACACTCTTTGCTGGAAAATCTTCTGAAAGAAGACGAAGCTAGAAAATCTCTAATGTAAATAATAAAAATATTAAAATGAATATACTAAAATAGAGATCACAAATACAAACAAATACAAATAACGTACAGATTGATAGAAAATTTACTAATGCTAAATATATTTTTTCCAGTATAAGAACTTAAGGAAGTAAAAACCTTTAAAATATGCTAGCTAAGAAAAAAGCTATATTTCGCGTGATTGAGTTTTTGATTGACAAATCACTCCCCCTCACTTTTCGATATCCTTCATAAGTCACTCACAACCACCCACAGTGCAACAAAAAGAAAAAGTAATAAAAAGAAAACAATTTTGTCTCCCCAAAATTATACGAGTCAATGAGTTAGGGTTCCACGGTGGATATAGGCCGTGACGAATTCTGACGATAGTAGGATAATTGTAGTTTCTATAACGTACACAATAAAAACGATTTGAGTACAAAAGGTGACTCCTTAGAAACTCGACAGGCTCCTCTATACATAAATAGATAAGATGATTTTTATTGTCATAAGAATTTACTTGCTGTACTTATCAGCATAAACACATAAAAAAGTAACACAACGCAAAACACACACATAAAAATATACAAAATTATACACATTATGACAAAAATATAATTTCCAATTCATACCAATTTTTTTAAAGATATGCTACAGCTATGTGATGTGTACATGCTGCGACAGCAAATGGGTTTAGACTCAGCCAGAAGTATAATTGAATTTATGCATTATTGTCACCAGGTGGGAAGTGTGACAATAAACAACCTAAACACCAAACTAAATGTGTAAATAAAACAAATAAATTAGCAATTCGGAAAAAATGGACATTTGAATTCCTATTCCTCTAAAAGTAAGTTGAAAGTGAAATTCCACTGTAATGTCGGGTAATCGGGTTGCCAATCCTTAACGTCTGAGTTACACGTAAAAAAATATTCTAATAAAATAATTATTAGGTATACAAATAAAACTACACAAATTGCAATTTGGTTTTTTTAAAGGACAGTATTCCACAACCAAGTCCATTAGAAAGAAACATGAAAGTCCCATTGTGGCGTCATCGCATCGCCACTAACGATAAAGGAAATAACTTTCACGAAATATACACAAAAATCTCATACGGATTTTTGTAGCAAGAGAGTTTTCAATAAAGAAAAATAATTTGTTATGTTCCCTGTCAAAATTTCTCTCTGCTTCTCTGCTTCAGCGCGGTCGGTGGTTGGTCTAAAGATGCTGGGAATTATCCAGAAATTCATCTTATAATGCTATTTCTACGTTCTAGGGTAGACGCAAAACCTGTGATTTTTTATACACAACATTGTATTTTTAAGGCTCTGATATTTTAAAAGAGGTACGGGGGAGGTTTCTTGCCCTTCTTTGCTCCATCCCTAAGCGCACAACTTCCGAACGGGCGGTAGTACTATACAAAAATATTAATATTATATTGACGTTGACTAAGTAATAGGTATGTATGATTTTATGGTCAATAAAAATTTTGAACTGAACTGAACTATATATATTTTTTAGGCCGATGTACAATTCACCCGTTTCTTATACGAGTTAAAACAACAATATTACGTTTTGGAACAGGAATACCTTCGGTTGGATCATTCGAAGATATGAGAGATAGATAGATAGATAAATCACTTTATTCACTTTTTAACCGACTTCCCAAAGGAGGAGGTTTACAATTCGTCCGGATGTTTGTTTTTTTTTTTTTATGTATGTGCCCCGATAGCGCCTAAGCGGGTGGACCGATTTGGAAAATTATTTTTTTGTTTGAAAGGGTTTACCAGCCCATTGGTCCCATTGACACCAGGTCAGGATCTGATGATGGGATCCTGGAGAAATCGAGGGAACTCTTCAAATATTATAGGCAGACCTATAGTGATCTTTGTGTTTCTCATAATAACTCGAGCAAATGCACATGGTAAGCATAATATTGTGATGCGGAACTGCTGATGAAGACCACATATGGCCACCAGATCTGCTCAATACTAGGTACAAATACAATGCGTGGCTGACGGGCAGGCAACGCATAGCCTAAACCGGTGCACCTAGAGCCATGAAACTTTGTACAGGGGTTCCTTAGTAGCGTGGGGTAGCACTGATGTGGGATTTGACAAAATTAATTCCCCAAGGGGGGGGGGGATAAGGGGTTACAGTTTGTATTAAACTCAATCTAATCAAATAGGGTTTGTGGAAGTCGGTTTTTTCTAAAGTTTACTTTTTGTTTCAATTATATTTATTACAATACACGTTTGACAGGAAAACCATTATCTTTGGAAATATGCAAAAAAACAAATGCGATGCATGCAGCATTTCGAAGAAAAGCAAGTAGCCTATGGCTAGAAAGCAGATTAGCACTTTTCTCCGAATAACTTTGACAAATCCATACAAAATTCATTTTAAATGTATAATCGCGCACAGTACTTTGTATAAATTTATTATAATAACAAACTGAAAGTTCGCCGACCGTGTACCGGCGATGCATCTATAAATTATTTACCCCCTCCCCCGCCTTGCCCGGGTGGAACACCTCACGCCCCCGTCGCGTGTGTTCATTCCTTGTTCATTCATCCATCACACTACCTGACGTCCCACATTACCGGTATTTTACAGGTACAACGCTCTTCAAATTCATCAGTTACTGTTTCTCTATTTCGGTCACAAAATTGTTGTGAATTTCTTATTTTAGTTCGTTAAATATTTTAGTTCTGCATTATGATATGAAAAATTGTATCTACTGATGTGACGTTGCCGGCAATATTTCCATTTGCCCGGCAATATTTCCATATAAGGAATATCATCAGTATCGATATCAATATAGCTACTTTATTGCACAAAATAACACTTTTTGGAAAGTGGAGAATACACAACAAAGGCAAGCTAGCGAGCAAGTACATCGGTAATTTTACCTATATGAATATTTAAACTAATTGATTTATTTACAATGAATACGTGTTAATTAATGGGTTTATTCATAAACTACATTGAATAAAATATATATAGGTACACTGGGTTGGTTTGATTTATTTTCCTGTGTGTCCAAAAATATAATTAAAGCCGAAACTTAAAAGCCCGAAATATACCGCAATTCTGTTAATCAAATTGCCGAAGTAAATAAAGTGACACTCCACCAAAACTCTCATCTCTGGAAATCCAATTCCGGGTGCGGATCCAACACGGCTGAAACACAGTAAAAGGCGTCAATAAAAAACCGGGCTCAATTACCGGGTATATCCGGGCCTCCCCGACCCTAATGCAATTTTGCACTCGATTGTACCAAAGCGACCTCTTTATCAAGTTTCAGGGGTCAGAGACCCTCGCGTGTAGGTTACACTTTTGTTTTCACCTGTAGCAGATAGCGGAGGTAAATCTTCGAGGGTCGTCGGAAGCAAATGGGAAATAGGAAAATAGAGTTGCAGAAAACAAGGTAAGCTCGCCTTGGACATTGTTTTTCTACTCTGTGAGTGTCTTTGTTTTTATGTGTAGTACCTACAATAAAGAAAAGAATTACGAGTGATTTCGTAATAATTATGTCTCCGCGTAGGGCAACTGCTTAGGGCAACTGCACGGCAACTGCACATAACAGCTGTCGTATTCTAAGATGACAGTTGAATTCGTTTGTTAGTTTTGATGCAACCCCTTCAGTCAAGAGATTGTCATTCTCCTGGCCGAAAAGGAAAAAAAAATACTTTTAAATTAGGGGAAATCAAGTTCTCATCACCTTGCAATAGACATTAATTGACGTCTTGGTACTCACTGTCAAAGTCAAAGGACTCTTCTGTCCTCAAGCGAAGGGACGTGTAAAAAATCCACACATTCGATTATTTAAACGTGATTTAAACTACAAAGTCAAAGGACTCTTCTGTCCTCAAGCGAAGGGACGTGTAAAAAATCCACACATTCGATTATTTAAACATGATTTAAACACTGGCTATACATACCTTTTCGGCATCTTCTACCTACTACGCATACGCAGGCCCCGAGACTATAATTTTGAGAATTTACGATAATAACAACAACAACATAGCGTCATGTATTCCCATACAGGGTGGCCGAGGCACAACTTAGCCCACTTTTAGCCAGTGATTCAATACTCCAGTATAGTTAGAATTTAGTAAAATAAAATGTCTTTTCCAGCACATTCTCAGCTCTACATCCACCATTCACTATGAGTCAACGGGATCCCCAGCCATGAAACATTAAGTACACTCGGTCGATTGTGTCTGCACGCGAACCTGTGCACCTGCCTACCCCCAATCCTTTGTTGATAGGAGAATTTTGTACAGGAAAATTGCCCTTTGTATATTTATTCTAAGGGCCAAAGTCACTAATATCAAGCTATCGCTAATTGGACTGTAATCTGTCTAGAGATAGTGGTAATGATAGCATTGGTTTTGTTCTATCTGTCTGTATAGTAAAATGCTGATTGATGTAACTACTTTTAGTTGGCGATCGTGGCAATCGTTGTACAAGACCACTTTTTAACCGACTTCAAAAAAGTAGGAGTATTAATTTTATAGGTTGTATATTTTTTAACCGACTTCCAAAATGGAGGAGGTTCTCAATTAGATTTTATGGAAAATTTACCCTTTGGCTGCGTTCCCTCTATGACTGACTACACGTAAATTACTAACCGGTCGCGGTCGTCATCCGTATTAATAATAAAATTGTCGCATGAGAGCAACCAGTTCAAAGGTATCCGAAGATGAAGCAAAAACGCCATTACACTTTCTCCGGAATGACGAAAGGCAATCTGCAAAGCGGCTTTACACGGAAAAGGAAAATAAATATGGCAACCATTATACTGAACACGGCACACCCGCGAAGTAATAAAAAAGTTAGCCGAAATAATCTTCATAAACCTACGGGGGATGAAGTTCACACGGTTCATGGTCTTACCAACAGATTTTTTCTTGGACAAGGATTTATGCAATCATAAACGTAGTCTTGAATCACTGGATGGACGTCATTGGCCTAGGTGCTAATCCGTATCATAGCTGACCGCAACTATGTGTTGTGATTTTGTAGCGAGTGTCTCATCTCAGTGTAAGGGTCAAAGTCTACACAAATAAACAACTTTTACACCTTTTCTTAAACTGTTTGAAAAAGACACAGTTGTTAAAAAGTTAATTTATTAAAAAAACGTTTATTATCATATATCAGGCTACAAGGCCCATACAGTACATTACATATTAAAATATAAATTAAATTACACTTTAAATTACATTACATTAATGCATTGTCAATCTTAACGTGACATAGGTCTAACCCACCCGCAGCTACTGATTTGAGAATGTTTCCTCACGATTTTTCCACCACACCGTTCATAAAATACTTTTAAACTGACTTCAAAAAAGCAGGTGGTTCTCAATTTATTGGGATTTGACTCGGGACCTTTTTAAGGTAATGTATTTTTTATAAAATCCTGAAAACGAGGCCTAACGAAATGTTGGTCAAATCATACAATAGGTGCCTAAATCTGAAGTCGGGTATGTACACAGAAAAAGCTCTTCGTATGCTGGTGAAATGAAGAAAACATTAAAGAAAAAATAATCCCAAGAAACCAATGAAAAAAGTTTTGTTTATTGCGATTTAGGTGAGTTCCCAAATTATCCAATTGGGGTGCGCAAAGGAAATTATATAGAAAAAAAAAAGTTTAAAAAGTTATCACTAAGGAAAATCCAAAAATAAACGGAAAAATAAAATACCCGTCAGTTATTCATAATCTCAAACATGGCTGTCTAAAACCCCACATTCAAAAGATAAAAGAACCGTACGACTGCATTTACTGCCTTATTACGAAAGCAAGAAGAGTGACAAAAAAGTAAATTGGCCACTTTGGGAGTGCTTTCCCTTGTAATATGTGACATTAAGATAACACCTAGGTAAGGGTGGGGCTATGAAACAAACCGTTGAATGCTGAAATCAAAACTACTACTACCTATCAAACTTCTTTTTACAGTAGTCATTTTTAAAACTCGCTTAGTATTTTTGTTAGTTGGTTTAGATATTATGGCACAACCAATAACTCATTGATTGTTGACACTCAGACTCTTTAGACCATGATCAACATCAAACATCGCAAACGCGCATGTACCACAATTTTTTAATATGTTGTTAGGCCCCCTGAGAGTCGTTTATACCGAAAATTGCAACACTGATAACGTTGTGCTGCTCCCATGGTGCTCGAAAAACTGCGGAACTCTGGCTTCTTGTTTCAGTTGTAAAAAAACGAAGAAGTTAGTTTTTAGGTTTGGTTAGTGGGTTTTCGAAACCTTGAGCGGATATCTTCCAAAAAAACTTTGGGACCCTGACGGTTATTTTAAACATTTATTTATTTATTTATTTATTTATTTATTTATTTATTTATTTAACACAAATCCACAGCCAGTCGAATAATGAAACTTTCAAATAATACTTAACATAAGGCCAATTAGGGATTTCACTATGTATACATATGAATACAAAGACAAACAATTGTTTCTTACATTACATAAAACAGATAATGATAACAGTTTTGACAAAAGCTGTGAGCCAGGGAGTGAAAGGTGTGGGTGTGTTGTGTTGTGTGTAGTGTAAAGTGTGTGTGTCTGTATGTGTGTGCCTTAGAGATAAGACAGGACAGATCTTAGGATACCATAAAATGACAGGTAACAGGTTGTTAGAACATGCAGTAAGAACTCCGCTACCAGGTAAAATGGCAGGAGTGGCCTTGCGGGACCTGGATACATTGAGTTACATTTACTTACGTAGGTTTATTTCAATGCCTGGATATAGCTCGTATCCATAGTACTAAGTAACAAATAAAGTAGCTATTCAAAGCCCTGAACGGGTATGGCCCAAAACCTTTTGGAGCTGGAAGATGATCTGCAACATGCAGTAGGGATGTAGTATTGCATCGCAAAAGTTACTATGCAGATGTGGCCTGGTGAAACAATAGATGGAAAAGATAGTGATTCTTTACTGAAAATCCATCTTGATTGTTTTGGGGAGTATTTTGGAACCCCATATAAAGTCAAACTACTAGACCAATTTGAATAATTTTCTTTGTCATCGACGCGAAATTTTGTCTTCTTTGATTTACTGATGTACATTTTCTAACAGATCTGTAACAAGAGCCAGAATTACGCAGTTTTTCGAGCACCATGGGAGCGTTCAGTGTTGCAGTTTTTGGTTTAAATTACTCTCAGGGGACCTAACAACATATTTAAAAATCGTAGATACATGCGCGTTTGCGATGTTTGCCTTTTTTGTGTCGATAATGACGGCGTACTCGCTGGTCACTGTCTTTCGCTCGGGAGCCGACACAGCGCCAATTTGATATATAAGTAGCACTTTCTTTGTGCAGTAATTAGTAGGTTCAGTTGGCCATTATGTATTTGGCCATGGCCAGTAGCTTGATTCTATTTGCCTTGACATATCCCAATTTATTAAAAAAATGACGTTTCACCAAAAGAGTACTTCAAATGGCAGCTGCGGCACCAATAATAGCGATCTATTTCGTCAAACATTAATTTGTAGCATTATAAAAACTAGACGTCAGAGATAGAGAATACTGCTACTTATCGCTCGACGCGACGTAGAGTAGTGTCGGCTGCTCTGTCGCTTATGTCCGTGGCTTCACAATATCCCGGATTTTTCGCAGATAATATTATTTGAAAGGGAGTCTCATGTTTATCTGAACAAAGTAGACCGTTGAGTGACGAATATAAAACAATAGATACAATACTGATTGAGGAAAACGCTGTCAACAAAGTGTTTTTGTCGAATACAGAATTGAATAAACTGGGATAAAAAAAAACAATGGGAAAGCTGATTTAACCTTCAACAACAACGTTGAGTGTTTTTTGTTTTAATTTGATTGTGTGGTTAAAAATTGGTTTTAGTTAATAACACAAATATCATACAGGGTGTAACATAAGCTTTGTTTTTCCTTTATATTATGATTCAAGCTATGATAGGTTTTCACAAAATAAAATATTGGCACTTGATCGATACTCAACTTGGCCGTTTGCCAGCTACGATAAGTGCAAGATACAGGTCACGCAGCGAAAGTTGAGGCAGAACAACAATACCACACACGTAGCTCTACAGTTTATTCGTGATAGGAATGCAGTGAAATTTAAATTTAAATCTGTTAACACACTCACAGGACAGGACACAACCTTCGCGTTCGAAAGTTTGCCTTCAACTGGTCACTGTGAACTTGGCTTGATAATAGGAAAGGCGTGGCTAGGCTGCCGGACAGTAATGTCTTTACTGCATCAGTCTGTCTGTTCGTCTGTCACCAGGCTGTATCTCATGAACCGTTATAGCTAGACAGTAAAAAGTTTCACAGTTGATGTATTTCTGTTGCCGCTATTACAACAAATACTAAAAACCAGATTATATTAATATTAAATGGTACGGAACCCTTCGTGCGCGAGTCCTACTCGTACTTAGCTGGTTTTTTTAACTTATATTAATGTGTGCAATTAAGTATATAAATTAAATGAAGTATTCTACGTATTCTACTTCAGTTACTAAATTAGTAAAATAAGATTTTATATTCATTGCATTCACCCAAGCAAACAATAAGGAAATTTCTCGAAAAAATTGAGAGAGTTTGTATGCAAAAATTCAATTCGCCCCCATACTGAAGGGTGCATAACAAAGAGAACAATTTTAATACAAAACACCTCGTACCTAAAGTAAATCGATTTACGGTAAAAGTATTGTTTTCATTTCAATAATATTTGAATAATTTGATGTGTAGGTAAACAGTATCTCTTTTTGAAGGGGTGTTTCCGTCAATTTTTTTTTTCAAGACGGTTTAGTTTTTATTTCCATTTTGTTTAATTCTGCATGTAAATATACCACACTCTTGTGCACTTCGAAAGAATTCAGAGTGTTATTGCCGAATGCTTGCGAATGCACCAATGTATCCTCCAATAAGAATTACACCATTTAATCCTTTTCATATTCCTTTATTAAATACTATTATTTTCAGTACTTACATTCAGATTAAGATTAGTCTAATTGATAATATGATTTTGGTATTAGATACAAGTTATAATTGAAACAAAAAGTAAACTTTAGAAAAAACCGACTTCCACAAACCCTATTTGATTAGATTGAGTTTAATACAAACTGTAACCCCTTATCCCCCCCCCCCCCCCTTGGGGAATTAATTTTGTCAAATCCCACAACTTTAGCCCACATAATTCTATACGTATAAGGATGAGAAGTTTTATCATACCCGGTCATACATTATCTGACCGTAGCTCTTGGCTTGGGTCCAGCAGAATGTAGATCGGAACTTATGCGCATACGTTAACTACAGACATGCATATCCGTGTCATGTTGAAGATGGACGGTCGAACGTTCTAATGGTGATCGAAATCATCGTGGGGAAACCCACATTGGCAAATGGAGTATTGAAAAACTGGCTAAAAGTGGGCACAGTTGTGCTTCTGCCATCCCGTATGGGAAAAGGCGTGACGCTATGTTATGTGTGCTGCAGAAGGAGATTTGTCGCATGGAGAATACGGTAAACTACTCGTGATATCAGATTGTGAAATACAAAAGCTATTAGCGCCGCCAAAACGGGCGCTTTATGAGAAATCCACGTAACCGCAAGATTTTATATCTGATAGGAACGTAGCACAGGCAAAATTATTTCTACATTTCATAAAAAAAAATCTTTATTCACCAAAACACAAAAAACCGATTCCCGAATTTATGCTTTCGTTTCGGGAGAGACGTGCAAAAAGTGTATCTTTTCAGTCGGTTTCCTTTCAGCGACATTAGCTGTTGTCGTCTCTCTTTGTTTCCACACCGGAAGTGGCGCTGGTGTGTAATGGCACGTGCTTCCGGCGTGAGGGGTAGCCCCCTGGCGAACTTTGTTTTTGATGAACAAGTTCAGAACTCTCTCTCAGTACAATTAATATTATTGAATACAATCTTCAGATAGGTGGTAAAAATCTCGGTATCTGCTGCCTACTTGGACAAGAAATAACGAAATAAAGACTACTATTTATGTTGACTAGTTAGTACGAGTCACAGATCTACGAGTATAAACAGATTAGAAATTAGAAATTATTTATTTAGTAAAACGTTTCACTTAGGGGTAGGTACATCAAATGGTATTAGGTACTGGGTTACAATTCTAATTTTGATGTTTCCATGGTTCCCACACTAGGAAAATCCTGTGTCGTGGGATCCCATTCTGACCTGGTACCTACCAGATATAAGAAAAGAAGTTATAACAATTTATTAATTAGTACCACAGATAACTATAATATTATACTAATATAGTAAGGAGTACCTACTATAAGTTTATAAAGAAAAATATTAAGTATACTTATTGCTTCAGGCGTTTTAGGAACCACAATTCTTCAGGTAAAGCCTATTTCTATTGACGACATCTGTGGCGTATCGGTTGTGCATCTGCCTACCATGCCAGAGATCCCGGGTTCGAATCCCGGGTGGGGACAAAAAAAAGCCCCTGGGTCTTGGATGTTTACATGTTTGTGATGTCATTGTTTCTGGTTCCCACGACACAGGGTATCCTAGTGTGGGGCCAGAAGCAATGTATGTGCCAGTATGTAAATGCTGGTTTATGTTATGTTTATTTATGTACCTACCTTTCTATATTGTTTCTGTTTCTTTCTGTATTATTTCCATAAATCGTATTGTTTTGTTATTTGTCCTGCCTCTGCGTATTTATCTCAAACATTGAGGTAATTCATCATAATATTTATTCGGATAGTCTTTTCCAGACATGTTGATGTTAATTTACCAGAATGTTTGTTGTTTCTTGGAATCTCGTTTGTTGCCAATAGCAGCAGAGGCTTCCATCATATATGATCGAAGAGCAAAGGTCTTTTATCCTAAGCGGTGATTATAAATAGTACCTGAACTTGTGGAAAGTTGAAGTTGTTGTAATATAGACGTGTCGTAACTGGTTCACTCTCAGAACAATAGATAGATAAGATGTGTCGACGAGAGGGCAAGACAAGGCGTAAAACAAAGCTCATGATATATTTAAGGCTCGCGTCCACAGTTCCGCATCGCGCAGCGGACGGATCGCATCAAGCGGATTAATTTTTCATAATGCGTCTACTGTTATCGGCAACGGGATCGGATTTGCCGACGCAAGTACCAACAACAGTATTATCGTATGACGTCATCGGCACGCATCTCAAAAACTGCCTCGATGCCGGCATTGCCGATATGCGATCCGTACGATGCGGATCAGTAGACGCTGTTGCATGAGTTTCTAAACAAGGCATACTAAAATCCGGTGCGTGCGATGCGGAACTGTAGACCCCAGCCTTTAAGCTACCAGCTCGTCCAACGTCCATAAAAGACCCATATATATTGTTGTTTTTTTTTTCATAGGTTTTAAACTTTATCTTACTTTAGGTTTTCGATTTTCAAATCGCAGGTGGACTTTGGACGGACGGTTGTGAACTTACGAACATAATCTGAAGAATTATTAGATTTGATCTGAGAAACTTAAATTTTCAATTCTCCTACATTTGACGAACTCTTGTGGTGCTGACTGTCGAGGCCGTGCTTGCCAAGAGAGAGATAAAATAAATAAAACCGAAAATGCCAGGGTGCCCTAGTGTGGTACTAGAGGCAATGTATGTGCTTGTATGTAAAATGACAATAAGGCAGCATGAGACATGTAAATATTGTGCTAAGTACCACCTAAATACAAGAGATGCAATAGTACATTACTTCAGAGGGAAGAAAGTGACAGTTCCATACCGAGATTATGGCATTTGCGCCACGAGCTTGCGAGGGGCGCAAACCATTTGAGGTATGGAACTGTACTTTATCCTGAGGTATGTATAGTGCTTTTTATTACACCTACGAGGAAAATTATAGACATAAATGCGTAGAAATCTGCAGTACTTATGAAAATTTCATACGTTGGCAAAAGGAAAAGAAAACGACTTCATTTTTAACCGACTTCCCAAAGGAGGAGGTTTACAATTCGTCCGGATGTTTGTTTTTTTTTTTTTTTTGTTTTTTTTTTTTTTTTTTTTTATGTATGTTCCCCGATAGCGCCTAAACGGGTGGACCAATTTGGAAAATTATTTTTTTGTTTGAAAGGGTTTACCTTCCCATTGGTCCCATTGACACCAGGTCAGGATCTGATGATGGGATCCTGGAGAAATCGAGGGAACTCTTCAAATATTATAGGCAGACCTATAGTGATTTTTGTGTTTCTCATAATAACTCGTGCAAATGCACATGGTAAGCATAATATTGTGATGCGGAACTGCTGATGAAGACCATATATGGCCATCAGATCTGCTCAATACTAGGTACAAATACAATGCGTGGCTGACGGGCAGGCAACGCATAGCCTAAACCGGTGGACCTAGAGCCATGAAACTTTGTACAGGGGTTCCTTAGTAGCGTGGGGTAGCACTGATATGGGATTTGACAAAATTAATTCCCCAGGGGTGGGGGGATAAGGGGTTACAGTTTGTATTAAACTCAATCTAATCAAATAGGGTTTGTGGAAGTCGGTTTTTTCTAAAGTTTACTTTTTGTTTCAATTATCTGAAAATGTATTGCTCGAAGTTTTTGCGAAAATGCGCGGGCTTTTCCTTTTTTTTTCGCCCGTTTCTGGAGTAGGCTAAGATCATAAGGTCATGCAGCCACTTCTTCCGTGATTCCGCGCGTTTTATATACAAAAATAATTTCGTTTTTAATTTTCTGTATGCACCAAGGAGGTTGGTAACTGGTAAAAAAAAAAACTGTATGTGGCCAGTAACAATTTACTTGAAATTTAATTAGTAGACATAAAGTCTCTTTGCAGTATGACTGGTGACAAACAAAAAAATAAAAAAACCGGGTATGTAATGGAATTTCATACATACTTCCCACCCTTGGGTCGGAAGGATTTGCATACAAACTTCCATACCTTGGGATGAAAGGATTTGAAGGGCGGGATAAAGGCGTTTCTTCCCTCTAATTGGTATAATTAGTATGTATTTTCAGAGCAGGTGTGATAAAAAGTTAAATACTGCAAAGCTTATTACAAATAATGCAAGAGCCGTGTACGAGTAAATGCAGTTATCATTTTTACACCAGAAAAGAGACAATTCCACACCTCGCTGGCTCAAGGTAAATTTGCATATTTAACTGATAAAAAAGCTCTCGCAACACTGTCATAGAACAAAAAATGCAAAAACCAGATATTTTTTACGAGCTGAGAAAAACTAGAATGTTGCTGCATTTTTAATTCAAGACTGGCTAATTGTTGAAATGTCTGTAGAGTAATTACAACTACAATTATCTAGTAATCGGCGAAGTTATTAATGTAAAACTATCTAGGGCCTGCAATTTTGCCTGCTTGAACCGGAAGCTTTCAGATCTACAGCTGTCCTAAGATCTTTTGGCTTGTGCGGTGACAAGTAAGTGTAAACTAAACGCTTTTTGGCAGGATCGTTGCGTGCCGTTGCCGGCAATATTGCCATTTGTGGGAATATAATGTATGGGCACAGGGTGCTCATCCCATACAAATTAGAATTGGTAACCCTTCGTAAAAAAAGAGATGGCATGAGGAGTAAGATTTGTACTTTAAACGCCATGGTTTCAGTTAACACACTAGGCAGCGCTAATCTTACAAAAAATCCTATATATCTTAGCGCCATCTTGTGGTATTTGCAATTTTTCGATGGTGCTACACCAAGCGATAATGGCCTCGAACTAAAGAAGCTTCCGTAGCATCTCAGTTTACGCCGGTATCATGCCGTTGAAAGTCACGTTTTCGCCTTTAGGGTTAGCGGTTAGCAGAGGCCAAATTGGTATGACCGAACGGCTAGTCCATCAATGAAGCTTTGAAAATATGGTAATCTCGCGATGTCTTCTATCGCCGTTAAAAAAGACCTTTCAAGTTAATAGATAAGATGAAAGTAAAGGATGGAAATTGAATAAGTTCCGATTAATCCGAGCGTAACTCCAGTAGTAGTTAATATGAAGTCTAACGCACAAATTCGCTTTGATAATTTCAAAGAAATCTCAGAAATGTCAGATACAAAATTCTTAAATCACGATAATTCGTACAAAAAGGAAGGACACATCAAGAGGAGACTTTTGCGAATTCAAGAAGCTTGTTGGGAATGTCGGAAGACACAATTATTTATTGTGAGTGGCTTTTGGCGTTGAGGGAGGAATGAGGTTCTTATCTTAACATTAAGTATTGTAGATAGATAGATGATGAGGTGGGACGCCCGCTGAAGATAGGGGGTGATCAGTCCTCAATTTTGACATTTCACCCAATTCCCGCAGTGTATGAGTGCTGGTTACTTTTGGTTCAGCTGATTTCCCTCTCCAAAGCTCCATATAATTTTGAATAATTAATGAATCTTGTTATTCCAACATTAGGATACCAGGAGAGCTCCGCGGTCTAGTGGGTATCATGCTTGCCTCTCACGCAGGTGACGCAAGTTCGAATCCAGGTGCTGACCGTGTACCAATGAGATAAGTGAATTATCTCAAGTATGTTATATACGGACGTTCTAACGGTGATGGAAAACATCGAGAGGATACCTTAATTACTCCATAGCTGCGGCGATGGGCTAGCCCACAGTTCTGCCTCTGCTACCCCGTATGGGAAAAGGTGTGACGCTATGTTACGTTTTAGGAAACCAACATGTTGTAGCCATATCATAGAATTGATCATATCATAAAATGGCCAACCCTGGATTGTTGAGGGTATTACATATGTCGCCCTTTCCAATACACGGTGTGCCTTTTTTACCAAGGTGCCACATTGTTGAGGGTAATTTTTGTTTAATTCCAATTAGGTATGTGCAGTCCCTATCCCCGTACCTCCCTCGCACAAGGACCCTCGGCTGAGTATGTACATACGAACAAGCAGAGCCCTGACATAATGAAGTGGAACTCTACCGCTCTGGCTTTTATCTTCATCATACGGTAAAGTGGGCCGCAGGTCAAATTAAGCCGTTTACTTGTGACTGCTCATACTAGTGTACCTTTTTTTAGAAGGAGGGTAATGGTTTACGGGCCTTTTTGTTAGCATGTGCTTCAGCTGAAACGGTCTAGAGGAGGTTAAATGTGTATCAGATATAACGGTAAAGGGGTAAAAAAAAATCTAAAGAGTTACGTTAGCGAGATTATTGGAAGAAAAGATAAGGAACACTTTGGGTTACGATATTTTATTAATGTATGTCTTTTGTTTAGGTCTCTAGGTTCTTTGCCCAGAGTGGCAATGGCCATGGGCCATACATTTTGAAATACAGACGGATTGTTGTACGTGTGGGCGGCCGACCGTAGAATTGGGCACATCATGATGTGCCCAAACGTGAAATATGATGAAACGATAAAATGTCTTAAGGCAAACACTGCGGTAGATTAGGTGAAGACTAAAGGGGGCGAGCGCAGCGAAGCCCCCGAATAGTCTTCGTGTTCATTTGACATGTACAACACAAAAAAACATCACGTCGTAGTGCTGAATAAACTATTTTGAAAAGACATGTTTTCGTTAAAACCCGCCACATCATAATGTGCCCAGTAATTGCTAGGGCATATCATGAAATGGCGGGGCACATGACGGCACATCATGATGTGCCCGATTCTACGATCGGCCGCCAACATATGCACTGACTATCTGTCATTGAAAAGTTGTGAGCGTATAATATGCATAAATAACAAAGCAACAAGCCTTTGTCAAAATGACGTGGCTAATGCACAATAGCGCACAAAATATGAACTGAAACTCTAAAACATTTATAAAAAAGGTCTCCATAATAAACTCTGAAGATAGTTCCCACTCATTTGTGGCCAGGACAAAGTATGAGAAAATTAAACCAACCAAATAGAGTGGAGCGGAAAAAAAACGCTGACATCATCAAAGGCTTTTGTCTCAAACAGAAATTTTCTTGCGCTTTCGTACCACCAGCATTTTATTCCCAGTAGAATCTAGCGCTTACTCAGCGGCGTTAGAGTCTAAGGTGCTGGGAAAGAGATCGATATTCGTAGTAATAACATTAGTGTCAAAGACACGATGTAGATTGTGCGTAATGAAATGCAAATGTGGTGGGAAATGGAAGGGTTAAAACTCAGACTGTAGTGGCGTGTGGCCTACAGGGTGTAATAGAAAGAGGTACACAAAATCAATGCACCTAACACGACATGTGAGAAAAGGCAAGGTGTAAGCTAGTATGTATTATAAATCTTGCGCTTCAAGCCGATGTATCAGCCGATTCTAGAGTCGTAACAATTAAACGATAGTGGGGCGCGTCATTTCAGTAAAGATAAGCTCTACAAGCAAAGGTCTAAACTAGTATGGAGACTGGCCTCTATAAGCGGGTTAATATGTCTTTCAGCCAAATTTTGCGCTTCGCATGTTCATGACAAAGGTCTTTAACAAGCTACTGGCTGTACTATCGCACAAGTTACCCGTATGATTGTGTACCATTTGACGTAGGTACGTATAAGGTGCAGAAGCCGTGTGGATTGATTGTAGCAGAGCTATTGTATACTTTTGCTATGAAGTGGCAACATGAAACGCTGATTACTGGGGCGCCCAGTGACATTAGCTTCTGTTAATAAAATTGCAATACAAGTTCTCAATGAAAATAATCGAAGGGGGTGTGTGTGTGTGTGTGAGGGTGTGTGTGTGTGTGTGTGTATGAGTAAATGTGAGGCAAATAGCCTGAACTGATCTGTCGCTATAACGCCAAGAGATCAGACTGCAAATGCTATATCGTAACACTATTAGTCGTAATACGCACAAAGTACTGTTCAATTTAACTGTGGCGTAAAGCTATGAGGAGTATTGAGGTAAAAACAGTAAAAAAAAACTTTTAGACAAATCGATGGCAGTCCATTCCGTGGCATCATTCTCGCGCCTTCGATAGACGGATATCGAGACCAATATTGACAGATTCCCATACGAAATCACTCGATATAGGTGTAGATATCGTGTATCGAATGCGCGAGAATCATGCACAGGTATGATTCTCACGCCTTCGACATACGGTTATCGAGACCTATATTGACAGATTCCCGTACAAAATCACTCGATATAGATGTAAATATCATATATCGAATGCGCGAAAATCATGCTGGCCTAGGTAGGCGGCTATCAATGCAATATATCTAATACGCTTCGGCAGAAGGCTGTCGTTTACTGCTGCCGACATGTCTGCTGCATGCGCGTTCACAAGAGCTTAAGTCATAGAGTAAAATAGTTTTATTGCTTTGAGTTCTTGTTATGCTGGCGGCCAATTTCAGTGGCACCATAAGGTCCTGGTACAGCATAGCATTTAATGTCATCCATCCCACACCAACACTCCTCTACGGATCGCATCTCACAGCACATCAGTGTATCTTTCAACTTTAGCACTATACCACCGTTGGTTCCGGAAACTGTTTTCATTAACAAAACAAACAGGAGCCAGTGTTAGTCAAAGGGTCTAAAGGTCAGGGGGTTCAGTAAACTAAAGTTCTGCTCGTCACTACCTCAATGTGTCGGTGAGTGTACCACAATAGCAAAACACACAGAACCTTTGATGTTGAGAAGTGACTAGACTAGCAGATGGATATTTAATTTGAAACAAAAAGTAAACCAAAAAACCGACTTCCACAAACCCAATTTAATTAGATTGAGTTTAATACAAACTGTAACCCCCTATTTCCTGCCATTGGGGAATTAATTTCGTTAAATCCCATCTCAATGCTACCCTATAAGGAACCCCTATACAAAGTTTCATGGCACTAGGTCCACCGGTTTAGGCTATGCATTGCCCGTCAGCCACGCATAGTCTTCTCAGTCGTATCACTCTTGGCAGAGTGGTCGTGGTCGTCATCGGTCGGGTGACCCGCCTTACAATTCGTCGCCATTCTTCCCAGAGGGCTGCTTTTTTGGTGCATTGGTACAGGGGATCATCCAGTGCTGCCTTGATTTGGTCCGTCCATCTCATTGGTGATCTACCACGCATTCGGGTGCCCTCTACTCTGCCCTGTACCACCAGTCGCTCAATGGACATACGGCCGCGTCGAGATACGTGTCCAAAGAAGGTGAGGATACGAGCTTGGACTATAGATGACATGATATGTGAGGATACGAGCTTGGACTATAGATGGGAAGGTAAACCCTTTCAAACGAAAAAATTATAATTCCAAATCGGTCCATCCGTCTAGGCGCAATCGGTGCACATACATAAAAAAAAAAAAAAAAAACAAAATAAAAAAAAAACATCCGTACTAATTGTAATTCTCCTCCTTTGGGAAGTCGTTTAAAAACCGCGCCTTCTACTCGCATTTGTTGTTGGTACCCGAAACCCAATCAAGATTATTTTTATTGAAGTTTAGGGTATTTAAGTTTATTGTATAAACGCGTCAGTGGCCCAGGCATTTCACGATTGCTCATTTAATTTTTCATTTATACTTTATTGCACAGAACATAAAAGACGCGTAACATTTACAAAAAGGTATGTACAGAGGCGAGCTTATCTCTAAAAAGAGATTTCTTCCAGCAAACCTGGGCATTACAGGAAAAAACAGATACAGAGAGGGAAGTCAGCTCTTTACACGCAAGATACGGATTCGAGTCAAAAAGCTTACTAAATTTTTAACCCTTAATCAAGATTCACTCAAACTGTCCCCAGCAGAATGTTCATCCTCTTCTCCTGTGACAGATCATTAGTCGCTCGAATCAGCAGTTAAAGCGCTAATCGGAACGCTGTCTTCGCTGACGACGATTTTTCTTTTGCTTATCACCCCTTTTGCTAGTTAGCCGTGATTTGTCTGCAGTGGTAAAAACGTGTCGCGAATTTAAACTCGGCGGATTTTGGGTGTTTCTGTGTGATAGAACATCGATGTTATAAATTACGCGACGAATAAAATAGGTATAAGCGATTTCAACTAAGTCGCGAAAAAATGCGCGATAAACGCGAGTCGCGCATTCCATGCTAAGGGTGCTGGAAGGCGCTTACTATTTCGGTAAAAAAAACATACAAGCGTCACGTCTTTTCCAATACGAGCCAGCAGAGGCGTTGCCCATACTTTTGGCCAGTTAGGGATCGTTCAACAATTACGTGATCATTTTTGGCCGTTTTTTTAACCCCCCCCCCCTTATGTAATCACAGCGTAATCTTTTTTTTTAACCCCCCCCCCCTCGCCTTGATTACGTAATCTTCGTCCGTGCTTAATTTTTTTTGCTGTTTATTAACACTGACACGTATGTCATGTTTCTATGGGTCTTAAATAACCTAAATTTTGGATCCCGATCCCGGACATCCCGTTTCATCTATCTAATAGTAAGTGTTACCAGTAATAAACTTCAAAATTGGACGTAAATATTTAAATATAATTTATTTTCGGAAACGAAGCGCAGATGACGTAATCATGGATTCTTTCCCCCCCCCCCTCAAATAATCCGATGTATATACAAGCACCCGACCCCCCCCCCCTTCCGGTGATCACGTAATTGTTGAATGATCCCTTCTTCGATATTTCATACTGCGTCACACACAGATTATGCTGGTAATGGTAACCTTTAACTTACCTCATTGCATTACATGGTCGGGACTGGATTAAATAGAATCCACGTCTCCTGCTGGAGAAGCTACCATGATACCACTACCAGTCTATTCGTGATAAGAATGCAGTGAAATTTTAATTTTCATCTGTTAACACACACTCACAGGACAGTACACTACCTTCGCGTTCGAAAGTTTGCCTTCAACTGGTCACTGTGTACTTGGCTTGATAATTGGAAACGATTTGATTGGTTACGGGGCGTGGCTAGGCCGACGGACAGTGATGACTTTACTGCATTCTTATCATGAATAGACTACAAACCACGAAACTCTTTAATGTTTACAAATAGGACTATTTATTTCTCACGTGTTTTGTGTCAAAGAGACTACGATCGATCGTACTACCTAGAGGCATGCATCCGTAGAGTAATCTACAGGTAACTTATGAGTTCTACGTCAAGCTAAGACTAAGCTGAACACATTGCAAGCACAAAGAACGGTCAGACGAGCGTAGTCGACTTAAGCTGAATTTAATACGACGCTAAGTTAAGCTGTAGATAACTTACCCTCGCTTTATCCTTAATAGTTTATAAGTTAGTAGAGACTTAACTACCTCTTGACGAGTTGCTAACTAAACTAGTACTTAGTATGCTAGTTTTCTTTGATAAACCTAGCATTTGATAAATTTATGAGGAAGAAAATTTAATTAATTTGTTACAAGACATCGTTACGCCTTTTCTGATATTGGGTGGAAGATGCACAACTGAGCTCTATTTAGCTGCTAATACAATACTCCATTATTCAAAACGGTGGGTGGTTAGAAAACCAACCTCTACCCTATCATAATTTGTCGGGAAGTTTAATAAAACTTGCCAAGCTGGTATTTTCCGCTTTATCTTTATTTTTTTTAATAACGTGATAACGTGACAAAATAATGAAGTTGTAAAGAAAACTTGCGAGCTGAAAGAGGATACAGTAACCCGGGTAGAGAAAGGTCAGCTTATATGAACGTTTCATCATTTTGTAATACTTTTTTTGTCTAATTATGGGCCAAAGATTATGAAAACGCTTATTGAGCAAAATCGAGAAGTAAACAGAACATTTGATAAATAATTGGCCGAATTTCAGTCAAATGGTAAATATTAATAAATCATTAGTTGAATTAACGCAGAAATAGCAATACTTACAAGAGATACGTATTATTTTAGACAATCCCGGATGCTTAGCTGTCTCGGAGGAGATTTAGTCTGAGTTAGCTGTATATAAAAGTTTGACGGATGTACATATGAAGCTGTCTCTAATTCGGGAAATGATAGTAGGTACCTATGACACGTTTGAGCAGTCTGTGTATTCGCCTTTATAGTCTAAACTAAACAAAGTACCTGTATTTCTAATCCACTGTCAAAAAGATTACCAAATATACGTCAATGCCAAAGTAACACGTGTCTATTGGAGATGCGCTTTCCAAAAATATTTTGGCTTGCGGTGACAGGTGAAACTACCGCTGTTTGACATAAATTCTACTAAAAAATCTTGATGAAAATATTTATCGATATGATTGTATTTGAGGTATGTTTGTTATATCAGGCAAAGAATCCGATTTATCTGTTTTTAAAGTGCCGCTTTTATCAAAATAGTAATGTACTATTAGACAAAATGGCATTTCATATGGCAGCCCATTTATTTACGATTTTGGCAGTGAATTAGAAATACAAGTATAGGTATAGCCATTGACACACGAATACGAGGTATCGCGAATCCACTCCATACACTTTTTTACGAACAAAAGCGTGCGTTCCGTAAAGGACTGCGCATTAACGAGATCTATTCACCGAGGGAGGGCGCCTGCAGGGTAGTGTCAGCAAAAACGTCGCCGGCGACTGGTAATTGGGGAAGTTGAAAACTGCCAAGCGGCTGAAATAATCACCAGTGCTGAGGTTAATTATTCATGGAATACTCGTTCATATTTATTTTAAAATGTGATTTCGGAGGTGGAAACGGGAAAGCTAGAACTGAAATGTTATTTAAACCCGATTCTAAAAACGCGATTTTTTTGTTTCCTCTAGGTCTTGGACTTTATTTTAAAACTGTTCAACTTCCAGCCAAGAGTCTATAAAACTACGAATTGCATTTGACACTTGTTAGGAAAGTGCATAACTATTTGTCATCCTTCAAAAAGAAAACATATAAAAGTTCCGTTCAACTGCAGATGAATAATAAGAGTTTTGAAACATTTTACTCTACAAAATATTGTGTACCATTTGGTACTGGGGCGCTCGCTTTCGCCAATTGTTTTGCCGACTCTACACCAAAAGCGCAGGTGATATGAGCTAACACAAAGTGCTGAAAGTATTCCTTCGTTTAAGGGGAGGTTTAACTTTAACACGACCGGCCCACGGATAGCCAGTTATTCAATGTATTTGCCACCCTATATGGGAAAAGGACGCTATATCTACTACCGTACTGTAACAGGTATACCTTTAACATAAGACGGCGCCCTAGACAAAAACAGCCTTTAGCAAAACACAAATCGGAATGACGAGTATAATTGCTGTACGTTTTTTCACTAGCTTGTTTATCACGAGTGTCAGCGTGACTTTGCTTTCTCATAAACTTTATTTTATTTATTTTGCTCGATAGAAAAGTCTCCTGAATTTGCTAGAAAATCTGTCTGTCACAATGTTTTATTTTACAATTTCGCACCGCATGTGAATTTGTGTTTTGTTATTTATCTAAACATTATAAAAATGGCACAGTATGTTCCTCAGTTAGGCCTAAACCTTTTGTTTTAATTTAATTTCCTCTAAAAATAAGTTAAGGATGAAATTCTAAGTTCCGATTGCCTAGGGCCCGTCCTAGTTATAGGGTTAAGTTAAGAACGAACAATCTTGAGATATTCGCGAGGTTAGTTCCAAGTACCAATATTCAATATACCTCAATAAAAATTTAGAAAAAATATAGACTGAAAATAAATACAGATACAGGAATATGGTCCGATTTTATTTTTATAATCCTACCCTTAAATAACCTATTTTCTTTGCCGACCGTACTTGCGAGGCTCTCTGTATGGAAAGCGTGGCGCTTTCTTGATTAATGCCTTAAAAGTAAACATAATCTCATTTTCGTTGTCGCAGTTTGTTCTGAAGTTTCGTATAAGTTTGCTCAATATAGCTTCTATATGCTTATAAAATGATGTTTACGTAAGTAAACATTTAAAAGATAAACACTTACATACAGGCACATACACTGCTTCTGGCCCTACCTACACTAGGACACCCTGTGTCGTGGCCCACCGACTCGGTCGTGCGTAGGAGCCAGAAACAGCGACATCACAAACATGTACATCCGAGACATGAAGATATTTTTAAATTGCCGATCTTTCCATCCTCAGATCGCGTTTATCTGTCTGTTTATCTGAGGCATTTGACATTTCATACGTTTAAGAAGAGTCAAATAAAGTTATCTGACTGTTTATCCGTCTCTTGAGAGACCAGGCCTAAGTCTTAACAAATGTTTGTTATTTTTAAATCCCGAGACCATACCAATATTTAGCTGCTCAGCGATCTTACCTGAAAATGCAAATAAAAAGCAATTAATTAAATAAATCATTATGCAATTCAAAGTTGTAATAATTTTATTTATGTGTGTATAGTCCAGTCAGACGTATGCACAGATAGTAGTAGTAGTAGTAGTAGTAATAGTAGTAGTAGTAGTAATGTGTTGTAGCACGTCGCGGAAAGTAAAGTCCCAATCCTTTTTATGCACTTTTATTGTATAAGTAGGTACACACAGTAAAGGGTGGCAACTCTTCCGATATGTCTATGTCTTACGACGGTTGGTGACGTACTCGTTAGTTATAACAAAATATGTAAAAATACTCGCGGCCAAGTAGGTCGCAACCTCAGCAAATAGCGGTTACTAGCATGTTCGGTAAAACCGTACAATGTGATTGGAGACATTCACATGGAGACACCAGAAGATGCAGTTCAGTCACAAGAAATAATACACAGGAAAACATCTGAATGATGAAAAGACCAATAATGATTCTGCATTGATATCGAAAATAATCGCTTTTCGGCAGAAGTACAGTAAAATCCAAAACTGTTATGGCACCAGGCCCCCTTGACAACATGCATTTACAAATGTATCCCTTGCTTCTTTATTTTTACCATCGTCGTCGTTTAGCCAGTGATAAATAAGCGAATGCATTTCGCCTACGGACCCAGAGTTTTTCCACCTCAGAGACTATATATCCAATTGACTGCGACTGCGGGGGAATGCGGCTCGCTCGCCAAAAGTTTGTTGTATTCAACAAAAACGTTCGCATACGCAACCTATGTACGATGACGGACCGCCAGACAGTTTCGCAGCGGCTGCGAATAACAGCTCTCTTACCTCGTCTCCGCCCGTAAATTGGTGAGTTGTGTTTCAAATGAAAAAGTATCTATGCGCTCTCCACTGGATAAGTGCTCCCTGTTCCACCTCCACACCATACGATAGATCACGGAAAAATAAAATGCCTACCTATTAGGAAAGGAGGAAACCAAATACCCGTCGGCCCAATATCAAATTCATACAAACCCGCGACTGATAGGGCATTCCGCAAATATATTGAATACCCCGTAGAAGTACCAATATACGGAGGTCGACCTTTGTATGGCGGTAAAGGGACCTTTCCTGGGCCTACCTGTTGATAAAAACGTGGACGAACATTATGGGCTGGATGAAGATGGCGCTTTGAGTTTCATAAACCCCAACTATATTTCACCCACCAACTAACTTCGAAAAGATCGTCTTTGTATCTTTAATCGACTTCAAAAAAGGAGGGGGTTCTCAATTCGGTTGTATGTTTTTTTATCATTATTATTTTTAATGTGTGTTACCTCAAAACTGGTACTATTTATGAAACGATTTCAAAAATTCTTTTTTTGTTTGAAATGGTTACTAAGGTTTAAAGCTAGGTCCCATTTTTGAAAATCAGTAATTGGTCCAGTAGTTAGGTCACTACATAAAAATATCTGAAAAGTATAGTAGTAGTATAGTAGTAATCTTAATTAACGAAAACGGTAAACAAAATCACGTATTGTTTCCTTTCCGTGACTGTGGGCTGACTAGAAGGACCGATATTCGTCTAAGTATGTTGTGTGTTGTGTTATATGAACTAATATGTCTGGACTTAACAGCCAGAAAACAGATATTGTAAGCTCTTTCGTGTTTTTAGACGACATTCGCAACGCGAGCAGAGAGGATTCAGTAACAAATTCTAGTAAGGTCTCGAAGTCGGTTTTTTTTTCAGTTTTTTGACTTTGTGAAGTATTACGTAAGTATATTTTGTTTTCTCAATGAACTGTAACAATTAATAATGAAAATAATAATTATGAATTAGGAACTCTTCAATTATAGATGGTTACGACAAACGCTTTCTTAAACTTTGAAGAAGAGCCAAGGCCATGGTCCAGGAGGCTAAACCTGTGTGGCAAGATCTGAGGATTAGTTATCTTCTTCCTTAGCTGGGATTCAAACCCGGGCCTCTCGCTTGAGTGCGTCAAATCACACCAACACAGAGGTCGTCTTTATGTGTCATTTCCACCCCATTACGGTAAAAGGTAAGAGGCATGACAGTCTGTTAGTC
Organism: Argyresthia albistria; assembly: GCA_963457715.1. Taxonomy (NCBI): domain Eukaryota; kingdom Metazoa; phylum Arthropoda; class Insecta; order Lepidoptera; family Argyresthiidae; genus Argyresthia; species Argyresthia albistria. The sequence goes on along the minus strand of OY735261.1, from coordinate 652,524 downwards.
AGACTATAAACCGTACCCAATATTTGCATGCCAAATGAAAGGATACGCATCGGTGAGTTTCGTGTATTTGTCGAAGCAAATAATTTGCACAAATATCCAGTTGGCCGAATTGAAGATGAAATAATGGATTCCTTTCCGCTATCCCAAAATACACTAGCAATCTATTGTTGGAGAAGAAAAGTAAGTAATTGGAGACGGATGAGGAGAAATAACAATTTTGGGTCTGGGGTGTAAATCTTGACTTCATTAACATGTTTGACTGAATTTCGTGACATATTATGATAATAATATAGAGTGAATTAGGTGAAAGTATGTAATGATGTTTACCAACATTATCATCATTTTAATACTTCATGATGCATAACATAATCCTTCCCGGAGTCGTTGGAGGCGGAGGTGATCACGAAGATGTGGCGATGGCTTGTCTACGCAATGAGAAGGTCCGTCGAATACCAGTCGAAAGTAGCCCTTAAATAGTACCCAAAGGGAAAACGCAAGAAAGGTCGTCCCAAAACAAAGTGGCAACGTACAAGGAGAGGTACTGCCATTATGAGTTCATATTTGGCGGATACAAAGCAGATGGCTCCTCTGGAACAAATGGAAATCTGTACCGAGAGCCCTATACCCTTGCTGAGGGGTGACAGGATGAGATAAATATGATAAATAAACTATAGATAAATTCCTTGAAAGGGCCCAGCATTTAGCAGATTCTACAAGAGACAAAAAACTAAATCGAAAATGAATGCCAAGGCAAAGCCCAATTGTAAGTAATTACCAAAACTCTCGTTTTCACTGACGTGGTGGGGCTGTCTAGCCAAATTCACTTTAAATAGAAACAAAAACGGCAACTGGCGAAATTACCATCTTTCTTCATCTATGACTACAGCAAATTACTTTGGAGCTATTCTCAACATTCAACGAAATTTCAACTTGTATAATTATACGCATTTATAGCAAGGGTTTTCATGAACTCTGCCTGCAAGCGTAGCTGTGCCTCTGCTAACTTGTGTCGCTATGCTGTCGTTGTTATTGTTGTGTCATCAAATATTTTAAATATTATACGACGACCTCTGTGGTGTTGCGGTCGAGTCTGAGCTTCCCAAGCGAGAGCTCCCGGGTTTGAATCCCGGCTGGTTAAGACTTGGTTCCTACGAAACAGGGTTTCTTTGGGATTCTTGACGATTTTCTGTGCTTTTTTCAGCAGGGCCTGCTGTCGTCTCAGTTATGGGGGTGCGATGTGACTCACAATAGGTAACCACTGTAGGGGGGTTGAGAGTAATGAGTCCGAGACACATCTCATCGCCCGGTTCAGTTCCATGTCTACGGAGTTCGTGTGGGCACTGTTGATCCAGACTGGAGCGCAATATTCACTGGTAGAGTAGACAAGGCTTAGTCCCGTGGTGCGTTGAACATCTGAGTTGTCTCTCCACTGTGTAGATATTAGTTTGTGGAGGATATTATTCCACGTTTTGAGTTTCCTCCTCAGCCTGGAGAGGTGTGGCCCGAATGTCAGCGATCTATCCAGGATAACTCCAAGGTATTTTGGGGTGGGGTTATACAGAAGTTCCGAGCCCGAGAAGCTTATGTGTGGCTGGTAAGGTGGAATGTAGACATTTCAGTTTTAGACGCATTTGGTACTAAGCGCCAATTTTGAAGTACTGGAGTAGGGCTTTCAGGTTTCAGGCCAAGGGTTTCCTCAGATTTTTCGAACGTCTTATGCTGACAGGTGATTGCAATGTCGTCCGCGTATACGAGCTTCTGTTGGTGGTAGGTCACTTGTGTATAGGTTGAACAACAGCAGCGGTGCCAGGACTGACCCTTGGGGAAGACCGTTATTCAGTTGTCTGATGCGGCTCTCTTGTTACCCAAATGGACAGCAAATTCCCTGTTGCAAATCAGGCTGTTTATGAGGATGGTCATCTTTTTGCAGGGTCTCGTCTCCAATCGGTGTCGTAGGCTGCAGAAAATATAAATATAAAAAAATGTAAAAAAAATAGGTAGGTAATAATGGTAATATGTAGGATAATCTTATATATCTTTAGCTCGCAAGCAACTTTGTGTCTTCTAAACATTAGATCGGCAGAATCGCCGCGTCTCAATAAGGGTATCGTTAGCTTCGCCAAGACAATTAGTTCGCTAATCTGCTACAATTAGTAAAGATTTGGGGGAATTCCTCTTAAGGCGGTCTCTTAACAGACGGATAAACAGATAGAACTAACTTTTTTGACACTTCTTGCACGTGTGAAATGTTAAAAGCCCCAGATAAACAGACAGATAAACGCTATCTGAGGAATGAGAGAACGGCACATACACGAGTAAGTACGGCTTTAACTAATGCCGTGGTTATTTAACACACTAGATTCTATGGAATAAATAAAGGATAAAATGGTAGCTTGACTAGATGTTCTTTATTCACCTGACACCAATGTTATTACGCCGGTCTGATTTATTCAAACTTCATATTAAAGGAAGCAAACATCCTTCAAATCAAAACATTAATTTGATGGAAATTGCGATAGAAATTTCTAGATTTCTGAGAAAGAGAATAAAGTTAGTAGTAGAAATTATTCAAATTCCAGTAAGTTTTCAGGCACACCCCGATTCGGTACCTACCAACCTATTCAACATGATTAATTTACTCATAGCAAGGTATTGGCACGAAGTATTAACATTGACACAGTGAGATTGAGTACAATGCTATTACATTACAAGAACAAAGGTATTAGGTTCGGGTGCTGCCCGAAGCAACACGATAATTGTATCATCTAATCACGTGCTACCGCTGATATTACCCATTATGTCTGTCCCATAGAACCGGATAATAGCTTGATAGATGTTCATCTGATTTTTCTAATTAGGACATAATTATAAATATTCATATACAGGCACGACATGCTGCTAGCCCGAGGATACCCGTGCTATGGGATCCATAAATCAGCGAAGATGTTGCACACATATAAATCAAGACCTCGGGTTTTATTCCCACCCATGCCAATTGAAAGCGAAGACGCAAATTGTCTCCGACATGTCATACGAAACTGACAATATTTTAAGCCTCTTTTAATTCGTATGGGTGAGATCCTCCCCAGCCAGGATTCAATGCCGGGAGCTCTCGTTTGAGAGGTAGACTCTCGCACCGCAACGCCACAGAGTAAGATCATCGCCAGTTTAATTTATTATGGTAAGATGACCCAGAATGATTCAGAAAAATTTCGATCAAAGAACATTGCCTACTATTGAATTAAAGTTGGACCAAGTGCTACCTAGAATGCTCACACAGTGAATTTTGTTCTTCAAATCATTACTAATCTGTAATACAAAGCACATACAAATCTACCCTAGGAGTCTAAAGAAAAACAGTATTTTGTTTTCAATATTTTCATAGGAAAAAGTAGAGAAAAGAAAGAAAGAAAGACCTATTACAATTATAATTGGACGCACAATTGCTGTTTCACACAATAGTTGATGAGTACATTTGTTGCTATTAATTTCATTTATTCCTATGAAAATATTCAAAACAAAACACTGTTATTCTCTCGACTCCCGGGATAGATTTTTATGGGCTTTGGATTACAGATTAGTGATGATCGATCTGAGGAACAAAATGCTCTATGTGAACATTCTAGGAAGCACTTGGTCTAATTATTGGCAATGTCCTTTTCGATATCCATAGAAATCGTGTTGAAGGCTTACTTTAAACCATATTTCATGTCTTTGGTTTTGAGCAGTTCTGAATTAATACCTAGAGTTAACCTCTCGGAAATTGAATGAGAACTTTCGAGCATTAAAATAGAATCATTGCCCATTTGCGGCCTCGAGTGTGATAGATGAGGGTTCCTTCCACTTGAAGGCTTGGGTTTAAAAGGATTGCATAATTTTAAATAAAACTTCACATATTCACGTCCTAGCATAACCTATACGTGATGGCCCTTACTTTTATTTAGCCAGTTATTTATTACTCCATTTTGGACAAGTAAAACTCTGGACTACTGTTGCAACTATGATTTTGGCTTAGTATTTATGTCAAATTTCCTAAAATGATTGTGACTGTACCTACACGAATATATTCAGCTCGCAATGACCTTATTGGTGACATCAACCAAAAGGGTCAGAAGGAAATGCAGCGACCAAAACAAACATGGACCTTCGAGCCGCACTCGACCACTCTTGACAATGAAAGTGCGTGACCGGCTTACACAATTCCAGAGATACCAATGTAGCGAAACCGAACGTTACGTAGGTACTCGGAAATTCGATTTACATTAAACATTAAACAAAACGGAATGAAAAAATATAACCTCAAATTATATAACCTTGATATAACCGTACAACCCCAACGTATTTTACACATTTTCATTACGCTGACACGAGGCGGGATTCATGAAAAATATTAAAACAGCCGCACGACCCTTTAGAAACAAAACAACACGTCCCAAACAACGATGATAAAATAATCTTTTAATATCACGGCCATTTTTTCAGCGTCACTGGCGCGGCAACATGGCGCCGACAGACACACATCGGAAAATTTCCCGCGTAATTAAACGTCAAACGGCCATTTTGTCTTCCCCCCGAAAATAAACACATGGCACGGATGAGCTGGATGCTGTGAACTCGTCACGTGATACTGAAATGGAAGATAATATAAAATCAATAGGTATATAGTTTGACTATATTATGATTGCGCTGTTAGTTCGAATTGTGTTAGGATGTCAGTGTCTGAAAGGATGATGCCGCCGCAAGGCTCCCATATGTCATGCATTATGCATAAAGTATTCGCGAGCATTGGCAAGAAAACTAAAACGGCTCGATTGTTCTTGGTAATCGTTATAATTATCTGCAGCTGTCTCTATCCTAAGTTGCACTCCCGAGTATTAGTAACCCCTCACAGCCTCATTAGTTGACATTGCAGCAAACGTCCTCGCAACTAATTAGACGCGTGAAAAGAAAGTCATTTTCCCCCGGTTCATGAATAATTGAATATTGAAGCGTCTCTTTAGGTGTTTTTCGTAAGTAGCCGCGGGCTCGCGTTGGCTGTATGCTCATCACGTAGCCGCCACAAACAATGACAGCTCCTAATCAGCATCCGTTACACAACTGCCGATCCTCACTCGAGGTGCCCAATGTCGCGGCTCACTCGGCCAGAATATCGATTATGTGGAGATGACACATCCGGAAAGAGCAGAAAAATCTCCGCGCTTGTCAATTGTTTTTGTGTATAAAAGCGCACAGTCGGGACTCCCAGCATCATTCGAGCCTTGCCCTCTGGAGGAGACAGTTGGAAGATGAAGACTTTTTTTTGTGCTCTGGTGTTGATAGCTGCGGTGGTTGCTGAGCCGCCTCGCTATCGACAGTCAAGATTCAGGCTTGAGCAGCGTGAGGTGTCAACGACCGAAGGGGAAAGGGAGCCGACTACACAGAAAAACGAAGGTCCTTACCCAGCCGCAGGTTTCATCCCGCCCAGAGAGTTTATTCTACCAACACGCCAGGAGCTGCCACCTGCAACGTCCTACGGTGTGCCTGCAAACAGTTACGGATCTCCTCTCCTAACCTACTCGGCTCCCCAGACCGAGTATGGAGTTCCTGAAAAATCTGAAGGCGAAGAAAAGGACGATAGTGAAGAAAAGGGTGAAGAAGGAAGGAAGAGCGAACGCGAAAGCAGAGAGGAAGATAATGGAGAAGCAGAGGAGTTAGAAGAAGGACACAAAAAGAAGGAAAAGAAAGAAAAGAGGAAACACGAAGCAGTAAACACTGGAGCGTACTACATCTTACTGCCTGACTCTCAGCTTCAAAGAGTGCAGTTTAGGACTGAGAATGACTATGCTAACATGGCGTACACTGCTCGACTGCAGTACAGGAATGAGGAGAGGGCTCCAGTATTTGTGTATACGGCTGTACCAGTGCCGGCAGCCCCGCAACAGCAGTTCTCCCAGTACACCCAGTTTCCTAGCAATAGTTATGTTCAGTGGTGAATAAATTTTTGAGCTACAATGATTTTGGTTTTGTTTAAAAAACCGGCCAAGTGCGAGTCAGACTCGCGCACGAAGGGTTCCGTACCATTATCTATATAATTGGAACAAAAAGTAAACTTTAGAAAAAACCGACTTCCACAAACCCTATTTGATTAGATTGAGTTTAATACAAACTGTAACCCCTTATCCCCCCCCCCCCCCAGGGGAATTAATTTTGTCAAATCCCATATCAGTGCTACCCCACGCTACTAAGGAACCCCTGTACAAAGTTTCATGGCTCTAGGTCCATCGGTTTAGGCTATGCGTTGCCTGCCCGTCAGCCACGCATTGTATTTGTACCTAGTATTGAGCAGATCTGGTGGCCATATGTGGTCTTCTTCAGCAGTTCCGCATCACAATATTATGCTTACCATGTGCATTTGCACGAATTATTATGAAAAACACAAAAATCACTATAGGTCTAATCGGTCTAATTTTCCAAATCGGTCCATCCGTTTAGGCGCTATCGAGGCACATACATAAAAAAATAAATAAAAAAAAAACAAACATCCGGACGAATTGTAAACCTCCTCCTTTGGGAAGTCGGTTAAAAAAACCGCAAAAAAACACGTTAATTGTATGGGAGCCCCCTTTATATTAAATTTATTTTGTTTTTAGTATTTGTTGTTATAGCGGGAACAGAAATACGTCATCTGTGAAAATATCAACTGTCTAGCTACCACGGTTCATGAGATACGGCCTGGTGACAGACAGACGGACGGACGGATATCTTGAGATTTTAAGGTACTTTCCCTCCAGGGCCCATTCGTTTGTTCCACCCTGTATATGTGTGATCTGTAACTGTATTTTTCATGAAATACCCAAAAAGTTTTGTTCAAATTATCATCTTATGTCAGAATAACTTTGTAGCTAGTTGAAAAATAACATTTGAATTGATTCAAAGCTTGCCGCGCTTTTAGGGCCTTTAGTACCTACTAAACGCCGCCGTAAGCAGCACTGTCTACAACCTACTCCTACTGGAAAACGTGAGACACCCATCTACAATTTCCGTACAATGAGGTTCACTCACTCATTATGTCAATGTCATGCAGACTGCAAAACATCATTTCAACGCACCAAAGAGTATTTAATTAAAACATCACTGGCAGCCAAACTTGAAGTGGCCAAAAGGAAAAAAATAATTTCTGTGCTCTGAGATTTGTATGACAACAAAAGTAATTAAAAACTATTAATTTTATAATTATTTTCTAAAAGTTCTACATAATAAATAGAGACGTCGTAATTCATCAATTAATATTTAAAGTCTTTGTAGAAGTCCGGGGACGACATTGCCATATCATTTAAATTTAGTTTCATTAAAAGAAGGCTTACCTACCAAAACAAAATGGCCTTGGTATAAACTTTTCAAGCGTGTTGTGAAGACGTATCTTGTACCGAGACCACTTTCAATTTGTAATATCTCTCGTATTTCAGTATTTGTGGTTGGTGCGGCAACAGATATACACATTCTGTGAAAATTTCAGCTTTCTAGCTATTACGGTTCGTGCAGGCGGACCCGGTGACAGACGGACGGACGGACGGACGGACGGACGGACAGCGAAGTCTCAGTAATAGGGTCCCGTTTGGCACCCTTCGGGTACGGAACCCTAAAAATATGGTAGGTACCTACTTAGGTATTTTATGGAAGTTAGGGTACGCAACGCATATGGTAAGGTACTCACTAGGTTACAGGATACAGATTGTCTTTCGTGTCTGTTTTTTGCAAAGAGTTTGCATCCTCCTTTCTGGTTTTTGTTACCTACTTTATGGTTTTAGTTTGACAACACTATATTTTGTTTTTTCCAGCCTTATAACATCAGTATTTCTTTACACAGCAATGAGGTACATCAATTTTAGTTGACCTACAAATAAATGATTTATGAAGAGGTTACAAGTGAAGAGCCAAAGTCAAATGATTTGTACCGACCATTGCTTACATTTTTGCTGCTAGATCAGAATTCGTGTTTAGACGCGTTCAGGCCCCCAATTCTACAAACTAATCGCATGGTAATTGCTAAAGCGGGGGCGCAAAATACCAGTTTGTTTGTGGCCGGCACGGCACGTTTTGGCGCGCCCCGCCGCCGCGCCGCCGACTACGCTGTCGGCAGGGCCCTGTCTGACTCACTGTCTCTTTCTAGTCGTTCCATCATGAGTGAGACGTCTATACAAATCGTGCCCTGCCGACAGCGTAATGTAATTAGCTCTTTACCAGAATTCTGCGCCCTCGTTTGTAGAGTCCGGGGTCAGTTAACGTGTCGATTGCTTTTGCTAGAGCTTAGGCGAAGGACTAGCCTCCTGTCACGCTAAATTGAGTTTTGAACTGTCTGTTTTACTAGCAAGACGTCGGGCGCTCCCGTTCTGTTTATATTTTCCAAACAGGGAGCACTTATCCATTGGAGAGCGCATAGATACATTTTCCTTTGAAACACAACTCACCAATTTACGGGTGGCGGGAGACGAGGTAAGAGAGCTGTGATTGGTCAGCCGCTGCGAAACTGTCTGGCGGCCCGTCATCGTACATAGGTTGCGTATGCGAACCTTTGTTGAATTCAACAAACGTTTGGCGAGCCGCATTCCGCCGCAGGCGCAGTCAATTGGATATATAGTCTCTGGTCTAGGGTTTTACGCCTGCTTTTCACGCAAGAGTTGGGAGTTTGCTGACCACGTTCTACCAATAAGACAAGTAGATACCTACATTATTCGGATGTTCTAAGTGATGGGCTAGCTCTCTGTCACGCAAAATGGAGTACTAATATAAACTTGCCACCCCGTATGGGAAAAGTCGTGATGCTAGTTATGCTTTGTTTTGCCATCCGTAGCTACGTATCGCCCGACCCCGCAAATTGTTAAAACGCGTGATAGATAAATCTTACATAATAAACACCCGCTTCAAATACACAACACACATGAACCACAGACTAATTACACCATATCACCATAACAACACAAGTTTAAATTTGGTCATTAGCGTCACTTTTACCTGCTAATGCGTCTTTACAAAGATACGTCTGCTTGACAAGGACGACTGTTACCACAGATGACGTTTACCCAAAGTTATGTAACAAGCTTGTTTCAAGCTATTTTCACTTTTTTGTGTGCCCACACTACTTGTATATTTAGGCCGATGAAACATTATAGGCTTGCGTCCAATGTAATCCAATAAATCTAGGAACAAGTCATGTTGAAACATTATGTATAAAATGGCTTGACATTCTCAGAATTGTATATTTCCAGCAGATATATTTTATAAAGTCAATTTTGTGCAAAAAGACAGCATTTGATGGCACTTTTACATGACGTCACTCTGTCGTTATTTCATAGAACTTAGGAACAAAAGTTCCGTTTTGACAGTTCATAAACAGTATCTATTTTAACTTGACAGGCCATAAGCCTATTCGCTGGCGATGAGCTGGCTCCCTTTCAGGAAATGTGGGCGCAAGTCAACGACAAACGAGTTCCTTGAGTGTTTTTAGCGGAACTGCGCCACTGCCATCGTGTATGGGAAAATACGTCACACATTGTGTGATGGAGACGAAACATTTGTGTAAGGTTGAAAATGAATGGCCAATGGCGGTAATAATATGTTTTCCAAAGTCTTTTTCCAACGTGATATTGTCTAAATCATAAACACAAATATAAACATTTACATACAGGCACATACATTGAACCAGAAACAGCGACATCACAAACATGTAAACATCCAAGACCTGGGGTTTTTTTTATCTCCAACCGGGATTCGAACCCGGGACCTCCCGCATCGTAGGCAGATGCGCAACCGCTGCGCCCCACAGAGGTCGTCAAATCAATAAGACACGAAGTTCATCGTCATATCCCCCCACCTCATTATCGCTGAAATCTTAGAAATACTTTAATCCGGGAATCTAAATCTGGCCAAACATAATCCAATCCAATTCTATTCCAAAGTCACCCTATTCTCAAATTAAAACCTTTTCCTTAAAAGGGCCTTCCGTCCTCGACTTTTGAATAACGTCAGTATATCCGTCCTTGAGGATTAAGGGACTATCGCTATTGTTCATCGTAGTATTGTTGGTTTCAGACAAAGGGCAGCGGGTTAAGGGTTGGAAGGGTCATATGATAATAATTTGGGCAAGAGCAGGCAATATGAGTAACGTAATTGCACGGTTCAATTAGTTTTCTTAAGTGTTACGACTTTCCCGTCGACAGATGATAGTGTCAGACCACCTGCCCGATGGTTCGATGTCGCTGGTTGCGGTTGACCATGAGAGTTGGCTCTATTCTAGAGAGAAGAGGCCTGCCCAGCAGTGAGTTGATATGGACTGAGCATGATAATGTTGAGGACAAATAAGTAAGTGTCTTGTATTTTGTTTAAGGCGGTCAATGTGCCTGCACGTGGCCCACTTGTGCGGGGCCTTTGTGCATTTCCCCCTCTCCCGCTCAATTAGTTCAGCCATCCCAATTCCAGCACAAGCTGCAGCAGGAGACCTGGATGTTCAAGTAGCTCATGGGTCGTTGTAGGTTCATAGCCATCCTGGTTTCAATTGTGGATGGACATGCCAGCAACATGTGCTCGACCGTCTCTTGCACTTCCATGCAACCTGCATAGGGGGCTGTCGGTTGCACCTGTAACTGTCAAGTGTTTGTTTAGTGTACAATGGCCTGTTATTTTTTTTTTCAAATAAATAAGTAACAAAAATAATGTTAAAATACCCAGTATATCTCGCTTAAATAAAAGCCGTGTGAATTAATCGCACTCAACGCTGGCTTCACGCTGGCGCTTGTGAATTGGATTCCGGTTTTAGTAGAATACCAAATATCTCGTATTGAAGTTTGTGCCAGGCTTGTCGACAGTAGAATTCGGGCCCTGTCATCAACACCGACCTTTCACTCCTCACTGGTCATCAAGCGTTACTTCCACCCTCGTTCCACCTGTCACCTGTCACAGCGATACACTGTAATCTGTGCAGCGTGCCAAAAGCTTCTTGGAAAATATCTAGCAATCTATCGGTTCGCTAGTTAAGTTGAAACTGTTGAAACTATTCCCAGACAGACACTTCCCATCTGCAATCGCAAACTAAAAGTATGCTCCCTTCATACCTTCGAGAATTCAATTTCCATTCTTTATTCAGCAAGTTTGTAAACACAGGGTGTGGGTTTTCTATTGAGCTGCGTTCAATGGCTTGGACGGAGGCCCAGAGAAAGTCTGTTTTTATTGTCACAGTGGTTTCGTGAAACCAGAACGGGACAGTTCCATTAAGTTTGCATATCACTGCCGCCGTCCACAATGCGAAAATCTTGTTAGTTTGAGTTGAGTATTAGGGAGAGAGAAATATATGTTTTCTACTTTTGAATAGCATCTTTCGAACTACCAAGTTATCTGTGAAATGTCAGAATTCAGAACTACGACCGCAATAATAGAAAGCCACTAGCGACACCCGTAGATCTGTATCTATCTAGATTCCGGGCAGACCATAGAGTAAACTTAACGTAAATGATAACAATGGTGGTCGTAGTAGGATGAGGATGGGGGTATAGGTGACAGAGTAAATTATGTTGGAGGTTGTTAATACAGGCACGATAAACGTGCAAGTAAAAAAACCTTATCTGAAAGGAGACCTTACTTCCCAAACACAAGAAGCTCTTGTAAACAAATAGCATTGGAAACCGGCAATATTTGCTTGGTGGATGCCAGCGAGATTGTGTAAAGAGGGTGTTCGAGTGTTACGCAGCCTGGGTGTTGATTCTACTGCTTTGCCCGATTTCAACAACAGTAACTTTAGGTTAGGTTAGGGTTTCCACCGACAGTTAGGGGTAGAGATAATCTAAGGGGTAGAGGACACTTGGCTCTTTTTCTTAACTGCCTAGCGATTGTTTCGGATACCGACTTCTGAAATTAGCCAGTAAGTACCCGAGATGACACTTAAATGGACCCAAAAATATTAGGTACTTCCCGTAGGCCTACAATGATGAAATTTGGCACAAAGCAACGTCTTTAAGTACAACTAAAGGGTCTGAAAACTGCAAATTTCTGTCTTTATACAAAATATTTAATTTGGTTTATATAGATGACATCATACTTTAGTTTCAGTTTTCTGTTGTTGCGCTCTCAAAATGTGATCGGAACCCGCGCGAGTCCTACTCGCACTTAATCGTTTATTCTCTCTCATCTTGATCAAACACAAATCCATACGTTTAAAAAAAACGCTCCACAAGAACCTGCCTGAGACTTGAAAGACAATTTAATAATAAACATTCTTTACATACTGTCAGCCGTTTTAGAATTATTTTAAAGAAGAATCAACACCCCGATTGCATGGTATCGAGGTCGTGGAGTCAGACTGTGTCTGAATTGCTCGAACCGACGAATAAGTGTATTGAAAAGCTGCTGAATTGTTGTATATAGGGATGCGGTTTTAGCAATCTTATCAAAAGCTCGTATCTTCAAAGCTTCGGCGATGGGCTAGCCCCTGTCACGAAAATTCATGTTGGCACAACTATGAGCCCCTAATATGTAAACGCATCTAGTTTATGGTCTTTGGATGAAACTCTTTCGAAATCAAAACTAATAATATTAATTGTATAATAAAATAATCTTTTCGCAATTAGTTCGCCATACAGAGAAAATTTCTAAATACCTAACAGAAACAAATACACCTAATAATATAATTCTTTATCCAAATGCTGAAATCACTCCTATGGGAGAGGCTCTGCCCAGATAGTTTGTGTTAAGGACTTTAGTTTAGGGTCAGTTCGTGAATAATATGTGTGCTTCCTGAATTGCGGTTTAGCTAGGGACCTGTTCTAACTAAAGTTTTAGTATAGTTTTAGGCTTTAAAACAGTAATTAAAAACAGCTTTTCCTTTGTTCTGGAAACTAAATAGTTTTAAACCTTTTGTTTAGGTTGAGAGATAATTATAAACGATGAACAAGGGGGGCGTAATAAGTTATAAGTCTGTTTGTGTGTGTGAGGGTGTGTGTATTTCTGTCTTTATTTCTGTCCATGGCACCCTAGCGCTATAACGGGTGGAAGGATTTTACGCGGTCTTCTGTACCGACTTCCCCTTTTTTGCCCTTTTAATGTCTTATTTTCTGAAAGTTTTAAATAATTTACACTCAAAATCACGAGCTCTTTTCACCCCAAAAGAAAAAAAATAAACAAAATGGCAAAAAAAATAAGTGCTGTGCATCCAATCCATAGCCGTGAGTCGCGTACTGAATCGCTCGACAATAGCGAGGGCGCAAAATTCAATTTGTTAAACTAGCAGGGCCGGGGCGTGGCGCGGCTGTTGCTATCTCCGTGCCATTCCTGTAAGCTACTCCCGGCCCAGGCCTGTAGATTCTATCAAACTTTTATTATCTAACTAAGGTAACCTTTTATCCTCAGAAGAAACTAATAAAGAGTAAACCCAGCTTACCGTCGGAAGTCATCACACCTTGCTTGGCTTACTGCGTATGCTTCGTGAGCCACCTAACCCCTTGTAACTACAGGGTGATCTCTATATTCTCTATATGGTTTTATGAAATTCAACATCAAAGAGTCTGACTAATCTAGTCTAACCTGCTGCTACTGAGCGACTGTTTTACTATACAGGATGGAACAAACTAATGGGCCCTGGAAGCAAAGTACCTTAAATCCTTAAGATTAGCTTATTTTACATACAGGAAAAATTCTTTCATTTTTTAAAAGAAAAAAAACTGCATACCACGAGATGGCGCTAAGATATAAAGGATTTATTCTAAGATTAGCGCCACCTAGAATTATGTTAACTGAAACCATGGCGTTTAAAGTACAAATCTTACTCCTCACGCCATCTCTTTTTAACGAAGGGTTACTAATTACAATTTTTATGGGATGAGCGAGCACCCTGTGGTTCTAGGTAATGTTTATAAGAACTTGTGTACTAAATATTCGATTTTATGTTATCTTATACGACAGAGTCGACAGACGAGTGTAAGGGCTAATGTTTCTTGGAGAAATTTTATCTTTGCCATTGACTTATCAAATAGTGCAAAATATTGCGGGTTGTATTTATTTATTTTTTGCTCGTTTGATTCCCGGTTGATACAAGCTAATTAAAAAAAGCTTTGAATGCAGTTTAGATTATTTTAATTAAAAGCTTTTATTTAAGTAGCACTGTTATACATACATGTCTGTGTATGTCAGTATTTTCGCGTCAAATCTGTCGGCTTGAATTTGACCCACTTCCTGTTATCTTATTGAGCTGAAATTTCGCATACGTATGTAAGTTGGATGACAATGCATTTTTTTTACTTGGATCTGATCTGATGATGGAAACGGAAGGTGGCCATGATGATATCGCAACACCATCATGTTTGAGCTCGTTAGATTCATCTTGACAAATACTTTCTTCTTTTTAAGGCATTAAATAATAGCTTTATTTTTTATTTATTTTACTTTTATTAAAATTTGAAGAATGTTTCCTTTAACTAAAATAAGCTATCATAAGGATTTAGGGTACTTTCCCTCCAGGGCCCATTCGTTTATTCCATCTTGTTAGATGTATACTTTATCCAATGCAGAATGCGGTCATTCTGTCCCTGGGGATATTTTGTTGTAGCGATATTTATCGACGGATCTTTGAGAGGCACACTAAGAACTGAAACTGAAACTTTCAGAAACTGGGGGCTTTCGTCAGTTAATTAAAGGTCATCCTGTATAGCAAAGGTGTCGTCCGTCTGTCTAAACTCGTACGGTAACACGACCTGGGGCTGAAGCCATAAAACTAGCCCGAGTTAATTAGCAAAAGTTCTACCGTGCGTGTGGTGTTTCAAAAGCAAAGAACTGTTTCAAATTAGGCCATGCAAATGGTCGTTTTTAAATGGATTATGCTTAGAACTTGAACGAGGCTTGGACGGTCATGACTTTAATGTGCGTAATATAGTTTGACCCAGCCATGGGCCATGCATGTTTGTTTTTGTTCGTTTGGACGGGAACGGGATTGCCCTAAGTTTATGAAATTCTTTGCTCATATCAGCAGGGATATGTCACTTGCTCGCCGGCATGATTCTCGCGCCTTCGATATAAGGATATCGAAACCTATATTGACAGATTTCCATACAAAATCACTCGATATGATAGGTGTAGATATCTATATGAATGCGCGAGAATCATGCCGTAGCGGCACTCCTATGATGTCTGATTTTCACCTCAGATGAATGAAACTGTTTACTTATAACATTCTTATAACAATTAACTTACTACTAAAAAACAATTAAATTAAATAAAAAATATCCTTAAGGTCACCGCCGCCGTCGAGTGGCAGGATGCCCAACATGCTGGCACCATTACCTCGCTGTATCGCTATGCTAATTCGCTGAGCGAGGTAGGTGCCAGCTCTAGAATCACCTGACGCTTCGACGAGTCTCTTTGCAACCTCCTTAAAGACTCGCCGAGCGTCGTCGGTCCCCCACTCTTATAACTATATATATGTGGTTTTGACTGATTGTAAATTTGTGACCAAAGAGTATATAAACTTACTACGTTTGTGACAGGTTAAACGTCATCAATATTTGTCGTGTATTTTTCGACATCGTAAAATGATAAGGCAAAGTGTTGCTGGTGGGATTCTTCCCATAACATTTACGGGCTGGGATAAGAAGTTATGTATAATTATGGCTTCTGTCGCTATGATACAATGTAAGTATATTCACTTTTAAAGTTAGTCTAGCTAGCGGATCCACTACTCTATATACTACTACGGTTTTATGAAATGTTTGTGATGGTGACATCACTGATTCTGTATAGTTTTCACGACAAGGCTTGCATGCTAGTTTAGGGCCAGAAGCAATGAACAGTTGAACACGCCTGTATGTAAATATTTGGTTCTATCTGTGTCTATTATATCCTTCTCCTTCTATATTAGATTTTTTTTAGTGAAAACGAAAACCCGTAGCGAATACTTCGTGAAAAACAGAAAAACTTGTAACTTAAAGGACAGCGTACCCATAACGTACCGATAAGAATCAGCGGACGTGCCGTTCGATCGCAAACCATAAATTGCAGTACACTGCGCGGCACTCGCTAGCGATAGGAGCGCACATTCGAACTAATTGCCCAATGGAACGTAACCGTCAGCCATTCGGTGCTGCACGCGAGGTAACAATAAAACTGGGTGATTAGCTGCATCCGTAAAGTGTACAAGTGCGGTCCAGTCCCATTAGCTTTCAAAGTCTTGGCTGAAATAAAATACTTTCTCATTACTTTTTCATTACTTTCTGTTTGTTGATACTTTCCTTCTACTGACAAGGCCTTGTATAATTGTATAATTTCGAAGCGAACAATTGAGCATTATTTTGTGATGTTTCCTGGATAAGTAGGTAGTTGACGCTAAATAAACATGCCGGAAATATTGCAAATGTCTAAATTAGCATCTGAACTGTACCAGTCGAAATTCCACTAAAGAATCACCAGGCTCAGTCCCTGCTCGATTACTAAAGGGTTGATCAAAGGGCTGAAGTAATCGTTCAAAGGGCACAAGTGGGATACCAGGATGTGCTATCAAACGATCAGCAAAGCTCCTTCGTGTACCTCGATGCCTGCCAAATGCTTATCCCTGTGTGACAGCAGCTAGCTTTGAGATGTGCGATACACTGCTGGGTCATAAGTGGAATCAAGTTTGCTCGAATAGGCACTTTGGTTGCATAACCGTGTTCCGATTTTTGGTCAAGCAGGGTATTGTCTGTATTGTTAAAGCCAGTAGTTCTGTGAAACATGATAGTGTTACTATGATTTCTTAAATCTACCTATAAGGTACTTATAATATTATAGCAAATTAGGACAGCAACTTAGTAATGAAATTGGCGAAATTAATTGATGGTTCGATGCGCGAGCTTGCTCTGCCTTGCTAAATCTTATGTGTGGCCTGCTTTGCCTAAGCCTCAGATTACGCCTAGACTAAAATAGTCCATATGGAGCAGCAAAGGCACAGATGGCTATGTTTAGCCATGGGCTATCTATTCATTACTCCATTGACGTGACAGAGGTCTCTTTCAACGCCATAGACGGAGGATACCGTCTACTAAAGATTTCTTTCTACATAACTTTTGTGTAATGAAAAACGGTGATGAAAAACATCGTGACGAAACCCTTATTACTCTATAGCTGGAGCAATGGGATAGCCTCCTGTCACGGAAAATGGAGTATTTAATATCTGGCTGAATTGTGCCTCTGCCACCTCGTATGGGAAAATGCTTGACGCTATGTTATATTGGTTATCCCGCAATTGGTGTCCGCGAGGCGAGGACAAGCCGCGTAGCGGTTGATCCGAGCCGAGCGGCAGCCAATACCTAATACGAGGAATATTTGTATGTAACGATGTATGTTTTATGTTCTAGAAAATGGCGCTGACGTTTTCGATGAAATGCAATATAGGGGTTTTTGGGGGTAAAAAATCGATCAAGCTACTCGTAGGTCTCATAATTGAAAAATCACGTATTTCCGAGTTTTCATGCTTTTCTCATTGCTGCGCAATAGGATTGGCAATTTCAATTTAGTAAAATGAAAATAAGGCATAAATTCCAATGACAATCAAAAAGAAAGTTAACTCATTGCGACCTCCGATCACGTGACACTTTTTGGCGCGTCTTCGGAAAATTCACACAAAAAGGTTTCGTTCAAATAAGGTCGAATCTAAGTTCATCATCTGCTATTCAACCTTCTTGTTTGCTACTCGTTTGCAGCTGTTCAAAAACAGAGCAGCATATTTATCGATGTGCAGTTTGATGGCATGAATATAGTGTTGTTTTTTTTTGTTTGTACCACCAACCGCCATTTTGACCAGATATTTTTCTATGGTTACAGGTGTCACAGAGATAATATTTGCAGGGTCAGTTATCGGCTGTGCATGGACGGTGGAGCGCGCAATGTTTGAGTACGACACTTTAGCCCGCATCATGTACCTTTACGACTGGCAGGCCTGTGGGATAGACAAGAAAAATCGACCTAGTACAGCCGTTAGGGAACTGATCTTGAAGGTGCCTGATGACGTCAAAGAGTTGCATGTTATGCCGATTAGACATACGCCTGTTCATGTTACTGTCTCGACTAGATTGTCGGCTGCTTTTAGAAAGTGAGTGCATATAAAAAAAAATAGTTTATAGGTTTAAAAGGTAAAAGGAAAGAACGAATCGTTATAGGATCACTTACTTGTCCGTCTGTCCGTCTGTCAAGCCTTTTTTTTGGGAAAACGTGGAAAAATCAACTGATATCAAAACATACAAACAAGGTCAAACAAAGAAACCAAATAAACAGGAAATTCCCTTGATCATTTCCCTAATATCCCGTAATTCCCTTATTTTTCTTATTTCCCATATTTCCTTTATTTTCCTTATTTCCCTCATGTCCCATTTCACTTATATCCCTTATTTTTCTTATTTCCCTCATCATGTCACAAGACATTTTGATTCACAGGCACATGAGTCTCACTATCTGGATTCACATCATTTGGCTTTTGATCAACATCGCCGTACTGACTTACGTAGTCCTTCAGCCCCCCATCATTAAAAGGATACAAATCATGAAGTTCTTCTTCATAGTCTTCCAGTTCAGTTTTATCACCATCTGCGTCTACGATTTCTCAATGGCCGCCATGTATGTTACTCATATAAAGCAGAGTCTGACGAAAGGGATGATTTTAAGGTTGGTTATTTGTAATGTGAATAATGAAGATCGTTGTTTACTTTGTATGACTGTTCGTGGCAATCTTCCGGACGGGGTTTCTATGTTGGTTAACTTTCTTGCGATTGGTTCTTAGCCACGGTTAATTAAAATGTGTTCCTAGTACCTACCTACTTCGAAAGGAAACAACTGACCAAATTTTGGACTGATATTGCAATAATGCATATTATAAATGCTTGTCCATTTAGATACAGCGGCTGGTTTGGCCTCAGTTTAAAGAACGATAATGAGTTCGGTGGCTATCTTCCTCTTATCGCCACCCTATTCTGGCTGAGAGGGTTAATTTTCTTCGGCATCAATTGCTACTGCAGCAGCATCATTGGACGTCTTATGTATGGACTCATCATCATTGTTATAACCTCCCTAATCATCTACTTACAGTGCCTTTATCATAACCTTCTTCCTTTCCATTATTTTTAGCATCCATTACCATCCTCCGCAACATTATGATTACCATCAATGTCATTAACAACTACTTTATATATAATTTCCATCAGCACAACCACCGTCATACTTTTTATCATCAATATTTAATTGTGCTTTTCATTTACTGTTCTGTATTGCTCTTAATTGTTAACACTTGTTCATGTTCTTTTATTTATTTATATTGCATTTGATATCCCATGAAATTGTTGTCTTTCAGCAAAAGAATGCAGAGACGCGATGTCTCGAAAATGATGTTCTTCGGAGGTTATAAGGCCGTCCCGGAACCTGCTCGTGACGTCGATCACAACGACGACATCCTATATTACAGGTGGCTATGTACTGGATTATAAAACAACATATTATATCTTGGCTCACTGGGTGATGAGTTGATGACACAGTATGTGTGCCATCGGCCAGTGGACCGAGGTATGGCTGATCACTACTGGGTATTTCCATGCTGTATGTGTATTTGCGTATTGTGTATGTACTGTTTCAGGACAATTTTTAATTTGTAATTTTTTTATGGGCGTAAGTCTGAAATAAACGAATTTCATTTCATTCATTTCATATGCTATGCATCACGTCTTTTCCCATACTGGGTAGCAGCGCCACAAATGCTCCCACTTTTGGTCAGTTATTCGATACTCCCATTTGCCTGACAGGAACTCCCCGCAACTATGAAATAGTCAGATGACTTTTTTTGACACTTTTGTACGTATGAAATGTCAAAAGCTCCAGATAAACAGGCAGATAAACGCTTTGATATGAATGAGAGATCGGCACTCAATCGAATAGAATTGTCCTGCATAATAATTTCATGTGTTGTCAAATGTAATTTATTTTATATTAATATTTTGATTGGATACTTTGTACCACGACTTGGATTTTCTCTGTAATGTTGTAAATAAATAAATCATCTGGATTTAAACCTACATTTTCTGCCTGAGAAGCAAGCATTGAATTATTGTAGGATTTAAACCATTTTGGAAAGAAACTTGGAATAATTCCAGCTTGTTTCTCGATTTACTAATCATGAGAGATCATATATTTTCATTGTTTCTAAACAAAACCTAAACTATTTCAGGGCTGGAGAGAGCGTGCCGCAAGCAGACGACTATTTGGATAGATTCTTCAGAAAAATAAGCATAAACATAAACCTTTAAGTTGACCAATACGTTTGTATAACAATACCTATCGATTAAAACCTAACATGCTAACTGTCCTTTTTTTGGTCAGTATTTAGTAATGCAGTATTTTACTTCTTACGTACAAGCTGTTGGTCGAAAACCCAAAGAATATAGTATAAAAATAATCAAGAGTATCTAGCAAGCAATTATTTAAGTAGCTAAGTTAAACATCGAATAAAATGCGCCTTAAACATCTTTGCCTTACAACATAACAAATATTATATTCCCATTTGCTTAGAAAAAACAGGAAACAAATATTTCACAAGAGAACAGATATTTTACATTGAAATCAAGAAATTTTAAAATATCCATTCCATTTGAAGACCATTAAAACAGAATCAAATTATAAGATCCTCATCCCGCGGTAGGTTTAATTCGAAAGAGTGGCTCGAGAATGGAGATTCCATTAAAATTTTCATTATCACCTCCGGTAAAGGAAGCCATTAATTTTGGATATTAGGTGAGTGTAATCAAAGTACTGTGTAACGGAACGACGAATACAATTTCCAGTGAAATTGCCTCTTGGCCCACTCGATGTTTGCGAGCAAATCCCTAAACGTCAATTTAATATCATCGACGGACCGAAAATGCCGAGTTTGAGCATGTGGACTCTGATTATAATTGGTTATCAAAGTTAGTATGAGATTTTGCATCTACTTCTCCATCCGTCTAACCTTCCCCATTCGGCTACTTTCTATATCAGTATACGTTTTAACTTCTAAGTGGGGTTTTCGCATATGAGGTGGTAGAGGAGGACCACTTCAACTTTTAAAACTTTAGTTTTGACAAACCCAATACTTATCCGCAGCAATCATCTGCATCATAATCAGCTGGGCGACCCTAGGATGCCAGCTCAGTCCGAACCACACTGAGTACAATGAGGTCAACCTGGTGAAACTGCTGTACCTTTACGACCCTCAAGCCTGCGGTCGGTCTTACTTCTACAACTACACTATAAAGTACAGTACGTTGTCCGTCTCGAAGGTTATATGGCCGAGGAAAAACCCGCATGCTGCTGCTTTTAGAAGGTTACTATGTTTCTAACCAACGCCAAATTGTGTACCCTGTTACTGAGCCTACCCTTTCCGTCCGTTTGCTCCTCTGTCTGTCTGTCCGTCACAGGGCTCTATCGCGAATCGTATTAGGTACACTTGGAGGCATATAACTTGACCAATGACCTTGACTGCGCAAGCGAGACAAAAGACGGCCCTTTAGTGGTGATTGAGAAAGTGAGAGACTTCCCCCACTACGTCAAACCAAGCTCAAGTTATAGCCTCCATCTGTAGAGAGTTCAAAGTTTTACAAAATGTTTATATCTGTTGCCGCTGCAGCAACAAATAAAGAACTACACGAAAATTAAATAATAAAAAAGTTAGGGTCCCCATAGAAGAAACGTGTGTTTTTTCACTTTTTATCATACGATGGTGCTGCCCTTTGTGTGAGAGTCCGACTCGCACTTGGCCGATTATTAGGTTATTCTATTTTTGAACTTATTAACGACGAAACCCAAAGTTACGAGTATAAGCGTTTGTGTGTGTGTGTGTCTACCTGTTGGTCACTCGCGGTATAACGGGTGGGCGGATTTTAATGCGGTTTTAGTAGTAGCAGCCTTCGCTTCGATAGTTTAGCTAGAGTTATTGAATTGGTTTAATGATTGGAAAACTAGGTATCAGCCTAACAAGAAAACGCGTGTGTAGAAGAGTTCCATGGACACACTAACACAAACAGACAGAGACAATTAATAGCTAGCACCCCTCTTTTTAGTCGAAGCTTAAAACAAAAACACATCCTTAGATCGGAGGATACGATAGAGAGGATCCAAATATTTCACTACCAAGTTTAGCGATAAGGCCTTAGTACTTACTATAGATGTCATTTTCTATTGTCCTCGGGTTGAAGTTATGATTGTGCCAAGTTATCTGGAGGGAGGTAAGTTACAAATTATCGCTTATCTCCAATTCCACATCGGGTCCTTGTAGGTGTTTCACTAATCTACACACTGTGCTTAATTAATTAATTGAGATACCCTGTTAAGTTTACTTACATCTTAGGATTTCAAGTTTCCATACATTTCCCAACGCATCTGCTGAATTCATCTGAGTTTTGTGACGAACCTAAACTACTATGTGATTCGTGAGTCGTGAGAGAATATTGAAAGCAGAGAGAGAAGATTAAAGAATTTGCACAAAGACAATTTGGTTCGTATTTACAACTTGTTACAAAAACAGAATATTAAACATTAGTACCCTCAGAAATTATGATTTAAAAAGCTAATGATAGTATGGCTAAATAGTTTAGACCATACAACATTAAAGAATATTCTGTAATGTATTGATTACAGAATATTCTCTAGTGTGTGTTGTTTTTGTTTTTAAATTATGACTTAAATGTCAACTTTGCCTTGACTTTAATTTTGCCTTTGTAAGTAATTAACTAAGTAATTAAATAACAATGTTCCTACAAAGCTATAAATACTAAGCTATGTTCCGTATGGCCTCTAGCTCCTGACACACAGGTCGCCCTAGTTTGTTCCGTATGGCCTCTAGCTCCTGACACACAGGTCGCCCTAGTTTGTTCCGTATGGCCTCTAGCTCCTGGCACACAGGTCGCCCTAGTTTGTTCCGTATGGCCTCTAGCTCCTGACACACAGGTCGCCCTAGTTTGTTCCGTATGGCCTCTAGCTCCTGACACACAGGTCGCCCTAGTTTGTGTTCCGTATGGCCTCTAGCTCCTGACACACAAGTCGCCCTAGTTTGTTCCGTATGGCCTCTAGCTCCTGACACACAGGTCGCCCTAGTTTGTTCCGTATGGCCTCTAGCTCCTGACACACAGGTCGCCCTAGTTTGTTCCGTATGGCCTCTAGCTCCTGGCACACAGGTCGCCCTAGTTTGTTCCGTATGGCCTCTAGCTCCTGACACACAGGTCGCCCTAGTTTGTTCCGTATGGCCTCTAGCTCCTGACACACAAGTCGCCCTAGTTTGTTCCGTATGGCCTCTAGCTCCTGACACACAGCTCGCCCTACTTTGTGTTCCGTATGGCCTCCAGTTCCTGACACACAGCTCGCCCTAGTTTGTGTTCCGTATGGCCTCCAGTTCCTGACACACAGCTCGCCCTAGTTTGTTCCGTATGGCCTCTAGCTCCTGACACACAGCTCGCCCTAGTTTGTTCCGTATGGCCTCTAGCTCCTGACACACAAGTCGCCCTAGTTTGTTCCGTATGGCCTCTAGCTCCTGACACACAGCTCGCCCTACTTTGTGTTCCGTATGGCCTCCAGTTCCTGACACACAGCTCGCCCTAGTTTGTGTTCCGTATGGCCTCCAGTTCCTGACACACAGCTCGCCCTAGTTTGGGAGTTAGAGCCACCATTATTATTAAGAAGTAAGAAAACAACACAATAAATATATTTCATTTCATTTCAGTATTGAACACTATCTCAAAAAAAATGAATAGAAAGACATTTATTAAAGTTTCATATTATAAAGACACGTAAACCTAACTTGGTTTGAGGCGGGAGAACGGGCCCCATGCTAGAACGTTGAAAAACAAACTAATATAAAGTTTAGAATAGAATAGAAGAATAGAATATAAGTGTATGTAGTATATCAGCATGTATAAGTAGTAGTAGTTCTTCTGTATTTAGTATTTTTTCCTTTATATTTTATTTAAACTTGTTATTGTGCACTGCCTAAGTGCCTACCCTTTCATCATATAATTTTTCCTTCCACGCCTGGTTTGCTGGAAGAGATCTCTTTTTAGAGATAAGCTCGCCTTTGTACATGTATTTTCTTTTAATGTAACTGTTCAAATTATTGTGTGCAATAAAGAATTGAATTAAATTGAATAGAATAGAATATCCATTTATCTACTGTTATTAAACACGAGACAAGCCCATGCCCAAGTTTTTACGATCATCACAAATCAAACTATCAGGATTAGTTGGACGAGTACCAGATTGCGAGCCAAGTCGATCTGCGGCGGGAATAGGCAACTTTTCATCGCACCGCATAGATTACGATGTCGGTGTTATTGCTCCCGGCGCTTCTGTATAGCGTTAGGCGGTAAACATTTATATACAGGGTGTGACAGGTAATATTATGGCTTCATTCACATTACGGCTGACAGTTCGTAATGTTTCGCTTCCGTATTTTGACAGAATGTCTGAAATTCGCTTGAGCGTTGTATGTCTTTAGCATTTTCCAAGGACAGCCTTCACTGAAAGGGCGTGAGGCTAGGCCCTGACAGTATTCAACTTGCGCGTTGACTGTGGTTTTCGGTTGCTAGAAAAAGAAGAATCTTTATATGGAACCACGACTGTGTGCTTGGATTGTGTCGCGGAATACAACACCTTAGTATTTTTTCGGATGTAATTCTGAACTTTTTGCACTAACCGATTGGATCGGCGCAACTTAATCTTTACCATGTCCAATGTCCATACATTTCGTACTGAGTGGTCGACGGATTACTATGAAATGGGCTATGTTATTTATTTAGTTAATTTACGCCCTGTATTCATAAAAGCGTTAAGCGGTTTTAGTCGGTAAACATTTATTACGGAAACGCTTAAATTCAGGGCTTGAGTGCTATAAACGGAAGAATTTTCATCTGCTCTCAGTCGTAATAATTCTTTATTGCTTGGTATTGGATGTCCTTTTATGAAACGAAACGAAATGGCCACCTGCAACCTATTAGTGGAAAGTAAACGTGTTTCAGAGACATATACTCATCATACTTAGAAACGCAAAGAACTTAACGCATATTTTAACGCTCCTATGCCCATTTGCACTAAACGTAAGTTAGTGTGTCCTAGCTAAGATACACCTAAGGCTAAGTACAGCCGAAATCAGCCTAAATGCGTAAGGCTTAGGGATGGCTTAAGGTTAGTGCTTTTTTTTGCTAGGAGCAGCTTAAACTAGTAATTAAAGGAAAGAACTAAGGCCATTCTTATTTTTAGCGCAAACGGGTGATAGTCTAGTTAGAGTCACACTTACCTACTTTAGAACAAAATCGTCAAAAAATGCGCTAAGTTGTCCTCAACATTTCCATTGTACTAGCTTAACTCTTACAAGCTTCTGTAAACTACAGCAAAGCGTCGCCCATTTTCTCATACGGGGTGGCAGAAGCACAACTTGTTCTCAATACTAAATTTTGCGTAACAGGTCCATCGCCGCAACTGTGGAATTGGAGACTAATTATTTTCTCGCAATGTTCTCCATCACGGATAGAACGTCGGGATAATGTTTACTCCATTCCATATAACATTAGAATTTGAATATTTATTCTTCTTATTTTCAATCCTACGTGGAATTAAGTATGGAATATCATTGAATTGCGTGCTTTATCTGTGCAAATGAGCCCTACCTCCCACACTGCTAAACTGAGTTCCATAATGATGGATGATGGATTGGAAATATGGAGAAGAAAAGTTCACAATTTTTCCAACGTATTCGTATTCGTATATATTTATTGCACATATCGGAAAAAAACAAACAATACAGAAAAGGCATGAACAAAGGCAAGCTTATCTCTAAAAAGAGATTTCTTCCAGCAAACCCAGGATGGACAGGATACATTTTAAAACTCAAAACGGGTAGGCCTATGTGCTAAAGTAAAAATAAAATATAAATAAATTACATAGTCGGGCCATAAGTTCTGTCACATGGGTAAAATTTCCAATTTAGAATAGAGGCCACATAAAAAGTTATGGGAATTCGAAATTTGAATATTTCAAGAAAATAAAAATACAGGTTTTCTGGAATATTCTTCATTTTCCAATATGGAGTGGACGCGCAAAGAAGACAGAGTCGCAATAATTGCATTGCATCGTTGCGGCCACGCACCAACAGTGATTTTTAAACTGCTGAAAAATTTGAAAATTCCACTGAGATTCATTTATCGTACTATCAAACGATTCAGGGAAGATTCAAGTGTAGATGATAAACAAAGAAGCGGTCGACCTCGTACTGTTCGGACTCCAGCGGTCATCAAAGC
Organism: Argyresthia albistria; assembly: GCA_963457715.1. Classification (NCBI taxonomy): domain Eukaryota; kingdom Metazoa; phylum Arthropoda; class Insecta; order Lepidoptera; family Argyresthiidae; genus Argyresthia; species Argyresthia albistria. The sequence goes on along the minus strand of OY735261.1, from coordinate 626,236 downwards.
AGTGAAGGCGCGAATGCAACGAAATCCTGTCCGCAAGCAAAAAATGTTGGCTCTGCAGATGGGACTAAGCAGAACCACTGTTAAAAGAGTATTGAATGAAGACCTAGGACTGCGTGCTTACAGAAAAAGAACAGCACATCTTCTTAACGCACGGCTGAAGAAAATCAGGCTCGAAAGATGCCGGGTTTTGTTAAAGCGGTACGCAGGTAAAAAATACCGCGAAATACTTTTTTCGGACGAAAAAATTTTTAATGTTGAGGAGAGTTACAACAAACAAAATGATAAAGTGTATGCACAGTCTAGTGAAGAAGCGAGCAAACGTGTGCCACGTGTTCAGCGTGGCCATCACCATTCGGCATTCATGGTTTGGCTTGGGGTCTCCTATTTGGGTCCAACAAAGGTGTTTTTTTGTGAAAAAGGAGTGAAAACCAGTGCCCTCGTATATCAAAACACAGTCCTAACAAACATTGTGGAACCTCTTTCACAAACAATGTTCAAAAATAGGCACTGGGTTTTCCAGCAGGATTCTGCACCGGCCCATAAGGCGAAAAGTACCCAAAACTGGCTCACGCACGAAGTCACGACCCATGGAATCGTCTTTATCAGGCACGAGGATTGGCCCTCCTCCAGTCCAGACTTGAATCCTTTGGATTATAAAATATGGCAGCACCTAGAGGAGAAGGTCTGCGCTAAACCCCATCGCAATTTGGAGTCACTTAAAGCATCTCTGATTAAAGCAGTCGCCGATATTGACATGAATGTCGTGCGTATTTCGATTGATGACTGGCCTAGCAGATTGAAGGCTTGTATCGAAGCCAGAGGAGGACATTTTGAATAATTTTAGTGTGGTTTAAATCTGTATTTCGTACCCTTTCATTTGATATATAAATGGTTGTAGTGCGTAACTCATTGTGTCATTTATTTAACTTTCCATATGTGACAAAACTTATGACCAGACTATGTATATGGAATGGAGTATACTTACTTACGGTATTTGTTTAATTGGTAAATGGTCAGTACCAGACTCGACGTCGCCTCTTATGCATGAGCGGTGCGGGTGAAACTACTAGACCACGGAACTCTGGTCTGGAGTCACAGTATTGTTGGGAAAAAAAAGTAAAGCTGCCTGATTTCGTAGATTGGTCCGTGTGGTCCCCCAGACATGATAAAGTATGATTTAGAATTGTAAAGCGTTCTGGCATCTTGGGACTGATGTTGATGGATTAAAAAGTTGTTTGCAAGTATTTGCCGGTCTTAAGTTATTGTGACGTTTTTTCCTATGTATTTATCTCCTTGGTTCTTTTGTATAAATTTAGCTATCTCTCGTTCTCGCAAAATTAACTGTGAAGTCTCTGGCTCGACGATGTCACAACGGTCCCTCTGTCACCTCATATGGGAAAAGGCGGGACTCCCTGTATCTCACTTATAATCAGCCAATTTTGACTGCTACGCATAGGCCCTATCACTATAGAGCCATTTCTGTCCTGCGTATGAATGTAAACATGTAAACCTACACAGTAAGATCATCATCACATCATCGGTCATCGTTTGGTTTGCTTCTTCTCTTATTCTTGCTCTATTTCTTGAATACCAAACGTCCACTTAGCAAAACATCCACTTCTTGAAACGTCTACTTCGCGAAAGGTTTACTTTTGTTATTGAACGGAACTATGATCCAGATCACTTATGGCTTCTCAGATAGCTAGCAAAGACACAGCATGGCGTCATTCGCGTCTGTTTCTCTCTCTCTCTGATCAATTTTCTCAACTGGAGTGGCAATATAAGAGTCTTCCACCAATCTTTTTGCTGATGAGTGACGTTTACAGGGGGGCGCCAGCTGTACGCAACATAATGCTTCGAACTTGTCATCAACAACAACCTTTCATTCCGCATTGGTCATCAAGCATTTGTTCCACTTGTCACCACACGCCTTAAGATCGTTGGAAAGCTGTCTGTATTGTCCGTAGCAAGGTGACCATCAGCGTCATCCTGCACGTGAGCTGGCTGGTGCTGGCCGCGGCCTACAGCAGCGTGGGGCTGCGCTCTTGCAGCTTCTACATCGCGCTGGTGCCCTTCAGCGCGACCGGCGCGGCTGTGTTGGTGCTGGATGTGGTGCATACAATCTTGTTCATGCTGGACTCTGTGAAGACTGGGACTGAAAGTTAGTATTACCAGGTCATTAGTCGTTTTAGAAGTGAAAAACTTCCCCCTTTGACTTAACACTTCCCTGGTCAGTAATTCCTTTGCCTAGCAGTGGTACATCATAATGGCTACATTAAAGTACTCCTTGAAAGGTATACTAACCAAAGTTATTAACAATTAAGAGGAAAACTGAAAGCTAAAACCCAGATGGCGCTTCGGTGACTGTACCTTGTTTACGTCAGTGTCAAGTACAGGCTTTCGACTTTTGTGCTTTTATTGCGATAAAGAACCATAAAATGTATTCTCTGATGACCGTGCTTGAGCGTAGCTGGAAAAAAGCTCATCTGGCAGAAAGGTAAACATGCAAAGAATTCGACGTTATGTTTCGCTAACGGTTTATAATAGTAATAAATGTATACCCTACTTTTACATTTGAAAGCACTGCATTCAGGTTAGGAAGTTTTAAAACTTTTTTTACAAAAAACTACATACAATTTGACAGTTCCCGTGTCATACTAAGGTACAATCGCGAATGCGCCACCTAGCGTGAGAAATTGTCAGTTTTCCAGCCAATTGATGTTAGGCAAAAACTTTCTGATGCATTAATGACATTAATGTCGATTGACATAAGCGAGCATCGCAGGAAAACAATGGACGCGAGTTGCACAGGACCGAGTTAAATGGCATATGCATGATGAGGCCTACACTCAAAAGTAGATTCCCTAGCAGGCTGATGATGTTGATGACTTTACTGGCGACGCCAGAGCGAGAGACATAGAATTATTGTTTGTGAAACTTTAAGTTATTGGTTGCATCAACCGGGTGATCACGTCTAAGCAATCGATTCAGTGAAAGTTTTCGGTGTTTCATGAATTAATCACACAATACCTAACAAACAACGTTTGAACGACCGAGCTCGCGTTTCAGATCCCTGGCTAATGGGGTCACGTAGGTCAGTTCTGTTACAGAAACAATACTCGAGTAGCAAAGTGTTTTCGTAGCAAAAAGGTAGACAATGGCCGGTTCAACAAATATAATATGAATGTCGATATCAAAGGTTTTTTTACTAACCATTGATTTACATGAGGTGGCAGCAGCATTGGAGTGCAGACGATAGTTCAGTTCAGTTCAAAATTTTATACGGAATGTTTCTTAACCTTAACCCATCGTTAGTGTAATTGGCCTCTACGGGCGGGCACATAAAAATTGTAATGTAATTGTCATAATATTTCGGTTAGTAGAGGGGTTCTACTATAAAGTGACCATATTTGTGCCTGTGCCACCAAGTATGGAAAAAGGCGACGCTATGGTATGTTTATGACTGCAATCTAGCGATAGTAGCTGGGATCTACAGCTAACGTGCTACTACAATGTAGCGATAGTAGCTGCGATCTACAGCTAACGTACTACTACAATGTAGCGATAGTAGCTGCGATCTACAGCTAACGTACTACTACAATGTAGCGATAGTAGCTGGGAGCTACAGCTAACGTACTACTACAATGTAGCGATAGTAGCTGGGATCTTCAGCTAACGTGCTACTACAATGTAGCGATAGTAGCTGCGATCTACAGCTAACGTACTACTACAATGTAGCGATAGTAGCTGGGAGCTACAGCTAACGTACTACTACAATGTAGCGATAGTAGCCGGGATCTACAATGTAGCGATAGTAGCTGGGATCTACAGCTAACGTACTACTACAATACTGCCTTAATCTTATCAACTTATTCATATTTTGCATTTATATTTATTTTGGACATTACTTAAAGGTACCATTTCCTTTAATATTTTGTTTAGTTTTTTAGCTGCCATCTGGCGACACTAGAGTCTAAATACACCTGTGCCAGTAGACAATGTTAAACGCTAAGGATAGCGAAACGAAACGATAACTTTTATGTATGCGATTTGACATTAGGAATCGCTACGTGACGTCACCTTAGCGTTAGCGTTTCACTCTGTCTAGGGGGGCTGTACTTTGTTATAGTTTATTATTGCATTCCATAGCTGTTATAATATAAAGTTGCAACATCATGGGCCTTGCTCAGGCACAGCAATATGAGAGAGGTCCCAAACTGAAAACCAGCGTCACAGGTCCTCCTGTGACATTATGCTGAGTCTGAGCCCTTTTGCTGTCGCGCCATGTGCAATTGTGCACATAGCAGTAAAACCACTCGCAGTTCGTGTGGGTAACATTATATTATTATTTTTCATTTCTTTAAATTAAAAAATGGTGAATAATATTAATATTGTTATTATTTGTTTTTAACTGTGCTCTGTGTTGCCTTGTATTTCTTTTATAATTTGTGTGTGTATATGCTCAAGTCAAAATCTCAAGAGAAAACGGCTAGCACGACATAACGCCGTATTTGCTTGTGATCGCTGTGGCAAGCAGTGCAGATCCCGAATCGGTCTGTTCAGTCACAAGAGAAAATGTAACTCCCAGAACACACAGCAGCTGTAATAAACATCTGAAAAGATCAAAAGGCCAATGATGGATATGCTGATACAGCAAATAAATAAGCATTCTATTCTATTATATTTTATTCATCTTGTCCCCAGTCGAGATCCTCCGATATATAAACGGCCCTACGAAGACAAACATCTTGATAGTGCACAAACACCCGAACAAGTTGGATCTAGACAAAGAGGCTGATACCACATGGGTCGCCCTCGTGATGGCCTTCCTGAACTGCCGCTGTATTGTGCAGTGGATCATCAACTTCTGGCTCGTGAAGGATAACTACTACATTGGTTTAGAAGTGTATCGTAAGTTTGAAATACCTCTCGTTATGCCCACTACAAGTAGCAAGCAATCTATGTACGATGACGGGCCGCCAGACAGTTTCGCAGCGGCAGACCAATCATAGCTCTCTTACCCCGTCCCCCGCCGCCCGTAAATTGGTGAGTTCTGTTTCAAATGAAAATGTATCTATGATGCGCTCTCCACTGGATAAGTTCTCTCTCCCTGCCCACTACCTACTTCTAGCGAGAGTCAACATTTTCTAAATATTTTTGAGAATGGGAGCGATTTGGGAGGTGTCAAACTACTAAACTAGAGGCACTGAGATTCAATTTTGAAATCTATGTTCTATTTTGTAGCGACAACAAACTCAATAGAAAATTTAAATGAAAAATAAAACTAAAAATAATTTGAATGTGTTGTGTAACTCCATAAGCTAACAATGTACCAATGAGATATCTTATTTATCGAAACCATTATTATCCTTATTTTTAGGGTTCCGTACCCGCAGGGTGCCAAACGGGACCCTATTACTGAGACTTCGCTGTCTGTCCGTCCGTCCGTCCGTCCGTCCGTCCGTCCGTCCGTCCGTCCGTCCGTCCGTCCGTCCGTCCGTCCGTCTGTCTGTCACCAGGCTGTATCTCATGAACCGTGGTAGCTAGACAGTTGAAATTTTCACAGATGATGTATTTCTGTTGCCGCTATAAACTAAAAAACAAAAGAAATTTAATATTAAGGGGGGCTCCCATACAACAAACGTGATTTTTTGCTCATTTTTCCTCGATATTGATAATGGTAGCAGGTAGACGCTTAAAATGTTCACAATATATTGAGTATATTATTTACTTAAAAAATAAATAATTAAATTAAAATTAAATAAATATTTAGGGGGTCTACCATACTTTTTTTTTTTTTTGCGGTTTTTTTATAGATAATGGTACGGAACCCTTCGTGCGTGAGTCCTTGACCAGTTATTTTGCTTATTTTCCCTTGAAATCACGCATCATGACCTCTTGAAGTAGTCTGTATCGATCACAACGGACCACTACCCCACTTATTCAGTTTATCCTTTTCAATCTCCATTGAAATCACCGTTTTCTTTTTAGGTCGCAATGATATCGAGGCCAAATACAATGCAAGGCGAATGCGAAGAAAATCGCGATATGACGTAATGTAAACAGCTTTGTTACATAAACAGTTGATTTAACATTACAATATTTTTAAAACTTACCTCTCTCCTTATTTGTTGTCGGATACGGATATATATATCTGATTAGAATTTTTCTTGACTAACAATTCTGAATACATAATGTTATTTATCTTAAGTAACGGCAAAACTAATCCTCGCTCTTTAGTATGCAAATGGATACTAAACCATTCAGAAGATTCGTTTGAACAACAATACTACTGAAATTACCAAGCACGCCACTTTGCAAACTATCGTGTTCAAGATTTCAAATCTAATAGACGCTAGTTTAGCTTGGAGATATCACCTGAATATCGCAGTCTAAGTCTAGACTCTTGAGACGACCGACGACGCGACTTTGGTATTGTTGTGTACAATCTTGTTGCGGACACCAAAGGTAAGGTAAAAGATTCATCTTGATATAGATGAGCTCGTCTTTGAACTAAATTTTTCTCATTTGGCATATGGGTTTTAGTTAAGAATAAGTATCTAACAGGTTCTTGCAAACCATAACACATAAGAAGATGTGGGTCACGTAACACCGCTGTTTCAGGAGAAAGGGGTCAGCCTAAACACGCTCCTCCAAAAGAAAACTTCAAATATATGCACTCATCTTTATTATCACTATTAAGTTCAAATCAACAATCCAAAGAAGCACAATTAAGGCTTAAAGAGAAGAAGAGGAGCCCTGTCCCTCGATCGGTACTGAAGTCGAGCCGAATACTTCATATTCTGCACATCATTCTCCGTCATGAACACCACTTTCTGCAAGTCCCCGTTCGGCAGCAGAACGTAATAAGTACCAATGCTCTTCTGAATCTCCGGCCCCTCAAGGTTCTCAGCCTGAGGATTCTCAGTTGTCTCGGCATCGGCATTGTCTGTTGCGGGAGCACCGTACGTGTTAGCTGGAGGCCCGTACTGGTTTTCTGGAGGACCGTAGGAGTTGTCTGGCACGCCGTAACTGGTAGCTGGGGCTTCATTGGGAAGAGTAAAAGGCTGGTCCGGTTTCCAGCTTGCTGCTGGGTAGGGGGCGTTTTGCTGGGGTGGTCCATAGGCGTCTTCTGGTGCAGTTTGTTTCGGAAGGGTGAAGGGTTCGCCTGCTGGTCTCCATCCAGATGCAGGGTAGGCTCCTGAGTCTGTGGTTGCTTCAGTTGGCGAGTCAGTGGTAGTTGGAGCTAGTTCTTGGCGCTGGGAGCGGAACCTCGCTGGTCTGAAGCGAGGTGGCTCAGCAAATACTCCTACAAGGAGACAAGACACGATGAGGAACTTCATTGTTGATTGTTCAGGACTAACTGATACCGGTGAACGATTTGATTTAGTTTTTATACGCGGCTGGCTGTTAACTATTCATTGTTGTATCTTATAAGGAATCTTGGGACAGAAGGCCGCGTCATCGTGGTGAGGATAACTATAAGAGGAATCAGTAAACGGGTCACGTCAGGACTCGCTGACTTTGACCTCTTAATGGATAGACGTCAATAATGTGAGTAATTTAGGTCCTTGATAAGATTTATGTTGTGTATTCTCCCGTGTAGTTTCATGTGTTCACATAATCTGTCATATAAATGTAGATTGGCATATTTTAATGAAGTTTGCAGTATATTTGTATGAAATACATAATTGAATCAACTTACTGCAACTAAGGACAACAAAGTCACATAGTATGATAGTAAAGTAACATGGAAATAATCGCGAGGAAACCTTCAATACTCCATAGCTGCGGCGATGGGATAACCCTATAGAGTATTAAATAACCGGCTAATGACCTGCACACTAATTTCTGTGCCACACCACCGTATGGGAAGAACATAAGAGCAGGGCCCGAGTTCTACTGTACACAAGCATACCACAAGCCTGGCACAAGCTTCAATACGACGCATTTGGTATTCTACTAAAACCGGAATCGCAATTCACAAGCGCCAGCCTGACGCCAGCCTACTGTCCGACAGTAGAATACGAAGTAGGCTGGCGTCAGGCTGGCGCTTGTGAATTGCGATTCCGGTTTTAGTAGAATACCAAATGCGTCGTATTGAAGCTTGTGCCAGGCTTGTGGTATGCTTGTGTACAGTAGAATTCGGGTCCAGGGGTGTCGCTTTGTTATTGTTGTATGGTAGTTAATTAGTTTCAAAAATCAATCCGATCTACGTGTTGCTCGTCCACCTATATTTCGGTCGAGCGAGGTCCTATATATGGTCGATCGAGGGAGGACTGCAGAAAGTCCACTCCGCTGACGAAGAGGCTATCAAATGGCTGCTCAAACTGCCAACTCTATGAGTTGTGACGTTGACGACAGCGACCAAACGCTAAATAAATAAATACCTATATTGCAACACTTATTTATTTTATCAGTGGGTACAGTTGTGCCTCTACCATCCCTTGTGGGAAAAGGCGAGACGCTATGTTATGTTCTGTTATTAACTGACAGTTGATCAGTATCAGTATCTATAACATATTTAGGCAAACCGGTAACCGTAAGACTGTTGTTTTCACGTGCTTGACTGTCGTGCTCTGAATTCGTTATGACTTTTATCTTCACTTTCAATGAGAGGTATCACGTACGTAAGTACTTTGTGGAATTCGTCTCTTCCGTATTTTAGAAGGTCAATAAATGTGTTAGGGTTACTACACGAAACACTTAAGAGACCGGTGACCGCGTGAATTTCCCATACAAACGTAATACAAAAATGATTTGAATTTGAGAACTAGTTCAAAGCATTTAGACTGTTAATCAGATTAATACAGTGTTTACGCAGGTTCCTGTTCGTATAACAAGGTTCTTATTCATATTACTTAAAAATATTTTTAAATTGGTTAAAGAGGAATCCTGGTACACAGACCAGGAACCTGCGTAAACAGTGTATAAATCCGATTAACAGTTTAAATACGTTAAACTATTTCTCAAATTCAAATCATTTTTGTATTACGTTTATATGGGAAATTCACGCGGTCACCGGTCTCTTAACTTAAGGTATGATTTCGGGACGGACCGCAGACCGCAAACTAAAACCGCAGACCGCAAGCGACACTACTAGTTTCTATGCATCTATGAAATTTATTCTGAGCGCGGCGGCACTGCGGTCTGCAGTCGCGTAGCTTTTTCTATGGCGGTGGTGTTGCGGCGCCGCAGTGACGCCTGCGGTTGCGTTCTGCGGGCCGTCTCGGAATCGTACCTTTATTTGAGTTCATCGTTAACTCACGTTGAAGTCGTAGCGAGCAAGTAACAGACGCCTGCGTTAAAGCTAGTGGCACTAACTCGTATCTTTAACAACAAGGAGTTACAAGAACAAATAGGCGCGTAGGTAGGTAGGGTCTCGGTAGGGTCTCGGTAGGGTCTCGGTAGGGTCTCGGTAGGGTCTCGGTAGGGTCTCGGTAGGGTCTCGGTAGGGTCTCGGTAGGGTCTCGGTGGGTCTCGGTAGGGTACCTAGTGTGATCCTGTCTGAAGTGTCTGATCGCATTCGTTTCGAACTAAAATGAAAACACAAAATATGAAGCAAAATACCTTTTGCTGCTACAGAGTAGCTCAATGTGTTTTAAGTCAGAAAAGCCCCACCTGTTCTGAAAATGTAATATTTTAATTTCTTTATTTTGTAATAGAAAAACGTTGTTGATGCAAATTAATATGCAAGCTGCTATTTAATTTCCGGGAGAGCAAAAAAATTTTTACGAATATATTTTCCATTTCGCTACTGAAACATTTCCTGTGTGTTATGTGAAACGAACAAGTAAACAACATACAGCTTTATTTAGTCTGGGTTCCTTCGGGTGAAGAACGAGTTTAATTTAAAATAATCAAACGCAACTTTTATAATGTGCATTACTTACCCGAGAAAAGAAACTGTTGAATCGATCCACAGGATTATATCTGCAAAGGAAAATATGAAGTGCAATACATTTTAATTAATACGTAAAAAATGTGGCGGATTTATTCAATCTTTTAAAAGTATTCACTGGTTTGGTTGAAGATATTTAACGGATGAGTGAATAAGTAGTATCGTTCGATTTTAGATTTTGAAAATGCTTATAGACCAAAAATAAAAAATCGGTTAAGTGCGGGTCGGTATCGCACACGAAGGGTACCGTACCATCGTACAACAAATCAAAAGCACTCAAAACAATAAAAAAATAAACAAAAAGAAAATTTAAAAAGTTTATGCGTTCACGAGATTTGAACCGACGACCTCCGGATTGAGAGTCTACAATCTACATTATACCGGCTAACCACAACCATGTGGGTTGACGCGAAATATGCTATCATATTTAAATGTGTAGTATATGTGTCTATGACATGGTTGCTATGACAATAAATAAACAGTTTCAGTCAAGATCTCCATTTTGAAATGCGTAAGTGTATCTAAACACGTCTCTTGTATCGGGGCCCCCTTTAATTTGCAATATCTCTCGTATTTCAGTATTTGTGGTTGGTGCGGCAACAGATATACACATTCTGTGAAATATTCAGCTTTCTAGCTATTACGGTTCGTGCAGACGGACCCAGTGACAGACAGGACGGACGGACGGACGGACGGACGGACGGACAGACGGACAGCGAAGTCTCAGTAATAGGGTCCCGTTTGGCACCCTTCGGGTACGGAACCCTAAAGATTGGGGGTCACTCAAAGTCATTCATCCCTGGGTTGCACAGAACAAATTTACTTTTAAGCAGTAGAACTAACAAATAAGATGTGATCCTCAGCTAATTTCCAAACGACAAATGAAGGACACTAATTTGACTCTTTGTCAAATTTTAAGGCTCGCTCCTGAGAGAAAGAAATAGGTGCTCGCCCAAATAGTTTAATTTACTACTATGTTATTTATAAAAGCTAATATTTACAGGCCCTAATGCTACTACGCTTTACGCTAAGCGTGGAAAGTTTTATTTGGACACACGAACCATTGATGAGTTTTGATTGGTTTTCAACTCTAAGCTGGGTTTGGGTAACCATTTTAGAATTTACTAATCCTTTGGCATATTGCTGCCAACCATTTCTGCCATAATAATATTACCAACCATTTCCTGCACCTATATAGCTAGTCTGCTGTCTACCAAATAAACAGACTACTGCCCATGCTCAAATAAACTGCCTCTCAAATTAGACTCTCAACTCGAGAGAGAAATACAAGTTGGAATCAATTTTCAAAGATGTCATTTAACTTAACTAAAATCGCCATTCTCATTGTATTTTCATTTAGGCTGGTAACTTTGAAACCACTATTCTTATAAAGAAAAGATAAGATCCATATTATCTTAGTAAAAATTACTCTAACCATTGAAATAATCACAAATCTGTCCGCTCTCGACTGAGCGCTAGGGAGCCACAGAAACACGCACTCACACACACTCTCACAAACACCCTCACACACACACCCTCACCCTCACACCCTCACACACACACACCCTTACCCTCATACACACACCCTCACACACACACACACACACCCTCTCCCTCACACCCTCACACACACACACACAAAAACGGACAGAGACATATATATGGGCTTAAAACTTTTATAATTATAAGTTATAACACATCAATATAAATAATTAATGACAGCCAGTAAGACATTTTCGACAGGTTCATTGCATTAGGTTGCGTAGAATTGGCGCCCCCCCCCCCCCCCCCCCTGAAAACGTCACTCACGCGCCAAAAGAACGTTGGACAGCTTTGAACAACAGATGCATTCGGCCATTTGAACGGGAATCAAACTTCCATAATATTGTATATTCAAGTCATAGTAGCAGTTGGACAGTATTTCTTGAACAGAGTTTCTCTACACCTGTTACCAACAAAGCAAGAATAGGACACGAATAAATCCCTCAAATCTTCTCTCTCCGCGAGGAAACAGGGAATGAGGAAACCCACAGACGACCGACAGGTGTTTGACGATAATTACTTTCCGTCGCCAATGTTACCTCTGAGTTATTACCTCGGGGAAGGCAAGATATTAAACCATGGGCTGATATGCGTCGAAACGACTTTAGCTGCTCAAACGTCCACCCAAATCTTTTAATTGTTCTGTGTTTTCAAAGATTTTGAACTTATATCGATGTGGGTAGTTTGAAAATGGCGGTCCGTGGACTTTGGACGGACGTATTGCGAAGCTAAAAGGTTGATGGCTGCTCAGATAAAGTGTCGCTCATACTGGGACTGTCAATTCTCGAGCGAGAGACCATAAAATCATACAGATTGCTTAGTCAACGTCAAGATATTATTAATATTTATGTATACTACCGCCCGTCTGGAAGTTGTGGGCTTAGGATGAAGCAAAGAAGGGCAAGAAACTACCCAGTATCTCTTTTAAAATATGAGGGGGTCTTAAAAAATACCTACAATTTTATGTATTTCTACGTAAATACACCGAAGAGAGACGTACTGACTCAGTCCATCGCCTCTCTTTGGATTTCTGTGCGCCGAGATGGTAAAGTTTTGTCATCTAAATATTCTTTTACACTGTAATAAGACTTCTTTAATAGACCGTTTTTGAATGGTTTTTGACATAGATTTTGAACCTCGGTAGGTCCGTTGCTTCGTTAGGTATTTTATTACAAAAACTAACACACACTCCTATAAAAGAATTAGCAACCTTACTGAGTCTGAACGCGGGCATAGATCGCAATCTCATTTACATTTAGTACTAACTATGATTATGACCTAAAATCTTAACAACTTGAGATAAGCTTGCCTTTGTTGTTTTCTGTACTGTTTGTGTTTTTTCTGATATGTGCAATAAATATATACGAAATATATACGAAACTTATGCAACGAACATCGATATATGCAATTGAAGTCTGTGGCAACTAACCAGTTGAATGAATGAATGAATTTCTTTATTTCCAATAAAAGATTCACATTTTGGTTAAGCCCTAGATCCCACACTAGGATTCCCTGTATCGTGGGGTCTAGTCTCTTCCAGACCATTTACAAATAAAGTTGTATGGAACTTAATTATATAAAAAACAACAAAACATAAGTACTAAAATGTTATCAACACCGTTGTTTCATTACCTCATTGGTCATCAAGCGATATGCACGGCAAATGATCGCTGGTACATTGTACATAATTTTTGAAGTAAAACTTCTTGGGGCACGGGGGTAAAATTTATTTAACCTCTCAACTGTGGGTTATTCATATATTTGCTTTTCACTTGCTACTAGCCGGGTGCTATCACGAGTGGCTAAGAAATGTAACGGAAATTGGAATCGGTGACGTCAGGGTCGGCTGAAGACTTTTAAAACCGCAACTATTTTCAATACGGTTTTTAATCAGATAAGATAATAATACATTCGTACAATAAAGAATGTTAATTAGTGAGAGAAAAACCTGATGAAACGTTAACAAATAAAAATTATTTTAAGCATTCTTCCACGAGTTCTTGATTTCCGGTATGGCCAAGATGGCGCCGCCGCCGCTGGCTGGGGCAAACAAAACCAGTGACGTGACCAAAAACTACTTCGTTCAACCTCTTTGTTGGAACCGGAACTTATGTTTGACAGCTGTGCGATGCGATCCATACAGTTTGTAAGAAAAGAGTTTCATCAATGTCACATACGGGTCGATATGGATTTCTAAAATGATGAACGAATCGTTTTGTGGCCGGTAACTATGAAATAGGTACCTACAACGCGCTGCGTAGTCGCGCAACGGGCAGCTAGTAATCGCATAAAGTCACTTAGAATCATCCAAATGTGATATTTAGTTTTCAAGCAAATTCCGATGTGATGGATGGCTGCATTAAGACTTCTTGAAAACAATAAGTAGGTACCTAGAACTGTTCTAAAGCCACTTTTTATTATATAGTGCAGTTCAAGTCACAAATTAGCAGTTTAGCTACTAAGTACGTGTTATACTATTTAATGTTTATCTGTAGTAAACGGCCAAAGCGAGGTCTACAGTTTACAGAGCCATAAGTTTAATGGCTTATTGTTTCGCTTATTTGTTTGTATGTAATTTTTGTAATACATATTTTAAAGTTGAATTGTTGTTATAACTGTTGAAATTATACGATTTTGATTTTAATAAGCTTTTGTAATTTTAAAGTTAATGCTTCATGCCAGTCAATAATGTTGAAGTAAAATATAAAAATCGAGGTATGTCGTATGGCGGACTAAGGAAATGTCAAGAATAAAATTAAATAAGAGTTACGTCATCGCTTCGCGATAAAGTAACCCTAAAAAATCCTAGCAAAGTAGGTATGTATAGGTTAGCGGGGGTAGCTTATGGCACGCCAGTCACCCCAGCCACGCATTTTGTCACAATTTAATGTCATATCATAATGAATGCGTGCTATTTTATGGAGAAACATCATTGAGACGCGAAAGGAGTTGGCAATTTGGCAAAATGACTGCCCCAGACATGTACAAAGACTTCTCAACAGCCAATTAATAGCATTTAAATATTCTCTCATAAATTACTGCGTCTTTAGTTAGTTTGTAGAACTTGAAGGAAATGATTAAATAATTAAGAGTTGTCACTTCATACTCTATGATTCCGCCATTGATTAGTGACTTTTGCCATCGTTAAAAATAACATGCAACATAATTGTTGCCAACTAGCATAACTGTTGAAAACAGGAGGTTTCCAGAGGAGTGGCTAGATGGCGTTATGTTGCATGTTATTGCAAAATGGTGCTTATTTCTAGCGACGGCAAAGGTCACGGAATCATATTGGAATCACGGAGTATTGAGTAACAACTCTTATTTACCTATATTTTTTTTTTTTCTTCAAGTTCTACAAACTAAATACAGACGCAGTAAATTAAATTTATGAATGAATATTTAAATGCTATTGGCTGTTGAGAAGTCTTTGTACATGTCTGGGGCGTCGTAGTCGTCCATATATTGATTTAGCCATCTTCTTTGTCATTTATCTGCGCGACTGAGGTGAGTGGCAAGCCTTATGGTAGCCCCGCAGGTACACATTAACTTGGAATAGTTGAAAATACGTACTCGATCAATTAAATAAAGGGACTGGGCACAGAGACAAGCAAAGCAATGCATACATTTGAGCGAGACGGCTTAAAGACGTGACGTCAGATGGTATATAATCTGAGCGAGATGCAAATAGTAGTGACACTATTGAATGAGTTAAGTATATCACCACGAGCGCGACAAATTGTAGATAAGGAATGGTGGGAAATAAATGACATGACGTATTAAAAGTAAGTACAAGTATAAAATAATTTCAAATAATCGAACGTCTGAAACTTAAAAGTAACTTGAAGCAGAGATTGGATCTCAAAATTGGAAATTGAAATCTCTTTTAGTATAGGTAGGTATAGGTGTATAGTATAGGTACCACTTAATGATCTAGCTACAGAAGTTTTACTTCTAACACGTGTACGGTGCTACACGCGTATTTTTTATACTTTCGCTGTGTTCTCTTTTTGGTATGAATTGAAGATTATATTCGAGAAGCTCCCTGGCTGAGTGGTGGCCGAAAGAGGGAAAGAGAAGCATGGGTCGACCGGCAGCCAGGTGGGTCGACGACATTACGCATATTGCGGGGAAGACCTGGATCGATTGGCACAGGAGCGGATAAGTTGGCACAAAAGGGAGGAGGCTTATACTCAGCAGTGGGGGGAAACAAGCTGCCGATGATGATGATTTGAGAAGATTGCTGCTCATTTGATCTAATCCTGACTGCACAAAGTTTAGGAGACCAAAATTGCTGCTAAACTTCAAAGCAAACGTTGTGTATATTTTTATCGCTTTAGCATACATTGCGTTTCCTCCTGTATTTCGAATTACGCGAGAGATGCGGGTAAATAGGATTCATATCTTTCTCATTTGTATGGCGTCTTGTCGTCGACGACTTTCATATATGTTTTTGTACATATATGTATGTTATAGTAAGAGGATTTGCGGGAGGCTTCAAGAGGCAAGGCTTTGAGATATTAAAGTTTAATAAGAATGCGAAGGAAAGCGAGCACAATATTAATAAAGACATGCATCGAGATGCCCAAGATAAAGCTAACTATTTTCTGTTCTGGGTTTATGTGTCCCTTTCAACTTTATCATTTAACTCTGGTTGAAATCGATCCATTATTTTGAAACTGAAATATTAAATAATTCAACTTAAATGCAATAACCGGGAACATCGGTTTAGGAATGAGCCAATGAGCCGTACGTTAATTAAACTCTACCTTATTATTAGAAACTCAAGGTTCATTTCACCTTGAGCTTGCGAAGGTACCTCGGGCCCGTTACGTTATATTTCCGTTTGTATGCAAATTCTTTGCCGTCTTCAGGGGGCAAGATTTGTTGCCTGTTTAAATATTTAAAACGATATATTGTATATTATACGAGAAGTATTTGTACATTGCTAGGGCAGTCACTTAGCCAACGCCATTATGCTAATGTTTGGCAATATTTTTTTATCGCAGCAACCATTGCTATTGTACCTGTTACAAGCAATACGTTGAGACGTTGAGAGTATTTAATTTATTGTATAACTCTAGTACCCGTCAGATTGTTAGAGGAGTACGTCGTGTCTTACGTATAACTGGTGATATTTGTAGATAAACAATTCGTTTCGTAATATTTTACACAACATTGCGTAATAATTAGTTGTATTGTGCGTATAGTTTCTCAAGGTAACTGTGTAGTGCTATAAAAAATAATAACCAAATAAAAAGCAGTATTTATTTTCGGTATTTATTAAGTGATCGGTATGATTATCAGCAGTGATTTTCGGCCCAAAGCAGCAACGTAGGGCTATCAACATAGCTTCACGCTTTTTCCTACACGGGGGAGGGGGGCGGGGCAAAAGTACATTTGTGCTCATTTTTAGTCGTTATTCGATACTCCATTTTGCGGGACAGAGCCTTGTTTCTGAGTCATCGTTGTAGAATATATATCTCAACTTCTCTCTCTCTCTCTGTGTATCATACGTTTTCAGACGGCCAGACTAATAAAATACCACCTCATGTAATAAAATGAAAAAAAAAGTTCTGTGTGTTAAGGTCAACAAGTGTTTGTTTTTAAGGTTGTCATGACAAAAGTACAAGTGGAGCAGGGCTGCCTGGAGGGGGAGCAGCTTGATCTGGTCACTGGAGATGGGAAGTACTACAGCTTCAAGGGAATCCCTTACGCAGCGCCGCCAGTTGGGCCCTTGAGGTTCAAGGTACGATAAAATAATTCTTTATCCTTATTCCATTGCAGCTTATGCACTATTGAAGTTTTACAGACAGCTGCAGACTCTTTCCTTTGCTACATCAAGTACAAAAAGACACTGACCACATCTTTATCATACTCCGTAGGTGCGTCGCTGCGTTGCGTATCTAAAGACCACTGCTTAATTGGCAAAGAATGCCAAACGCTCCGAAACCTCGCTAACCATACCACTACCTACTTTCCATTCTCAGATATTCGAAGCCACAGCCAACTCAGTTCAGTTCAGTTCAATTTTTATTGACCATAAAATCATACATATTACTTAGTCAACGTCAATATAATATTAATATTTTTGTATACTACCGCCCGTTCGGAAGTTGTGGGCTTAGGGATGGAGCAAAGAAGGGCAAGAAACTCCCCCGTACCTCTTTTAAAATATGTGAGGGCCTTAAAAAATACAATGTTATGTATTTCTAAACTTAAGTCTAAGGAAATACACCGAGAAGAGACGTACTGACTCAGTCCATCGACCCTCTTTGGATTTCTGTGCGCTGAGATGGTAAAGACCATGCAGTTTTGTCATCTAAATATTCTTTTACACTGTAATAAGACTTCTTCAATAGGCCGTTTTTGACATAGTTTTTGAACCTCCTTTCTGGTAGGTCCGTTGCTTCATTAGGTATTTTATTATAAAAACTAAAAACTCCCATAAAAGAGTGAGCAACTATACTGAGTCTGAACGCGGGCATAATAATCTTATTTCTATTTCTAGTGCTAATACTATGATTATGACCTAAAGTCTTAAATAAACCTATGTTTTTTCTGTGTACATGATATTTTCATAAATGTATTGACAGGTAACAGTAAGTATATTGATATTTTTGAATTTGTCCCTTAGTGATTGCCTAGCATGTTGTTGATAGATAGCCCGAATGGCCCTTTTTTGTAAGACAAATATTGTGTTATATCTGCCGCTCTCCCCCAAAGTAGTATTCCGTAAGACATAATACTATGGAAATAACTAAAGTAAACCAATCTGGCAGTTCCTACATCTGTGATGTGTCTGATTTGCCTGACCGCATAAGCAGCTGAGCTTAGTCTTCGTGGGAGACTAGTTACATGAGGACCCCATTGAAGTTTCGAGTCTATAGTGATTCCAAGGAAAATTGTTTCTTCAACGAGGTCTAGTCTTTCCGTTCCTATGCTTACACTCGTTTCCACCTGCCGCACATTCGGTAAACAGAATTTGATACATTTTGTCTTCTTCAAGTTTAATAAAATGTAAACACATTAAACCAACTTAACACATGAGAGAGCGTACTATTTGCATCGTCTAGAATTTCTTCTTGTCTTTTCACCAGATAATGGATGTGTCATCAGCAAATAGTCATTTTATCCACCATATACGGCAGGTCATTCACGTAAACTAAGAAAAGGAACGGACCCAGAATAGAGCCTTGGGGACACCAATATTCATATGCGTTCCGGTTGACTTATTTCTATTTATATCTACTTTTAGTACTCTGTCTCCAAGGTATGATTCCATTAATTTTAAAACATTGTATTTAATACCATAGTGTTGCAGTTTGAGCAGAAGGGTTTGATGATCCACACAGTCAAAAGCCTTGGAAAGATCACAGAATACACCAACCGCATCCTGTGATCCCTCCCACGCACTATAGATGTGTTGTACTAGTCTACTCCGGCGTCAGTTGTTGATCTGCCTTGTGGAGTAGCCCTGATGCGTTAAAGTGAGATTGTAGATTGGTAGATCACCTTTTCAAACACTTTGCTAAACACTGGCAAAACAGATACAGGTCTGAAGTTCGCAGGTTCTTCCTTGCTACCGGATTTGAATAGTGGTATTAATCTGCTCATTTTCATGAGGTCAGGAAAAACACCTTTTTAGGGTAGAGAAACAAGGAACTCTTATAATTTCGTCATGTCTGTCTGTCCGTCTGTCCGTCCGTGCGTATGTCACAGCAACTTTATTCCGCTATTAAGACTACACAGTTGAAACTTAGTATGTAGAGATGTATACTGTGAATCGCTTTACGATTTTATACAAAAATGTAAAAAATCAAAAATTAAGGGGGTCTACCCTGAAACCATTTTTATTTTCATCAAACTTATATGTGTGGGGTGTCTATAGGTCTTTAAAAATGACTTTGAGGACCCTGAAACCATTTTCCCTCAAAGTAAATCGCTAAAGAGACAGATCCTTCCAAAGTGGAAAAAATTGTGCCCCCCCCCCTCTCTAACTTTTAAGTAAGAGAGTGAAAAATAATAATAAAAATATGCTGTCTATCTCAATAAACACTTTCAACAAAAATTGGTTTGTACAAAATAAAATAAGCAGTTTTAAGCATAAAACATTTATTAAAAACCGCAAAGATAACTTTGCCAAACAAAGTAATTAATTGCTGGTAAAGAATGATAGTGATAGTTTGGCTAGGTGAGTCAGGTGTATTATGATGCTACTACGGAAACCTTCATGGGCGAGTCCGACTCGCACTTGGCCATTTTTTTATATGAATTTCCAAATACTTACTCTATATTTCACAGGCCCCTCAACCACCGCTACCCTGGAGTGGCGTCAGAAAAGCCATAGAACATGGAGCTGTCTGCCCTCAAGTTGATATACTCACGAATCAAGTGGTCCCAGGCAATGAAGACTGTCTATTCCTTAACGTATATACCGCAGATCTCAAGCCAAAACAACCATTACCAGTCATGTTCTTCATCCATGGAGGCGGCTATAAGAGTGGATCTGGAAACGTTGAGCACTACGGGCCAGACTTCCTCGTAAAGCATGGCGTAGTCTTAGTTACAATAAACTACAGGCTTGCAGTATTAGGTTTCTTGTGTTTAGACACTGAAGAAGTTCCTGGCAATGCTGGCATGAAAGACCACGTTGCAGCTCTGCGCTGGGTGAAGAGGAATATAGCCAGTTTTGGAGGAGATCCGAACAATGTCACGGTGTTTGGCGAGAGTGCAGGTGGTGCGTCCACAGGATTCCATACATTGTCACCTATGTCCAACGGTCTATTCCAGAAAGCTATATTGATGAGCGGCGTGCCAATATCCGACTGGTCGCTGGCTTTTGAACCAAGAAGGAGAGCGTTTGCACTTGGAAAAGAATTGGGGATCCAAACAGACGATCCAAAAGAACTATTAGATTTTCTGCAAAAGGTCCCAGCAGAGAAGATTGTTGATGCAAAGGCTGTGATTCTTGGAGTAGAACTTACTGCAAATAACATGTTGAAAATGTGCCCTTTCACGCCGGTAGTTGAAAAAGGCTATGGAAAGGAGCAGTTTTTTACTGAAGAGGCTGAACAGTGTCTGCGAGAAGGAAAAGTAAACAAAGTTGACATCATGATTGGACATACTGATGAAGAAGTTTTAATAGCGGCATATTCCTTAGATGAAGTCATGACTGCATTCGACAAGTATCCAGAAATGTTGATACCTACAGAGCTGCTGTTAAAATGTACACCGACAAAGATATTTCAACTCTACGATAGAATTAAAAATCACTACTTTGGCCCAAAAGGCATTACAAAAGAAAAAGCAAGAGAATTTATTTCTTATTTGAATCTCTCCTGTTTCGTCTACAATATTCATAGATATGCAAGAAAGCTCCCAGAAATTGATAATACTGCAAGATATTTCTACAGATTCTCGTGTGTGTCTGAAAGGAATATTTATGGGAATCATGGAGCTAAATTTGGTCTTACCGGAGCAGCTCATTTGGACGATTTGATGTATTTGTTCGATGCGAAAAACGCTAATCTTTCCATTGACAAAACTGGGAAAAGCTACAAAATGATCAACCAGACTTGTGAATTATTCACCAACTTCGCCAAATATGGGTAAGTTTGCAGCGATTTTCGTAATTTCGTAATTTCTTTATTGTACTCACATGACAGTAAAAATAGCTTAACATAGAAAAAAAATGTACAAAGGCGAGCTTATCTCTAATAAGAGATTTCTTCCAGCAAATTTTCTTGATATACAACATCATAGCGTTACGCATTATACGGATGTTTCAACGGTGATGGAAAATAACGCGAGAAAACCTTCATAATTCCATAGATTCCAGCGAAAGGCTTGCCCCTTGTGACATAAAATGGAGTGTTGAATAACTGGCTAAAAGGTAGTACAAATTAATGTCCTGCCACCCCGTATGGGACTGACGTGACGCTTTGTTGTTGTTTACTTCTTAGTAACTATTTCTTTCGTTTCCATCAACATCGTATTTCGCCTGTCTTTAGTCTATAGAAGTTCTTGGTTCTTAGGTACTTTTTATGTAGTAGTCATGTAATGATTTTATGCTTTCGATTAATACCTAAGTACCTCAAATATCTTAACATTTATCTTTTATTTCAGAAACCCAACTCCGGATATTTCACTTGGTGTGACATGGCCCCGGTATAACAGAACAACAGAAGAATACCTGGACATAGGAGAGGTTCTAACAGTTGGCCAAAGGCTAGAAAATGATGCCCTCAAATTCTGGAAGAGCATTTATGATGAAGCTGATCAATAACCAGCGAACTATGAAGATACCCAAGTTAAAGGATCAATCAGTCATAGCCCAGTGAAAAATGTATTTATTTGCTATGCTACTTCCAATTACCTACTTTGTTATGAGAATCAAATTGATCGATCTAAGAACCTAGTCACTGTTCTCTGTATCATAATCTTCATATACTCATAAAAACTAAATGCTGCTCTGAGAATTTCACTTATATTTCATTACTATTTCATTACTATTCCATTGCAAACACCCAATCAAGGAGGATAATAATTTAGGAGAATACCAAATGACGCCATTTTGGGTGTTTGCAATGGAATAGTAATGAAATATAAGTGAAATTCTCAGAGCAGCATTAGGCCCCAGTACGTCTTTTCTGTGAAATTCACTCACGCTCTCACTTCGGATTTGTTTGACACTTTGAATCGTGTTCGAGTACGAAGTGAGCGTCGAAGTGACCCTTAACCGTAAAGGGAGTATAGTATAGAGATGGCACATCGTTAGAAAAAAAAGATAAGAAAGAGATGACATAATACGAATCATTTTTGTGTAAGCGAGAATTAACAACGATCACCTGTCCCTTACCCGCGTATGCGTTTTTGTTGTTGGCCACAGTATTGTCAAATGCTTGTTTGTACTTGTTTTGACAGATGAGTGGCAGAAAATCTCTGATTTTGAACCTTATGCTTATTGAGAACCAATTCTATCTCCATCTCAAAGGTGTACGCATTCACTCCGTCTATTCCTTTCTCTGTCTACGCCCTTAACCAATGCCACTTCTTATATCTGTCAAAATCTCACGTCCATGAATTAACTCAGCTCTGTTCTAGACGTCTTCAACCCATTAGGATTAGATTCTTTTTCTTTTTTCTACATACTTCATCAATAAAAACCCGTTTTGCTAGTATAGGAATCATAAACACACGAAATTAACTTTTCTCTATACACATAGTTTGGGCTAGTCTAGCACAAAGTCCCTTAATTTATTGTTTCAAATGCCTGTATTCTGTTTTGTATTCTTATTGTAAATATATAAATAAATTTAGTTCAACTTACAAGTGTTATGTAGCGTTAGTGTAAATTCGATTTATCAACCGAGTTTCTAGAATGCCAATCATGAAACTCACGATTGATTCAGATGAAATGTGCCAGTGAGGTTTACAGTATCAATGGTGGGTTTCTAATAATTCGGATTAGGACAATTATGTTGTATATATCTAAAATCCGTGCCAAACGAGACTATGCCCACGCTGTCCGTCTGTCTGTCCGTCATCGGTTCCTACAGCACGAACCGTAATAGCTAGAAAGTTAAAATTTTCACAAAATGTGTAAATCTGTAGCCGCAACAACAACAAATTCAAGAGACTTGTTTTGATACACTTTTTTTTATTTTTTTATATATATACTTTATTGCACAAAATAATACATTTTACAAAGGAAAGTAAACAACACATGACAAAGGCGAGCTTATCTCTATTAAGAGATTTCTTCCAGCAAACATAGGATGGACAGGAAATAATTGAACAACAGGTAGACCCAAGATACACCCACGAATTTCAATATTATGATGGTATATCGCATTATAATATTATATATAATAGGTATATAATAAAGTAACCAGTTTTCCCAATAAACCGGTCAAGCGCGAGCCGGACTGGCGCACCGAGGGTTCACAGAACGCATTTTATCAAATAAAATAATTTCTCACTTTTCGTTTTCCGTTCACTGTGCTACTGGGTTCGTGTCATATGACAGCTAGGTCAACGGGAAATACCTTAAACGTTTTGATTCCCTTGTAAGTTGTAAGAATCAAGCAAAAGCAAAATAGACATAAACGGCGCGGGGCAGCATTTGTAATTTGATAGCGGCAATATTTTGATAGCGTTTATCTATAAGTTTGATTTGTTCCCGACTTTAAGATACCAACCTGAGTATAGGTAGTAATATCTATCAAGCGTTGCTCGAAATTAGTTTGACTTTTAAATCACTTAATTAATTTACTAGCGAGAATCTTATAGGATTGTCATTTGTTTGATAAGCTAAGGATATGCAGATTTTTCAAATTTATTTTGTGCAACTCACAGTAAAGTTCTTGACAGACGGACAGACAGGCAGACAAACAGACAAGCAGACAAACAGACAGACAAACAGTGATCCTAAATTGTTCCTTTTAAGGTACGGAACCCTACAAACCAATATTGAATAATAATGTGCGTGCAGTTATGTAATCATCAGGTTGAGGTTGAGAGTGACAGTTGAGTTGAGGCACAGTATAGGTGCAGTTGCGACGTGTCTTTACTTAACTTTTCATTTTGTTGGATAACAGTTTTGTTTACAAGATTTTGTGCTTATTATCTACTGCAGCTTGGAATTAATTAAAGAGGGTCTTTTGTAAGTACCTAAAATACAAAGCTGATTACTTTTTCGTACTTACAATATCTTGATACTTATGTTTAACAATAATTTATTACTCGCATAAAATTGCGAAGAAGCGTGAATATTCTAATTCATCGGCCGGCAGCAATATCAGCATTGTTATTTGTTCTTGATACATTATCTTATCATCATACATTTATGGCCTTGCGGTCAGCTGAGCTGCTGTTTGTTGAAAAAGTCGCTCCAATCAAATCTGATTCTTACTAAAAGATGTTCAGAATCATATTAGTTACTAGCCTGTCATCCAAATTTTGAAATTGATATTGCGTTGTTGCATACATAATTACATACTGACGGTATCTAAAAACTTTTCGTTTTAAGGTTGCCATGACAAAAATACAAGTGGAGCAGGGTTGGCTGGAGGGGGATCAGCTTGATCTGGTCACTGGAGATGGGAAGTACTACAGCTTCAAGGGAATCCCTTACGCGGCGCCGCCAGTTGGAACCTTGAGATTTAAGGTTGGTACCTTACAAAGCTAAAGCTGGTTAAAAATAGCAAGTTTCGTCTTTTTCATACCTACGCCCATGCCTACGTTAAGCGAGTCATCAGTCCACTGTTGGGCATGTGCCTATCTAAGGCCGGCCACATACAGCCGGAATTTTTCCGATTCGGAATTCTGTTTCGGGTTTCAATCCCATACGAATCCGTAAAAATTCCGAATCGGAAAAATTCCGTATGTATGTGGGTAGATCCATAGATTTGTATGGAGTTTACTGCGTTCGGGATGATTCCGTTACGGAATTCCGAATTAGAAAACCGACTGTATGTGGCGGCCCTAAAGCAGGACATGCCAGTGCCTCCCTAGTCCCTATTCTGGCAAACTGCTTCTCAAGTAGGATAGAGTGTAGGAAGGATAGTTTCATGAATTCTATAGGTATGTTTATTAATTGCTGTTTCAATGTAATTAAATGCCTTAGAAAGAATATTTGCATGCCACTGCGTGGCGAGATATGTATGCTGCACTTACTTTTATTTTATGCAACATCTTCATAACCATATTTTTCGCAAATAAACGAATTTGTATTTGTTTTGTATTTGTAAGTACTCATACGTCCAGCAACCACAAAAGACCAGAAGATCTTTTGTTCTGTTTTTTCATAGGTTTTGAACTTTATCTCGGGAAGGTTGGAAAACGCGTAGACTTTGTACAGGTGACGTACGAGACTGTTACCTGGATAAAGTCTTTGGACCTCTGAACGGTCTGCCGAGTGTTCGTCATTATGTTCTCGGCCATCATTATCACCAGCATGTCAGTGAACCTACTGATGAGTTTTATTATCTCACTTTTACGCCATTCAACTCGGTTGATTTTCATAACGGATATTCCATCCTCGCTATGCCGTCCTACAAAACAGGCATTTACGATAATAATATTCGTTCTTTTTACAGGCTCCTCAGCCACCACAGCCCTGGAAAGGCGTTAGAAAAGCCACAGAGCATGGAGCTGTGTGCCCTCATTTAGACATCTTCACAAATCAGCTAAACCTTGGAAGTGAAGATTGTCTGTTCCTGAACGTATACACCATAGATCTCAAGCCAAAACAACCTTTACCAGTTATGTTCTTCATCCATGGAGGCGGCTATAAGAGTGGATCTGGAAACGTTGAGCACTACGGGCCAGATTTCCTCGTACAGCATGGTGTCATCCTAGTTACAATCAACTACAGACTTGAAGCATTGGGTTTTCTGTGTTTGGATACTGAAGATGTTCCAGGTAATGCTGGTCTGAAAGACCAAGTTGCAGCTTTGCGCTGGGTGAAGAAAAATATTGCTAGTTTTGGAGGAGATCCGAATAATGTCACGATATTTGGCGAGAGCGCAGGTGGTGCATCCACTGGATTTCATACATTGTCGCCATTGTCTAGAGGACTATTTCACAAAGCTATACTGATGAGCGGTGTCCCATTGTGTGACTGGTCGCTTGCTTTTGAACCAAAAAGAAGAGCGTTTGCTCTTGGGAATGAATTGGGGATCCAGACAGACGATCCAAAAGAACTACTAGATTTTTTGCAGAATATACCAGTTGAGAAACTTGTAAACGTTAATCCTGCAATCATTGGATCAGAGATAACTACGAATAGCCTTTTGAAAATGTTTCATTTCACCCCGGTAGTCGAGAAGGATTTTGGTAAACAGAATTTTATAACTGAAGAGGCAGAACAATGTTTACGAAACGGAAATGTGAACAAAGTTGACATCATGATTGGACATACTGATGAAGAAACTCTGTTAACTGCTAAATTCCTAGATGAAACTTTGGTTGCTTTCGAAAAATACCCAGAAATGTTAGTACCTAGAGAGCTGCTACTAAAGTGTACACCGATCCAGATATTACAAATCCATGATACCATTAAAAACCACTACTTTGGTTCCAAAGCCATCACAAAAGATAAAGCAAGAGAGTTTTTTTCATATGCTAATCACACCTGTTTCATCTACAATATTCATAGATTTGCAAGACAGCTTCCGGAGTTGGCTAATATTGCAAGATATTTCTACAGATTCTCGTGTGTGTCTGAAAGGAATATTTATGGGAATCATGGGGCTAAATATGGTATTACTGGGGCATCTCATTTGGATGACTTGGTGTATTTATTTGATCCAAAATATGCCAATCTCTCGATTGACAAATCTGGAAAGAGCTACAGAATGATCAACCACACTTGCGCATTATTCACTAACTTCTCCAAATATGGGTAAGCTTCTGTCAAGTAACTTGTTGTTGTAAACAGCATTCCGAAGATCTTTTGGCCTGCAGTGACAAGTGAAACAACGCTTTATAACAGGTTTTTGCGTTATATAGAAATGACATACCCTGTAATGTGCCAAACAAGTGCACAAGTGTCAAAATATCGTTGGAAGACTTTATACTCATTATAAGCAACTCAAAACGTAATACAAAAGTCGGCATCGTCTTTTGTCTGTTCTTTTGATTCAAATTTTGATAGTAATGAATGACATCATCATGATCCAAGTAGTGCAAACAAGTATGTGGTGGTTTTTACAATAACATCCTTTATTGCAGAAATCCAACCCCGGATACTTCACTTGGTGTGACGTGGCCTCAGTATGACAAAACAACTGAAGACTATTTGGACATAGGAGAAGTCCTGACACCAGGTCAACGACCAGACGAGGATGTTCTTAAGTTCTGGAAGACTATTTACGATGAAGCTGCTAAATAACTATAATTATGGCAAGTCTTTAAGCGTGGTATTTTCTTCTTCTTTAGCTTGTTTATTATCCATTATTGGACTTTGTATCTGGTACAATAGGTATTCCATGTGTCATTGTATCGTACTTTAAATTTTTGTAAGCACATTTAAGTGTATATTTATATAAAATAAAAACCAATAAAATAAAGAACACATACCTATATAGATCTTTCGGATTTTAGAATTTTACCGAGTAGGAGTATGGCAGTTCCCACGATACAGGGTATCCTAGTGTTGGGCCCGAAGCAATGTATGTGCCTGTATGTAAATGTTTATCTACTGTATAAAAATAAGTCGGGTTTTCCTTCCTGACGCTATAACTCCAGAACGCACGAACCGATTTCCACGGTTTTGCATTCGTTGGAAAGGTCTCGGGCTCCGTGAGGTTTATAGCAAAGAAAGTTCAGGAAAAATTTCAACAGAAAAGCCGGAAAATCTTTTTTCATATACAGCGCTATCTCTGATACATAGCATGTACTACAAACCAATATGGCGCCGGTGCGTGATACATTGTTTGTCAGCTACTCATTGTTCTCTGCTCAGTTAATTTCATGTGACAAACCGGTATTGTGTTCACTGTGAAATTGTGAAAAAGAAGTAAAAAAAATAAATTATTCGTTTCCTAACATTTCAATTGGAATTATTATTCAATTTCAACAGCAGGCATTTGTCTTTAAGGTGGTAAGTTGAACTGTGTAAATTATGTGGATCGTACATTTGAGGTTAAATTCATCACTCTGTCCATAGTCCAAAATGCCTAGAGGACGACGTGCGAATATCGGCCGCCGCACAAGACATGCAAGCCAGCAACAAGTGTATTCACAGAACTTAAGCGAAGAAAGACAAATATAATAAGATAAAATGCCCGATTGAGACAACGCGTGAGCACACGAAGATCATTGGCATCATAAAATCGCTTGGCATTCCAATATGATCCCACTGCAAACTACAGTGATGATGAAAATTTAGATATTGGACCGATAACAACTATATGCCGATATTGCAATGCGTTAAAGTTCAAAAGAGAAACGGCTGGATTGTGCTGCGCAAGTGGAAAAGTCCAACTGGATCCACTACTTACACCACCACAGCCACTGAAACCATTGTTCGATGGAAGTGATCCCGATTCCAGCCATTTTCTTCAACACATCCTTGAATACAATAACTGCTTTCGCATGACTTCGTTTGGAGCTAATATCATTCGAGAAGGCGGCTTCATGCCGACTTGCAAGGTAAAATATACAACACACATAACCAATCACTCACACCAACACAATGAATTGCAACACATAACAACTACATATACACCACACACTACACCATCACACGATCAGAAGTTACACCGTATTC